>VYZV01007875.1:130472-141408 GCA_013401275.1 Pandion haliaetus | reverse complement strand
CCTTCCCCCGCTCTCCTTTCCATCACCCCCTCCCTGTGCCTCTCAAAGCCACCATAATAGCAGCTTGTTTGGCACTTCACTTGGTCTCAATGAGAAAATTCCCCCCTCTCCCTCTTTTTGCCTTCGTTATTTCCAAACCCTGCAATAGCTCCTTTGCTCAGGGCTGCGGGAAGTGCCCATTTTTCAACATTTTTCTTTGGCTTATGTTTGTCATCCTCTGAATTACCGCACCGGGGAGTCCAGTCAGCCCGACACCGGGCCCTGCTATTCACGCCTCTCCTGCTCCTTGAGATCATGTAGGGAGAAATTAGTTATTTATTTCGAGCACCACTGCAATGCACTTGCCCACAGAAGTGTTTGTTTTGATCCCCTGCTGGAAAAGGAGGCTCCACGGGGAGTGCCAGCACGCCAGCAGTACCAGGTCTGGCAGGAGACATGGTGAGGGCAGGGCAGTGTGTGGGCAGCCCCGGCGGCTCCGGGAGAGGTGTGAGCATGGAGACCCGCAGCAAACATGTGGCTTGTGAGAGGGGTCCCCCCCCATGTTAAAATGCTTCCCCGAGGCTCCTCCTGGAGCAGATGCTCGCTGCAAGTCCTGAGAGTTTCCAGGTGACGTTGTCCCATCAGGGAACCTGGTTGTGGGTTTATCCCTAGGTCAGATATGCCATGGTGATATGCCAGGACCGCATGGCGCCGGGGGAGCATCCCATCCCAAGGTGGCCATGACTGCAGCAGGGAGTGCAACACAGGAGGCACTGAAAGACTGAGCAGATTTGGTGGCTGGAGGAAAACAACCCTGCTGCAGCCCACGGTCACCAGACACGGTCCCCAGCCCCGCTTGCCAGCTGCTGTCCTGCCCACCCCATCCCCTTTCGCAGAGCGGTGCCAGCCATGCATGGGCAGCCAGGCTTTTGGGCAAGGGCAGTGCAGACCAGGAAACATTCACCAGCTTGGAGAGAGGCACGGATGATGGGAGACGGGAAGGCTGCTACCTGTCCAGGGAAAACCCATCCTTGGAGGTCATAACCCACTTCCCCTTCTCCCCGTGCCAAGGTCAGGAGTCGGTGAGACCCATCACTGAGCCCACCAGTAATAGTGCAGACCGGGCTGGCATGTCTGCAGCTCAACAGCCGCTCTGGCAGTCAGGATGCTGCCAATGCCCATGAGCCCTTCTCCTTGCGGAGATGCCATGGGCAAGCATGGGCAGCACTGGCACCAACCGTGGCAGGCTGTTGGGGAAGGGGCCCAGGGAGCTGCAGCTTTAAAGAAAGAAGAGGAGCAGCGGGAGGAAGAAAATGCAAAATTGGCCCAGTGGGTAGACCTGCTATTTAAGTGCAGTTGAGAAGCGAGCGGGAGGAATTACAGGAGAAATGATAGTGCCCTGACAGCTGCCATTTCCCACCGCCAGTCTCCCCTAATGGAGTCCTAATGTAGTGGTGGGCTCTTTGCTGACAGCCTAGCCCGAGACAGGGCTTGTCTTTGTGCTGGTGACAGATGGGACAGTCCGGCAACAAACCTGTAATCCTCTGATTTCTGCCGGTGCTGGCTCAGCTTAACCCCTTCTTCACCCGGCATCCGCTTGCTGCCCAGGTGTGTGGCCGGTGTGGGGTCCAACCTGCCCCCGGGGTCCCCTATTGACCCAGTGTGGTGTGCCAGGTCTGGCAGCAAAGCAAGGTGCTGGGAAGAGGAGGCAGCTGCCTGTAGCTCTCTCCACATCGCGTGGCTGCTACTGGCTGAGGCAGCGCGGCAGAGGCTCAGCCTTGTCACCAAACCGAGCTGGAGCAGGCAGCAGCAGGGCTCCCTGCGGGGAAACCAAAAAGCCGGACCCTGCTCTGGCCGGGTTCCCCATGCTGCTCTGCCTATGTGACATTTAAGCAGGCAGGTGACTGCAGGCAGGTGAGTGCGGGCAGGTGTGCTCTGCGGCACTGTACCTGCCGGGAGGGCTCTGGGCTGCCTGCCCGGCACAGCACCCGCTGGGAGCCTCCCGCTACTGCTGGCTGCCAGCTCTGGCACTGAACCTCCTTGCCTGCCTCAAATTAGCCCCAAACCAGGGTAGGATTAGACAGTTTTAAGCTAAAAGGTATGACAGTTCCCCCGCAAGACCAGGCTGCCTTGACTACATGCAGCTCTGGTCCTGCTCCCCGGGATGCTGGGGATGGCACCAAGAAAAGCTGCCAGGGTTTTTCTGCAGAAAAATAAATGCAGCTACTCCACTTACTTGCCTGTCTGCTGAGGGGGAAGGCTGGGCATGCTGGGGGACCCTCTTTGGCAGAGGGCTGGGCAGAGGGATGCTCTTGCTCCTGGGATATAAAGGGGGAGATTAACCACCTGCTGATCTCTTCTCCCCCATCTCAAAGGGCCCAAAGGATCCCTGGGGAGGGATTTTTGAATGCTTCTCCATTAGACAAAGGTCCAAGCCCCTCTGCCACCTTCCCAGCATGGAGCATTTCTCACTTTCACCCTGTCTGCCTTCCAACACGTCTGGGTCTCCATCCCCTCCAGTGAAACCCACTGCAGGGGAGCTCTCTCCCATCAGCATGGGGCAGCCAGCTCTTCTCAGCCCTCAGACATAGAGCCATCACCCCAGGATCACAGGCACCAAGCAAAAAGTGACTGGCCCAGAGGGGTCCCAGCATCCTCCTCATCTGCCCCCTGAGCTCCTATCCCACCAGCAGTGTCCCTGCCTGCTTTCCTGCCCGCTTTCCTACCCAGGCAGGAGTTAGCAGGTGGGACAGAGAGCTCCAGGCAGCTCTGCTGGGTCCATCTGCTTGTCCGTCCTGCTGCAAATCCAGGTTCTGGTCCTGAGCCCCACTCCTGGCTCTGCGACCATCCTCTCCGGCCAATCCGGACCTACCCAAGGCCACAGGAATAGAAACATCCCCATCTCACATCCCCATCCCACCAAACCCTGGGGAGCAGCTGAGACCTCAGGGACGATCCTGGCGGATACTGAGGGTCCCCATTAGCCTCTGCTCAGTGGGGAGCCCCAGCCCCCGCCAGTGTTAGACCCTCCTTGGCAGGAAAGCGCTATGTGGCTTGCGCAGGTCCTCGGCACAATTAGCCAACAAGTGGCTGTTTTGTGAGGGATTGTTGCTGATGTGTTTTAAGTGGCTTTCCGAGTGGAAAATGTTAGGCACTGGAGAGGCCGGCAGACAAAGAAGGGGATGCATTAGGTTTTATTGGTCTGCTTTGCACACATCTGACATCACTCCACAGAGCAAGTTCTACCCGGCTTTGGGGAAAATGAAAAATAAAGCAAGAAAAAGAGGCCGAGGGTACAGGGACGGGGGGAGCAGGAACGATTCAAGCAGGCAAGTGGGGGCTTAATAGCAGGAGACACTGGAGCAAACTGTGTCAACCAGATGGGACCCGGGTTCTGCGGGAGGAGAGGGGAATTAGCCAACCCGTGCTTTGTTCCAGCAGAAAGCGCGGCCCTCTCCCTGCAGGAGCTGCCTACATGTGATATAATACAGCCCCTTTCAGACGCTAAGCTGGCCAAGGACAAAAGTCACCAATAAATAGCAAGAGGGCGAGGCTGAAAGCAAAAGGCAGAGTTGCCAAGAGCCCCCACTTTCTCCTTGGGCTGCCCACACTGCCACACATCTGCCCTGGCTGCCGGCACCGGGACCCGTGGGCACAACGGTGGCAGAGCTGGGGGCGATGCCGTGGGACAGGGCTGGGGGCAGGAGGGGTTTTGGAGGCATGGTGCCTTCAGCAGGGGCGATTGCATCCTGTGTGGCATTTGAGGGTTGTGCATGTTTTCTCTGCCTTGATTCCCTTAGCCAAGCCATAAGAGCAAGAGGTCCCGTGCCTTGGGCATCCTCCAGCACGCACAGGGAAGGGCTGGAGGCTGCCATCCCCGCCATGTCTTTTGGCAGCCCACCACTTGGTCTTATTAAGCCAGCATGCATCCTTTACCTTCACTACCAGGCTCCTGTAAAGACACTCCCAGCACCAAAAGAAACAGTTCAAAAATGCCTCACCAAGTCCCGAACACTGGGGAGTCAGAAGCAGACCCCACCAAGCACTCTCCCTGCCGCCGCCTGCTCACGGCTGTCGGCATCCCTCGGTTCCTCTGCCGCTCATCCAGAGCCCGGGAAGCACCCTGCTCTGCCCCCACCCACTGCCGCCCCCCTGCCCGCAGCAGCCCCACACCTGCTTGGTGCGGAGTGCTTGAGGGTTGAAGCCACCCCAGCTCCTTGCATTTTGGATCCAAAGGCATCCCAGCCATCGTGCCCCAGCGCAGAGCTTGAGACCCGCAAACTGGAAGGAGGAGACCCCAGACATCCCCAGTCTGAGCTGGCACTCCTGGTTTGGGGTGTCCCTCCCCTCCCAGCCCCTGGCAGGGACCCAGCCCGGCCAAGGGCTAAACCAGCCGTGTGGCTGTGCAAACAAGCGGGACCCCTCATCCCCTCCACCCTCCCCCCGAGGGGTCTTCCTTGTTCTTGCAGAAATATTGATTCAGATAAACCAGGGAGACACATTAGGTGCCCCGGGGTCAGGAGATCAGCGGCTCAGCTGGCCACCCGTCGCCCCGTGCCCATGGGGTCCAGCTTTGTAGGGCCGGGATGGGCAAGGGGAGCACCGGGGGCCTTGGGAAGCCCCTTATGCCACCGAGGGGGCTGGGGCCAAAGTGCTTTTGCCAAGGGGAGGTAAAACAAATCGATGAGGGGCCTCCATGACACGCTGACCCTGGCGCTGAGCCGTGGTTTTAACGCGTGACAGTAAATCTGGGCGTGGGGGCTCAGAGGCAGATGGCTGGAGGGGGGAGGCAAGACGGGGCACTTGCTGGTGGGACGAAGGAAGGACAAGAGCTCCTAAACTGAGTGGAGGCCAGCAGAGCCTCTGGGGAAGGGAGAGGGGGTGGGAAAGGGCAGCTCAGATGCTGACATGGGGATGGGTGATGCCTCTGCCATGACTGGGATGCCCCTCGTAGCCGAGTATCACTCCCGAGTGGTCCCTCCTGCTGCTGCACCTGCCCTGGTCTGGCTGGGAGGGCTGTGGGGTGCCAGAGCAGAGACACCTTGAGACTTTCTCCAAATGCATTTCCATCCAGCCAACAGGAAGCATCCCCTCCGAACGGAGGTCTCAGTTTCCAGCCCTTGGCTCCTCACTCCCACCTCCCATCTCTCACCCCCCCCCCAAAGCCAGAGGAGAGGGCACGAAGGCACCAACGGCCATGGATCCAGTTACCTGCAGGCAACAAAACCTACCTGTCCCTTCCCGGCTGCTCCCCCTGCCCCCTCGCTGGGGGGACAAACCAGAAGGAACCCCCTGGCCCTCCCCAAGCATCACTGGGTCGCTGCCTGCCGCGATTGAGTGACCAGATGGACGGCGGGCTCGCACCGCAGCCTCCTCTGTGGGTCCCTTGTGCCCCCTCCCCGAGCCGGCTGAGCTTTGACGCTCTGTCCCCCCGGGGCAGCCTTTTGTCAGGGGCGTGCAGAAGGGCCCCTGTGTCCCTCTGATCCCCGCCGGCCCCACGGCAGCGCGTACCCAGCCGGAGCATAAAGCTGGCTTTCAGGGACCCGGCATTGGGAAACTCCCGGGGAAGAAGCAAGGGAGCTTCTTGTTAAACGGGGAGACAAAGCCACCTTGTTAAGGGGTTTACAAAGGCGACCATCTCCCCCTTGCCTGGGAAGCTTGCGACCGGTGACTCCCAACCTCACCAGGGGGACGGCTTTTCCTCGGAAAGATAGAAACACTTAATAGCCATGCTGTGCTGCAGCCCTGTGACCTGTGTGCGGGGCCCAGGGCGCCTTCCCCGCTCCCATGAACCTCTCAGAGCCACATCTCTGAAGGAAAATGGGAAACAAATGCTCATCGCGGGGGATCCTGTGATTTTCCCGCGACTACACCATCGCTACTGGTGTCCCTGCTGAGGGGACGCCATCCTTGGCACCATGGTCCAGGGACCACCACCTGCACAAAATTACATGATATCGTGTAGCACAAGAGGATTTTTCTGTCCCTCCTTTGGGAGAGGTGGGCCAGGGTCCCCTCCCACACACACACCACAGGTGGGAAGATGGAGCCCCAGGAGGGGATGTGATGGGGACACAGTCCCACAGGGCACAGCCACACAAGATCTCCCTGCTTCCCTCCTGCAACACATCATCCCTTTTGCTCGCATGGACCTGGTGATCCCTTTCTCCACCCAATAAAATAAAGTTTAAGCAAAAACCCAGCAGCCCCAGAGATGCTCTGTCCCCCTGGGAATTTTCTTTTAACACCCATCTATTCTTACCATCTAAAAAAAATCCCTGCCCCAAACAAGGTCAGTGGGATCTTTGGCACAACCTTCATGGGATCTGATGGCGGCTCAGCCTCTAATGGGCACCCCCAAGCCCCTGGGGCCCCCATTTTGCAGACCACATCTGGGGACTCCACACACCAGGGCCACGTCTGAGCCCCCAGGATGCGTTGCCCAAACCTACACATTTTTCTGGGTTGTTCTTGGCAACGCTTGTGCTAAAATCCACATGCATATTAAACCTTAAACCCAGTAATTACCTCTACCTCCAGAGGAACGGGAAAATTGATTTTGCCATAGTGATGTAGCAGGCTGCAGTAGCCAGCACTGGCTGGTCAGCTTATAAAAACCATGTACAAAGCCCGCCTGGGCACGACAGCTGGCTGGACAGGGGAAGGGGAGACCTGCCTCTGCTAGCAAGTCCTAGGGACGGGCAAAACGGTCCAAGCCCTGTGTGGTGAGCCCTGCCGGGCAGCGAGCGCATTGCCAAAAAAGCCAAATCAACAGCAAGGAGCTTTTCCCCCTGCTTTTCCCTGCGGCATGTGCTTGCCTCCCACCTACGCTTGCAGGTGGCACTCTGGGGCATCTACATCCCGCCTGGCATCATCCCCCCATCCCCCTCCTCCTCCTCTCCCTGGGGAAAAGCCAACCCCAGGTGAGCGAGGCTGGAGAACACATCACCTTCTCTTCTTTGAGCCAGCACATGTGAGCTGCTGCAGCCACCTGTGCTGCGAGGTTGCCGGTCGTTTGCCGGGAAGCCCCAGCTACGGCTCTGCACCCCATGGGGCTGGGCTGGAGGCAACTTTCCCTCACTGGGACCAGCACTAAATTGGACTGCTGCAGCTTTAAAGAAGTGTGTCTGCTCCTTGGCTGGCTGCAGGGCTGGTAGCAGCCGGGAGAGCCGAAGGACACCTGCGGAGATCCTGTACAGCTGGGGAAGATTAGCCTTTTCCACTAGACAAGACCCATTACCATGTTCCAATATACCATCACTTCCGCTAGGAGAGCCTGCAGATGAGATATCGATTGCAGTGACCCCGGACAAGCCCTTCCCTGGAGCCTGGCAGGGCAGCAGAGCAGCCCCACGGCACAGGCCTTGGTGCAAAGAGGGGATGCAGCTTCCCAAGGGCATCCCCAGGGACCCCCAGCCCCAGGGTAGCACGGGGCTGCCTTGGAGCAGGCTGGAGCTTAAGCGATGGGCGATGCTGGGGGGGGGGATGCACAGAAGAGCTTCGAAGCCCAGCAGTGACCCAGGTCCCTTCCCGGGGTCCCTCCATGCTCTTCCCAGCCACAGCTCTGCCCTGGGAACGGGGCGCCCCCAGCCCATGCTCTCTGCCCTTACAGCCGGGTGAGTGTTGCAGAAACAAGCCTGCCACCTTAAAAGCCCAAAATGTTATTCCCAAAATGCCTCTGCCGGGGAGTTACCAGGTGCTTCAGGAACTGCTCCCGCCATGCCACTCGCCCACTGCTCTTCCTTCCTGCTCTGATATGAGGCTGGCAGCCCCAGCCCCTGAAATACCTCCCTGAGACACACCAGGGGTGGAATGATGCTGGGAAACTGTAGTGGGGGCAACGAGAAACCACCAAATCATGGGAACTGGAAGGGCTGATGGTAATTAAAGTAGTAAAGTAATTAAACGTGGTGTTTGACTCACAGCATCCTATCACTGCAGCCACCGGTAGCTGCACCAAGGGGAAAGGGCAGGCACTTGCTAGGTCTCCACTATCCTGCAGTCCACGATTTTCAAGATTTTTTTTTCCCTCCTGCAAGACTCACACTGGGTTTGACTTGGCTTTTCAAATACACCGAGCTCTGTTTTACTAGCACGATGTGCTTTCAGCCCAGTTGGAAGCAGCAGCTGGAAGCCAACACATGCTGCTCCTCCAAGGCTGATCACAGCCACGTCCACCACTGCCTCCAAGAGCAACCCTGCGCTGCCTGAGGAGCTGGAGCTGCCGTGGTACGCAGCATCCTCTAACCTCAGCCAAAACCCTCGTTGTGCATCCCAGCGGGTGCAGCGAGGCATGGGCAACCGCGGCACCTTCACGTCCAGGCTCCGAAGTGCTGCAGCATGAGTGCTGGAGGAGATTCGAGGCCTTGGATTTAAATGGCTTTTTCCAGCTGATGATTTAAGCACCCTGGGGAGAGGTGGCCCAGCTGGTCCGATGAGCCCTCCAGGAGCATGTCCAGCATTTCTCAAGCATTGGGGCACAGGAAGCTTCTGCTGTGACACTTGTTTTTGGGTTCCCCACCCCCCCCCCCCCCCCAAAAGTCATCACCTCCTCATTGCACCCAGTTCTTTCAAACTCCACTTTGCCAGTGGAGACCTCTGTCATGGCCAAGCCATGTGGCTGCCAAGGACAGGCAGGGGAGGTAACGTTCACAGCTTACAGGGCTGCCTGTTGTCCCATGGACCAGCTCAGCACCCTTCCCCAGCGTGCAGGAGGGCAGCAGCTCCGTTCCCATCTTGCTTTTTGGATGATCCCCCCAAGAGATGGCTCCTGATGAGGTTTCAAGCCCTTTCTCTCATCTGTGAGGGGGCTGCTGTGGGAGGAACAGAGCTGGCTTGATGCCAGGCACCCATGCTGGGGTGGGCTCAGCAGCACACCCCTGCTGACCACCACTGCTGCTGCAGGGCTTTGGGACACTGCTCATGCAGGAAGCCACACCTTCAGCACAGACTTGCTGCTGAAAGCAATGGGATGCAGGGAACGCGGTGGCCCTGCACAGCATCCCCCTCCCCACACCCCATGGGGGTCGGACAGGCTGTACCAGCCCAGACAACCATTTCTCTACCCTCGCCTGACAGCCCTCCACTGCTTTCTCCTCCCAAGATGGTCGCTGCCAATAATAGCAGGGAAAGTCACATCCAAGCTGGGAAAATAACATGTTATTTTCCCAGCTGTGATGTCAGAGCTTGTCACAGTTGCCGGCTTGGCAGCAAGGTGGGCAGGGCATGCCTGGATGTCCCCAGATGGCCACCGGGCCTAGCTGTCCCCTCGAGGGTTGCAAAAATGTTCCCCTTGGTGGTGGCAGCTCTGCTTTTGCTCCCCAAATGGGTGGGAAAGCAGCATGTCCCTGCTGCCAGGATGGGGCTGCCCGGTGCCCCGCGGCTGTGCTGGGCACCACAGGATGCAGCGCGGTGAGTGCATTGCTCCCAGCCCCAGAGAGCATCTCTGCTCCCGGTCTGGGGACACCCACCATGGGGAAATCCCAAACCAGGTCCTTCCCCGTCCTTGGCGGTGCAGAGCAGCAGCGCAATGGAGGCATTCACATAGTTTAGAAAGTGTTTTCTTTCCTTCCTCCTGCTTCCACTGTAGTTCCTGTGCAGGTCTCCCTCGCCGAGCTATCCCTGAATCCCGGCCAAGTGCTGCAGCGTGAGCCCCAGGGACGGAGGGACTCCCAACTTGTCCGGGCATGATGGCAGAGAAACCCATTGCCCAGCCTGGAGCAAGCACTCCTCTCCTCCTCGCCTCCTGCAACACTGTTGGAGGGTATTTCCCCTGTTTTTTCCTTTTCAACAAGCCCCAGGTCTGCTCTTAAAATGCACTAAAATGAAAACAAAAGAGAAAGGATCAAATCCTCTTAACCCATCCCCACCACCCAACTCACCCCTTCGGACTAGCACTGTGCAGAGTGATGTCCCCTGCTCCCCACCTTCACAGCAAGGTACCGACAAACCCCCCCACGTCCTTCAGAGGCACTTAATCCATTACAAATTTCACAAAGCCCAGCTTGGGGAAGCGCTGGGCCAGAAGAGCAAACAAACAAGGCAGGAATAAAGCCCAGCTCTCAATGAGCAGACCCAGCGCGTGGCTGGGTTTTTATTTCTTTCCCCACTTCTCCTCTGGCCGACCACCTTTTTTAATGATTGCATTTCACTTGCCGCCCGTAACAAAGCCATCACCTCCGCCGTGACTCTGGGGAGACGAGTTACAATTACAAATTACCACCACAATTAGTGCTAGTTCTTAGAGAAATTAGAAAGGGGAGCAGGAGGCTCGCATGCGATTGATTGCTATTCATCCTGCTTTATGGTGACCTTGCTCTGGAGACGATGATATTCCTTCAGCCTGGAAACCGGATTAAAAAAAAAAAATTAATTGTAAATTAACATTAATAACACACATTTCCTTTCAATTAATTTAAGCAGAATGAGGGGGCGTGAAGAGCAGGCATTTGTTAAGGCCTGTACAGTTTAATTATTTTTTTTTTTCCACGAGATAATGTAATTAATTTATCTTAGAGGGGTGGGGGGACATGGCAGATCAGGGAGAACAAAGCAGTTAACAGGCAATGGAAAAATTAAGAGCCCATTATGTAAATGCGGCGTGTTTTACAGCCCTGGGGTTGGGGGGGTGGGGAGTATGGTGGGGTCTGAGAAATAAGTAAAATAACGAGACGGGCTGTGCTGGGGAAGGCTGTAATTAGGCAAAGCTGGTGCTGGGGGGGCTGGTTGCACCCCGGCAGTGGGTGGGGGCTCGAGGGGAGGCCTCGGTGCACCCCCAGAGCCCGAGCTGGAAAGGGGAAGAGCCCTGGGGGTGCTGGGAGCTTTCCCCCCTCCACGGGGAGGGTCCCGCCTCGACCCCACAGACCTCAGCGAGTTGATGTTGATGAAGCCGGTGGCGTCGGCGGGCTCGTAGTCCCCTTGCACGTTCATGCTGCGGGGAGAAAGGCACCGTCACGGG
>VYZV01007875.1:113328-129402 GCA_013401275.1 Pandion haliaetus | reverse complement strand
TTTTTTTTTTTAATACTTTATTCATTTAATCTCTCCAAGTGAGAGCGCGAAGCATAATAAAGGGTTGGGACGGATTATTAGGAGCTGTTGATTTTGAGGGGGAGGGAAGGGGGGAAAAAAAGCCAGAGAAGAGAAAGAGAGAAGATAATTTGACATTTACTCCGACTGATCTAAACTCATTCGGGTGTATTTATGGCTTATAAAGTGTTTAGAGAGATTGAAAGGGGTTGAGGGAGGGCTGGGGGGAAGCAGGCGAGCGAGAGGGAAAACAACGTAAAGAAAAGGGAAAAGCCAGAGGGGAAAAAAAAAAATTGACTTGAAAAGACGGCTCGTGCTTCGGCCAGGTGCTTGGCTGGGAGGATGGCGTCACTGGTGTCACTGGGGTTGGGATGGAGTAGGATGGGATGAGATGGGACGGAGTGGGATGGGACAGGATGGGATGCAGTGCAACAAGATGGGATGAGATGATTGCTGCCACCACCCCTGTGCACCCTGGCCCCCCAAACCCCACTCACCTGACGAGCTCCTCATTGTACAGTGACCGCGGGGACTCCCTGCCCAGGATGTAGACCTGGCCCTTGAAGACGGAGAGGCGCACGGTGCCCACCACCGCCTCCTGCGAGCGCCCAATGCACTGCCGGAGGAACTCGCACTCGGGGCTGTGCCAGAAGCCTGCAGGCAGAAAGCAGGGTCAGCAGGGGCACGGGAGAGGCTGGGGTGCCCCAGGGTGCCCACGCAGGGTGGTCCCCCAGGCTAAGTCCTGCAAAGCAGACCCTGGGTAATTTTCAAGGGAAGGGATGTGGTCATGGGACTGGGAGAGGGAAATGAGGTGCTGGGACACCCAGGTTCAGCGCTGAGGGATGGAGACCTCACGTGTGTCCCTTCCCCTTGGTGGCTGTCAGGTTCCCACCTGGGAGAGGAGGCTGGAACCAGCTGGTGGAGAAGAGGCAGCGGGGCCATTCTCCTTCCAGCTCCGCCGGGTGGGGGTGATCATGGAAATTAAAAGCTTCGTTAAGTAAGTATGAAACTGCCACTCAAAACCCACCATCTTGGGAGGGTCAGGTGGAGACAGACAGATGGACACAGAATTGGGGGGGGGATCAGCTCACAGCCCCCTGGGAAGAGGATGAGCTGTTCTCCCCTGAGATGGGCAGGGCAGGGATCGGCCCCAAAGGACCAACCTCGGGGGGATGCAGCCCCCACAGTAACGCTTTGCCCCCAAACAGCCCTGGGAAAGGACACACACACACCCCCACACACCCCCTTGGAGATAGAGGGCCCAGCAGGGTGGCCCCCCAGCCCGCTCCCATGCCCTGTCCCGGTGGGACGCGGAGCAGAGTGCTCCCCCCAGGTAACACAGCCAGGGCTGACCCCGGGGCTGTATCAAGCTGCACATCAGGGCACAGATGTCTCAGCAGCCCTGGGTGGGCTCATCTGCCCGGCCCTTCCTAGGGCAGTGGGGCTCTGCTTTCCCCAATGCCACGGTCCCCCCACTGCCGCTCACTGTTTGACTCGTTCCCCCCACCCCCTGGAGCGAGGGGCTGGCAGGATGCATGGAACCGGTGCTGGCACCCACGGAAAGCTCCATCTAACTACAACCGTGGCAGGCGCCTCTACCTCCTGCCCCAGCTCCAGCCAGCACAGCAGCCCCCCCAGCACCCCAAGCCCCCAGCAGCCAGGCTGAAGCCCAGGCTGGGTGTTGGGGTGATGTGCAGTCACACCGTGGCCCCCCCAAAATGCATCCTGCGGGAGCAGCCATCGGCATTGCTGTCCACTGAGGCCACTGCAGGTGCACGGAGGGGCTGTGGCCCTGCCTGCTGCCCCTGTGCCCCCTCCCGTCCCTAAGCAGGGTAATTAGCCGGAGAGCCCTTGGAGACCTGGAATAAAGCCTGGGAGATGGAGAAGGAGATAGAGGCAGAGAGAGAAAGACCCCATTCACCGCCCTCCGGTCATCCCCAGGTTTTATCTCTCCCATCGCCCTCCCGCTCGGCTCACACACCGGTGCCCTCTCACCTTTCCCTCCCCAGCTGGGCTCTGGGGCCAAAGCCATTAAAGAAACAAACAATTTCTTTTCTTGTTTGGCTTCACCGTCCCTGAACGGGGCCGTATCCTGCAGCCTTGTCCCCAGGATCTATGTAGCCCTGCTCCAAGGCATGGCATCAAAGCCCTGCAAGCCCTCACCATCAAAACCACCTCCCTGATCCAGACCCCCTCTCTCAGCCGCCCCACCACAGCATGGCCAGGGAGTTCGGGGACCCCTTCCCTGCAATCGGCACTGCCCTGCAAGCAGGGACCCTGGCTCCAGGCAAATACACCCCCCTTTTTGGTAACCACCCTCCAGGTACAACTCTTCAAAGATCAGGATTGATGTAGGGCTGTTGCATCCCTGTAAAAATAAACCCCAGACACATTAAAATAATAACCAGCTACTTAAATCCTGACTCTGACAGCTCCAGGTGCAAGGAAGCATCCCCCCCCACCCTTGCCCCCCACCGCAGACAATTCCCACTGGAAGTGAGCCCCCTTAATGACCTTCCCGCCTTGTAACCGTCATGCTGTCCTAATCACGACGCGGGCAGGGGGACAATGGCATTTCCGCACCTGGCCGTACCTGCCGGGACGGGAACTGGCTTCAAAGCCACCCCTCCACAATGGGATCAATGGGGATGGGGAGAAGATAAACACTAATTCTCCTAAAATCAGGGACTGGTTGTAATAATGAGGTGTTAAAGAAAGGTGAGCTTGAAAGCCTGGCCTCCGGCATGGGGACCCACGGGTGCTGTTTGCACCCCCTTGGGGTTGTTCCTTGGATTTGGGCTCGGCTGCCAGGGAAGTCTAGGACCATGCTGAAAATCCCTGGGGATTCAGCATATGGAGCCAGGGAAACAGCAGCCTTTGCCTGGCAGAGGTGGGGAGGGAAAAGCGATTCCATGAGTGGCTCTTTAATCTGGTGGCTTCACAACAAGCGAGTGGTTAGAAATAAACAAACAGGTTTATGTTTAAACTAAAAAAAAAAAAGTCAAAATAAAGGCAGCCCAGGACAAAGTCTAATAAAAATAGCCAGAGGCAGGAGTGGCATCAAAGAGTGAATTAAGGCAGGTGCTGTGATTCAAGGGGAAGGTAACTGAGACTTCTGCAGCCCTAGAAGCCCTCACCCTGCCAGGGCCCTAAAATACAGTTTAAGCAGCAAGGGAGCTCAGGCATTAAATGCCAGTTGCTGAGGAAGACGCAGGAGGGGTGCTGAGGATGAGCACAGGCATCAGAAACTGCAGGGGAGAAGACAGCCTGACCCAGTCCTGCTGGATCTGTTGCTGCCCAAAGCCCGAGCTCCCGCAGTCGGGTTATTTCCAGGGATCTTCGCATGGAAGATCTCACAGGAATCATCCCAGCCCTTGTGGTTAGAGATAAATGCCTGAAAAGTGATGGGAGGAGGAACCGGGAGGCTGAGAAATCAGGACATGTGAAAGATAAACGTGTTTGGCCAAGGGGCAGGAAATCTGCCCAGTGTGGGGTCTCCAGGGACGTCAGCTCTGAACTGGGCAGGGGACAGAGGAAGAGCCAGGGCACGGGGACACACCGCTGTGCTTGGAGCCGTGCAGCAGGCACCCAGGTGTGAGCAGTGGGGTTTTGAGTCCGCCTATGGCATTTTTGGCTAATCCTGCTTCCTTAAACATAGCACCAGTGACCCAGTTGGGGTTGATCCAAGGAGCAGACCCCAAGGCAGTGCTGATGTCCCTTCCTGGGGGGGAAATTCCCGGCCCCCCCAGGGGCAGAAGCCTCAAGGCCCGTGGCAGGCTGTTCCCTGCAGTACTCACCCCAGCAGCGTGGGGTGACTGAGATAAGACCCCTCAAACTCAGCCCACACGGGCAGCTGAGCAGACCCGAGCTGGAGCCACCAGGTGCATCACAGGAGGAAGGACAAAGGGCTTCATTTCTGTCCCTAACTGCGGGTGCGAGCCAGGGTCCCCTTGTGCCTTATGGCTCCCAGCCCAATCCAGGCAGTGCTGTTCTCGGCCAGGCCCGGCTGTGCTGGGAGCAGCTGGAAGCCCCTCCTGCAGCCCTCGGCAAAGCCACAACTCGCAGTGCCCCTGTGTGGGCTACAAACCGCATAGCACAGCCAGGACCCTCCTGTCGCCTCCTGCAGCCCCCCCAGACCCCAGCGGCCAGGGCCACAATGCCCTGAGAGCCCCCCATGCCACGCACCCCTGTGCTTCCCCCCTGCCAGGGTATGGGGAGAGGTCTCCAGCTTCAAACCCCACTGCAGGGATGGCCACGCTGGGAGCTTGGGTGCTCATGTGCCCCATATCCCCGTGTGCTCCCATCCATGTGGGGCGAGGGCAGGCGGGGAAATGGAGGGAGTCAGAGGGGAGAACTGGGGAAAGGCTGGGGCCGGGGGGGAGCGAAAAAGGGACAGTGAATTACAGCCTGTGAGACATCCAGATATGTTGGATGGGACAAAGTGGTGGCACAGGGCTGGGAGAGATGCCGGGAGCATTCCCCACCAGCAAACCCTCGTGGAAGGTGGCATTGCCTCCTGAAGGCAGGCATGGAGCCCCTTCGGCACGAAAGCGGGCAGAGTGTGGGGCTGAGCTCGGCCCTCGGCACAAGCAAACCCATCTTTTTCCCCATAAGTAGCCTCAAAATCCACACCTGAATTTTACAGCCCTGAGCGCATGTACCAGTGGGACCTGCAGCCTCTGGTAGCAACAAGGGAGGAGGAGGAGGAAGGCTGGGAGGATGCTGCAGTGGCAGGGCCTGGCTGAAGGACTGTACGTACCGTTGTACACCAGCTCAGAGAATTTCAAGGCGAGCCCCTGCTTGATTTTCCGTACTTCCCGGTCCATGGTGAAGGCCTCGATATCTAAATGCGCATGGTATAGGATCGTTCCCGCTGGGGTCTCATAGATACCTAGCCATTTTTCCAGGCAGGGGGAAAAGCAGGAAAAGAGAGAGAAATGAATGAGACCAAAACTGTCAGCAAATGACAAAAAATAATGACTTGGCTGACAGAAGGAGCTGTGGTCGAGTGCATTCAGTCTCAGCTCGCTGTAAAATGCATCTGTCATTATATTCATGCTGGGGCTGAGACAGTCCACTCCGCACCTTGCGGAGAAAATTTCTAGATTCCCCTCTTTGAAGAGGCACTCTGACGAGGCTAAATGACAGGGTTTGGGAACCGATCCCCCCACCGATCCGTGCCCAACGGTCTGCGGCTGAAAACCTGTAATTAAAGGAACGACGCGGGGCACAGGCACGGGGAGCGGAGGGCCTGAAATACCCTCCTCTCCCCTCGGCTGGCGAGAAAGAGCCCCGCACATCCACTGTGAAGCAATGAGGCTACCTGGGGGCTGGGAGGGCAACCTCATTTGGGGCTGGCAGGGCCCCCCCCTGCATTGCACGAGGCCTGGAGATGGAGGGATGCTTAATTATTTCGGTGATGGGGGCTAACGCCGCAGGCGAGCTGCTCTCTTTGTTGCAGCCACTCTGGGCTTATTTGCCGCATAATGTGTTTACTTGGTGTTTAAATACGAGGGTGGCCATGCGGTGTTCCGCTCTAGGTTTGATGCAGGTGGAAAGCTGGTGAGTGAAACGCTGAGCTAGTCCAGCAGCAAACACACAGTGGGCATGGCTGTAACCTGCCTGTGGCCAGGGCTGCTCCACCAACACGTCCCTCTCCCCTGCCCACCCATGGGGACGGTGCCCTCCCAACGCCAGGCACTTGTACTGTGGGAACGGCAAAGGGCACCAGCATGTTGGGTTTTGCTGGCACACAAAGAAACCCTATTGGAAACCATCCCTGCTGAAGGGGACGTGTTCCCAACCAGCCCCAGGCCTGAGAGGGGGTGAGGGGAGCTCACAGGGCTGTCGGGGGCTGAAACCCGCACCAGGGTCTGCCTGCTCAGTGCCCTGGAGAGTGACACAGGCTCAAGCAGGGTCCCATCCCAGGGTGGCCACAGGTGCCACAGACATGGCAGGAGCCCTATCTACCATGGCAGCCCGAGCCACTTCCATCAAACCTCAACCCTACCAGGGTCCATGATCTCAGCATCCTACAGGCACAGGATGGGTCTGCGTCCCAGACTAGAGCCACCCCATCCTCTCAGGCCATCCCAATGATGTTGCAGCCCTGTCCCCAGGGGCAGGTCACTGGGTGCTCATTGAGCACCCATCCCCATGGGGCTGCGGAAGGAAACAGCCAGGTTAGCACCAAAAACCAGCCGTCCCCACGGGCACAGCGGTGGCACAGGGGCGCAGAGGGCTGCTGTATGCCCCCTCCAGCCCCTGACTGTGAAGCTGAGCCTGCCACTAAAACAATTAATATTCTCTCTCCTTCCCCTTAGGAGGTATTAAAGCCAATCTGGGCTGACAGAAGGTTTGGGTTCATGTCTTGACCCCCCACCTCTTGCCTGTCTGCCTGCACCTCTGCTCATCCCATTCGACCTGATGCTAGAGGACCCGGGACCAGAGCATGATAGCCAGGGCAGAGGGGAGGGGAGCAGACAGCCATGCTCCCAGCCTCACAGCTGAGGAGACAAGAGACACCTTCAAAGTGACACTCGCAGCATCTCCAAGTGTCTATTTTCATCTCCTCGTGTTTACAGGAAAAAGACAGAGGTGTCAGCACTGCAGCCTGGCGAAGCTTCAATCACCCCGTAATTACTGCTGGGGAAGGGGGGGACTGGAGCTGGGGGGGACATGGAGGGGGGCAGCCAAGGAGACAGCTGCCGCTGCTTAAAATTTTCTAATTTGTAACCTTGGCTGTCAGTTCACCTCCATCCAAGCAATTTTGCTATGCTGAGTGTGGGCTGTCACTCCTGATGGCATCCATGGGACAGGAGGGGATGTGGTGGCTTTCCGAGGGGAAGGGGAGGGTGATGCTGCCCATGGGAAAATGCTGCCCAAATTTCTACCACTGGTCCAGGGCTGAGACCAAGTGTGGCAGGCATGGTATGGGTTCATCACAGGGAAGGGGTTTTCCACTTTCCTTCTCCATCGCCTCAGCGCATTGAAGGGAGGAAAGGGGAAAAGGAAGGAGAGAGCCGAGGGAAGGAAAAGCCCCAGCCCAGGGCAGCGCTCAGCTCTTTTGGCAGCAGCTGTCCCCTCCTTCCCACTTCCTCCCCACTGATTTCATTTACTTCACTTAATTAGCCCCCCTTCAGAGTTAAAAAGGTAATTTGATAATGAGGATGTGAAAAGGCAGGAGAGGTAGGGCCATGCTCCCACTTGCAGCCAAGAGCCCCCGGCCGAGCCGTGGCCCCCCTGGCTGGCTGCAGCGCCGCTTCCTGGCACCCCATAATTAGCCACCCTCCTCCCACTAAAACAAATATGGCAAAATTGAGTTAATAGGGCTTAAAACGCTGGTGCAGGCACACTCGGCTCACCCCTCGCCCATTAGGCCTTAACGAAGTTCAATTAGGAGCTTAGTAAAAATCAATGCAAATGAGTTTTTCTCTTCTTTGGCTCCCCAGGTCTGGGAGGCGAGGGAGAGGAGGCACCTGGCAGGAGCCTTTGCTGCCACCTCTGCAGCCGTGGAGGGCACTTGCTGTGCTGCTGACTGCCTGTGCCTCAGTTTCCCCTGCAGAGCAGGGGGCCCTGGGAAGAAGGGGTCCCTGTGCTGCCCCGAGGAACTTGCAGAGCCCCGAGCCATCAGGACCACTGCACACTGCTGGGATTTAAGGGATCATCTCCTACTGCCTGCGAGCCCAGGTCCTGTCACCTGCCCTGTTGACCCTATCCCCATTTGGGGTCCAAAATGCTCCCGCAGAGTAGCAGTGGGGCTACTCCGAGCTGCCCTGCACTCCAAAACCCCCGGGGGGGGGGTGTATGTACTGGCAGCACTCTCCTGCTCCAGCCTTCTCTCATCCTGGCTCTCCATCTCTTCTGCAGAGCATCTCTCGGAGCAGATTTTGGAAAGGTTTCTATTAATCCCAAGGAACAAAACTTGGGGCAGGATCCTGCTCAAAGCAATGGGGAAAACCCACCGCCAAGGTCTCGTCCCCGAGGCACGCGCAACCCTGCTGTCCCCAGAAAGCCCGGTCCTCCCGCATCTGCTGGCACACAAACACCGTGGTGATCGCTTGGCAATGTCATGCAGGAGACAGACGTGACAGTTAAATGGCGTTTAGAGAAATTATTAAATGCTGGAAGGGTCACTAGAGCGTGTCAGTGGCTCTTAAAAAAAAA
This sequence comes from Pandion haliaetus, assembly GCA_013401275.1. NCBI lineage: Eukaryota > Metazoa > Chordata > Aves > Accipitriformes > Pandionidae > Pandion > Pandion haliaetus. Next base: position 121,218 of record VYZV01007875.1, on the reverse strand, counting down.
AAAAAAGATTTTGACAAATTACTCAGCATCATGCATGCAAATGCGCAGGCTGGTATGTGTGGTTTGGGGTTGGGGTTTTTGTCTTCCTTCTTTTGGTTTTAATTTGATTATTCAAACTCGGATCAAATGATTTGGGGTTTTGTTTCTTGCCTTTCATGGCTGATGCTCTTGCAAAGGGACTGTTGCCCTGTGGTGGGGAGGGAGATGGCAGGCTGAGTCTTATAAAAATACTTGCTGATGCCCTGCACAGAGGGCAAGTTTAAAGAAAGGGAGCATCTAATTAAGTATTAACGAGATTTAAAACAAAAGAGTGGGGGCAAGGAGATAGGAAATGATGATGAGCCATCTTGTTACTTAGCTCCGCACGGGGCAGCTCGCTGCCTCCAGGGATTTCCAATGAAGCTGATCCTAATGGATGATCAATACTAAGTCACAGCCTCAAAAATACATAGATAAATCAAAGAATTGGCTTTAAAAAAAACTTCAGTGACTTGCATCAGCCTCCTGTTCTTTGTACCCATGTTATAGAGCCTTGCACCTTCCAGGACCTCCCATGAGCATCCTCCCACACAAGCCCACAGCTCGGTGTTTTTCCCACTGGAGACAGGTCTCACCTGAGACCTGGGGTCTCTGGTGGCATTGGGACCCCAGGGCTGGTGCAAACAGTGGCACTGGCAGTGAGTGGGCAGCTGCCTTCATAAGAGAGCAATGAGAAATCCCTGCCACAGTGAAATCTCAGTCAAAAGCTGATGGGGAGGGAGTGGTTGGGGGCTGCTGGTGTGACCTGAGCCAGAGCACCCCGGCAATGCTGAGCACCTGCCATGTCCCACCAGGGTTTTCCCTTTTTTGCTGTTTTTAGGGCAGGGATGGCACCGTTGGCAGGTGACTGCTCACCTCTAGACTTCATCCCAACAAAGCGGTTCTCCACGATGTCAACGCGCCCGACGCCATGCTTGCCCCTGCCGAGGAGAAGGGAGGTTGCAGCAGCCCCAGCCCCGCAGTGGGATGCAGGCGGCTGTGAGAGGTGGGTCGGGACAGGGGGACAAACCCCAAATGACAGTGTGGCCAGCCCCTGAGCAGCACTAGTGACTATCAGTAATGACCCCCAGATAGGATGGGTGATGAGGGGACAGATTTTTCTCTCCCTTTCCTCTCCTCGTTGCTGTGCCACTAGCATCTCCAGCCTCGCTTGCTGCTGGGGCTGGCAGCACCACAGGCAGCCATCACACTTGGGCCACCGGAAAATAAACCAGGCAAGAGGGACAAGCCATGCTGCAGCTGTATTCCCGATAGTCGAAGTCATTTTAAAACCACTTAATTAACATTTAAAAAGTGAACTACATGGAAAAGTTCATTCCCATTCAGCACCGGGGCGATAAAGACAGAGGCACAAAGGAGGATAGCGGGGACTGGGTGGCACTTGGTGCAGGGCGGGAGGAGCGGGTGCCCTCATGGGTGCTGCTGTATTTTTGGGTAAGCCCCTGAGGATAGCTCTGCCCTGGTGGCAGCAGAAACTGTGCGGCATGGGGTGGCACAGGGCAGAAAACCCCGAAGGAGCTGCTGCTGTGGAGGCAGGGGGAGGACAGGTTGATGGACCTGGCCAGCATGTCTCCATGCGCCAAAAATTTGACTCTCCATCCAAAGGGACACTGAGCCCCCTTGGGCAGGCAAGGTGAGGCAATGCCCCTCGGGACACAGGAGCCAGGGGGCTGGGGGCTGAGCTGGGACCAGGGGCAAAGGGTGCCTGCAGGCAGGGGCTGCCCCGGGGGCTCAGCCCCCCGCTGTGGGCAGGGCAGCCCTCACCCAGCTGGGGCACATGATAAATGCAAAGGATGGAAACAAGACTTTTTAGCTCTCCTTGTGCGCAGAGAGCAAAACCCTAAATACCCCCATGCTCCTGGCTTCGGTGCCCAGCTCTGCTTGCTGGCATGAATGGTGCAACTGGAACCTAACTGGGACCCAGCTGGGACCATCCCATCCTCACGCTGCTGACCACCACCCCTGGGCTCACTGGGATGTGCCTGCTGCGAGCATCCCACTTCCACCCTGCCCTGGGGATGCTGCCCTCACCACCGCTGCCAGCCGGTAGGCAGGTGGCAGGGGACAGTGTGGCACTCACGCAATGTCGTTCAGGTACACGAAGAGCTCCAGGGCCGAGCGATGAGTGGCTCCGTCCCCGGCGTTGGTGACCTTCACGGGGACACCTGTGGAGGTGGGGAGGGAGAACGGGCAGGATCAGCTGGTGTCAGGATCCCCCCTGGAACATCACCCTATGGGCGTTAAATAGATGTGACAGATATGAACTCTAAATAACTTCTTAAAAAGGCATATCCAAGCTGGTGCGGGGGGGAGGCGAGGGGAGGGGGACCCACCTCGGGAGAGAAGCGATATAAATAAATAAAAAAGGCCATAAAAACGTCCCCCCCTTTTCCCCTCTCCTCTCCCTCTCTCTTTTTTAGGGCCTGTGAAATTGCAACCAGGCCCTTAACTAATTGAATTTCACGCTCGGCAATTGTCTTACGGCACAGCACCTTCTGTCCCACCAGCCCCTGCCGGGGGGGGAAGGGCTGACAAATGTGTCCCCCCCCTCCCCTGCCAGCATGGGGGGCGTCTGGGGGGGACCCCCACACCGGGGCACGGCTGCTCGCACACGCATGCACACGCATCCCGCGGCGGGGCACTCCCCGCCATGAATTAATTATTGCACCTTTCTCCCCCCCCCCTCCTTTTTCCCTTAAATTTTTTTTTTAAGGGCGCTGGGCAGGAGCAAGGAGGGGGGGGATACTGAATAGAAAGAGGCATTTTTCTTTAGCGGTGTGAAATGAGCAATAAATGTATTAGGAAGCTGACAAGGGGGCTGCGGGGCCCACAAAGAAAAGCGGTGCGGAGTTGGAGGCTAATCCCCCCTCCATCTGCCCTCCTCATTACCATTTAACGCACTATCAGTTGCCAATCAGCCTCAATACCTCCCTTTCTAGTCTTTATTACGGAGGCGCCCGCAAGAGCCCTGTCTAGTGATGGGGGCTGTCAGCTCCCCCCCCCNGCGCCCTCCCCTCGCCCTGGCTCTTTCTATTCGCATCCTCCGCCGGGGTATTGGCCGGGATCCGCTCGGCGGAGAGCCGACGTTGTCGGGGCCGTTGTTGGCGAAAGCTGCTTAGCCTTTAAAATAGTTAATAATTAGATTAAAACTTCAAATAAATTAACTAGGGGCTGAATGGGCTGCTGGGAGGGGGGGCTGCTCCTTGCAGGGGGATCATTATAATGGAGCAGGGATGCTGGCAGCAGGGGGGTGGCGGGGAGCGGGTGCCCCTCCGAGCGGGGTCTCCCCCCCAGCCCAGGCTGGGCTTGCTCCTGCTGCCAGGATGGATGGTGGCACGGGGATGCCCACGGCTGGCGGAGGTGGGAGATGCTGCCCCATGTCCCCTCGCCAGGTGACAGCTCCAGGTCTGGGCCCTGCCGTGCATCCCTGGGGATGGAATGGGGTGTCCCCATCTTCTTCGTGCAACACTGATAGCACTGCTGGCCAAATCCTGCTGGAGCATCTCCCTAGCTGTGACACTGGCCAGGGCCACCTGCGTGCCATCCTGCAGGAGAGGGACCCTGTGCCCACTGCAGCTCAGTGGCTTGGGTTCCGACCCCTCTCCGCTCTCAGTGGGGTCCCAGCAAGCCCCCCGAGACATACCCAGACCCTCTGCACACCTCAGAGAGCCCTAACGTGCTGCAAGCACCATCCCAAGCCCCGATGCCACGAGTCGGGGCTCACCCCACCTGCTCCCGGCAGCCCCCGCTCCTGGCTGGAGAGTGGGGTTTGGCTTTGGGGGGCAGAGGTGTGAGGAGCTGGCTGCAAGGAGGTGCTTACCCCGCTCAAACTCAATCTCCAGCACATCCGGGGTGTTGGGAGAAGTGGCCGGATCGCGGGTCTTCGTGTAGAGCCCAGGAGGGGCCTGATTCTGCCAGGGGAGGTGGGAGAAGAGAAGAGGGAGAGTCAGTGGCATTGGCGTGGCCAACACTACCGGCAACCTCAACCCCGGCACGTATCCCCCCTCCCTGACGTGCATCCCCCATCCCCAAGTGTGGGGCCGGCGTGGCACAGCACCGGTGCTTACTGGGGCCCCGGGAACAAAGGGGTTGGAGGAATCAGGCAATTTTTCCCCTCAACTTGATCTCATCTTTTCCTCCGACGCCCCCACAGCTGGAGGCGGGATGGCTGCGGAGAAGCAAATCAGGCAGGGAAAAGCGGGACGATGGCAGCAAGCGGCAGGGCGGGCGCCCGCACGTCCCCGCGCTGCGGCCAGGCTTATTCGGCACTGACCGAAAAAACTAATGAGGAGGCCTGACCCCAGCAGGTGCTCCAGGCGCACCGGCTCTTTCATGGTGTCCCTGGGGTTAATACACATGGGGGAAAATAGAGGAACAAAGCAAGAACCCATTTCAGAGCACATCAACCTTTATGTATATTTTTTTTCCTAGATTTATAGAAAAGAGGTATCTTATCTCCATCAGAGCTGAGCCACCGGAGGCTCAGGCGCGGACGACGAATTGCCGCAATTGAAGCCCGTGCCAGAAGAGTGTGTGTAGGACTATAATAAAAAAAAGCTTTCCATCCCAGAGAGCAAATGCTTTGCAGTTTCGCTTGCCCCCTCGGCACTCATGCACGACATGACTGCACATGCTGACCCCAAAACACTTTCCAAGTGGTGGTTCCAAAGTCCTGTCTCTAAAGGGATCCCCCACCCAGCCACAGCTCCGGGAGTTGGAGGGGAGGGAAACTGAGGCACAGAGCACCCAGGGCATGTGCAACACGGTGGGAAGGCAGACAGTGCTGAGGAAACGAACTGCAGAGCCGGGCTGGGCCAAAGCTGTCCTTGGCCAACATTGGAGGGAACATTACATAGGAGCCTCCAGCTGAGGAGTCCCAGCAACATAAAACCCCCTGCGCAAGCAGCTCGGGTGGAGTTTCTCCAAACTAAGCAGTTCCTGCAAATGTTTTAAGGGATGGTAAACTGGTTTTTCCCCACAAAACCCAGCTGGTGAGAGCTGGAGGTCTGGGCATCCCTGAGCAGCAGGCCCTGCCTGTACCCGCCCACCCACCCACAGCCTGGCCCACGCTCCCCCTGTTTCTCCTCTCCTTTTTAAAGCACAACTCTTCTCCTGCTCACTTTTCTTCCCTTCTCCTTCTTTCCAGAGAGGAAAAAAAGGACAAGGTAGAAAGCAAGCTAGGGAAAAAAAAAAAAAAAAGCGCAAAAGTGATTGCTTAAAAAAATTTTTTAAGCTGTTTTAAGGGAAAAATAATTTCTCTTCAGAAGAAGTTTTCATCTAAAATTTGTAAAGATGCATAATAAGCCTTTTAGTGAAAACTTCCTTTTTTTAAAAATTTTTTTTTTTTGGTCCAATGAAGAGCAAAGCCCAATCACTGCCACACTGCCAGCACCCACGGGCAGCCCAGCCGGCTGCAGGCACTCCTGCTGCCCCCTCCGCACCGGAGGGACCCCCTCGCCTCACCCCAAATCCCAGAGCACACATCCTGGCAGCAACTGCAGCCGAATCCCGGGAATACAGACATAACTACCCCAGCACACACTCCAGCAAAACCACCCTCAGGTTCCCATTCTATCTCATTTTTGCCCCTTTCCCTTGTTTTAAACAAGAGGCGCTCACAGGCGTGCCTCCCCCGTGTCCCCCGCGCGCGCACACGCACAAATTACACGGGCTGCGGATTTCAATTTTACATTGTCTGGCCTTTCCTAGCCCTGATCACACTTATTAACTAGATGAACCCATGAGAGATGATGAAAAACTTTGAGTTCAAAAGGAAAGATTGGGGGGGTGGGAGGGGAAAAAATACCGGAAAGTATTAAAAACTCTTTACTAAACATTGGAAGTCAAAGTCAGGTAGTTTCCAATTTTCCAAGCCAACTATGAAAACCCCTATTAAATAAAATAACTAAATAGAAATAAAAGTGACATTTGGCTTGCATTCCATCATTACGGTGCGAGTCTGTCCTCTTTTTATTCTCTCTCCTAAAAGCACAGTTCAAATGACAAATAGTTTGTTGCAGTGTATCAATGCCTTCTATTTATCCCTCCCCGCAGGGGGGCTAGTCCTGCAATGTCATCTTTAAAGGGGAGAGAGGAAAAAAAAAAAGGNGGGGGGGGAAAGGAAGAGTGTGTGGAAAGGGAGAGAGGGAGGGGGGAAGAAAGAAGCAAGAAAAACGGGGCAAGAAGAGAAGAAATTGGAAGCAAATGGTCCATGAAGTAAACCATGATGCAGAGCTATCGATGCCGCAAATGGTTTATTCATCCGGCTGATATTGTTGTGCCCGGGACTGAATGAACTCTTTCAGAGTGCCATATGAAGTTAAAGCAAGTAAATTTCTATCTTTCTCCGCATTAGCTGCCTCATTGCCCTTCAATCGGGCCTCACAGAGGCAGAAAATAGCTCAACCATCTGCTTTCAAATCCCTGCGTTTGGCAGGTCCCGGGGGTTTGGGGAGGGGAGCCCGCTGTGCCTGGCACCCCGGATCCTGCCGCGGCCACCCCAGTGCCCGGCACCGCTTCCCAGGCCAGGGAAGGGGACAGTGGTGATGCCACGCTCCGGGAAGCCACCTCCCGGCACTGGCGGAGGAAGAGGTGCCCGAGCGGAGGATGCTCGGGGATGGGGTCAGGGCACTGGTCGGCCCCATTTTGTAAGCTGGCTTTGGGAAGTAAGCGGGCTTGGTGGAGCCTCAGGACCGGGGGTCTTCCCCAAGAGGAGAGGTGCTGAGTGCGGAGGGGTGGGTCAGGATGGGTGCATTGGGAAGTGCGCAGGTCAGTCCCTTGCTAGCTCCAGCTAAAGGCATGAAAATGCATCCCTGTGCCAACCGCTCTCCTGGAAGAGGAGACCCCCCACTGAGGGCCCGGCTTTGCAAATCCTGACCTGTAGACACCCCTCCAGAGGGCACCAAATGGGGAGTGGGACCCCCTCTCCACCTTCCTCTTCCTCACGCCCCCGCCGGAGGCACGCGCCAGCCGAGCCGCGGTGAGCCGGCTGCGGGTGCTGAGCTCCAGCCGGCTCCTCTCCCTCTCTGCCTGCCTCCCCCTCCTCTCCCCGGATTGTCTAATTAGCGCTGATGGATAGTTTAAGTAGCTGCCGAGCGTCGTGACCCGCTGGAGCATGAACAGTGCAGGCAGGGGCCAGCAGGCAGCCGGACCACGAGCACTATTCGGAGACAGCCAGGGCCAGACTTGCGCCTCCCGGAGCGATGTGCCACGCTTGGCGGCAGCACCTGGCCACAGCACCCACCACCACCAGGCTCTTGGCCCCATCGGCAGCCAGAGCTGCCCAGGAGCTGGTGGTCCCATGGGTGCCCTCGGGGTCTCCAAGCACCACCCCGTGCATGGGGAGGTTTTACCCTGCTTCCCCCAGAGAGTGGGGATGGCAAAGCGAGGAGGGCTGGGCGAGCTGCAGACACGGGCAGGGGACCTGAGCTGCAGGGGCCAGCCCGGACCTCCGTCACCCACCACCAGCCCCCGCTCTCCCACCAGCGCCTCACCTGTCTAATTGCTCCTTTATTGCTGCCCTGTGACATTGTCCCCTCTGGTGTCACCCTGAAACGGTCTGTTCCCCTATTTACACCAGCAGCAATTAATGTGCTGGGAGAGGCGGAGGGGCCAGGGCAGGCGGCAGAGCCTCCCCACCACACACGGCCCGCCGTGAAATTTCCAATTAAGCTGCAAATACACGAGACGCCCTTGGCCCTGTGGCTGCCATGCTGGCTGGGTTGCCGTGATCGATTACCTTGGGGTTCTCCAGGATCCCAGCTTCGTAGCTGCAGCAGGCAGGGAAGAAGAGAGAAGTCACTGCAGCACCTGCAACCTGCAACCCCAAAAGCCACCGGGAAGACCCCCCCC
>VYZV01007875.1:61179-113317 GCA_013401275.1 Pandion haliaetus | reverse complement strand
CCCCCCCGACTCCAACCACCCCATGAGGATGGGTGTAAATATGTGTTATGGGTCTCCAGAGGCTTTTAGAAGCAATCCTGCAAGGAGTGCCAGGCTTTGGAGAGCCCGGGAAATGGATGCTGCCGCGTTGGACATAGACAACTGGGCAGAAAGGAAGGCTGGAGGTTTTGGGGTCACCCTTGGCCAGCACATGGCAGAGCAGCCTGGGACTCTGGACATGCGAAGGGCTGTCCTGGCCATGCAGGATGTGGGGGATCGGGGCCCCAAGCTCTTCTTCCTCACCCCACAGGAATTCCCCGCCCGCCTGGCCTCTCACCTGATGTGCATGAGGTTTTCATCCATGCTCCAGGGCGTCTGGGGTGTCACGGGCACCGGGATCCCGTGTTTCTGCCAAGAGAAGGGGAGCTGGGGTGAGCCAGCCTGTGGGGAGAGCCAGCCCCCACCAGCACCGGCTCCTGCTGGGATCAGCCCCAAAAGCACAAAGGCACAATCCATGGCTGCCAGCAAGGTAGCATGGAGCAAGGTGGACATCTGTGTCCCTCACCGTGGGCAACAACAACTCCCACCATGAGGGCCACCTCGATAGGGACGTCAGGAACACAGTGCAGCTAGGAGGAGAACAGCAGCCCTGGCCCTGCCAGAAGCTGAGACAGAGCCCCAGAGCACCCCATGAACCCAGGTGATGGAGACGTCAGCATGGATGTTGTGTGCTTTTTCTAGGTCCGTGACAGTGCATTCCTCAAGCTTAGCTCCTCATCAAGGGGAGGCGACATGGGGACAGAAGTCCCCAAAACCACAGGCTGCTCTCCTGCCTCAACAGGACTGATGCTCTGCCACGAGGGGACAGCACACACGTCCCCACAGCCTCCCCACTGGCAATACAGACACACGGCACACAGGCGGCAGGCATTCTCCCACGCCCAGGCACCCCAAGCGCACCGTGCCGGGGGACGCATGGCCCCGCACTGGCTGCCTCCCCAGCGCAGCACACAACGCCGGGCCCAGCTCCCTAACAAGGTCACCGGCGCGCTCAATTATCCACTGACATTTCAATGGGGGAAATTGCCTGTGAAGACGAGGTGAATACGCGGGGGAATTAGCAGGAGAGGCGACAGCGGAGAGCTAACAACCAGAGCCGGCGGGGACGTCGCCCACCCTACCAGCATGCTGAGCCGCAATGTCCCAGCTGCGGGATGGAGGTGGCGGTGGCAGCTCTGGGTTCTCACTGTGCCTCGGTGTGTCTGTACAGCTGAGCTGGGCAGCTCTGGCATTTCAGAGTCACCAGAGCAGGGACGTCTGCCAAGGGCTCAGCCAGGAACAGAGGAGCAGGGGCTGAGCAGAAGCTCCTTGTTTTCTGGGAAGAGGCGAAGGAAATGCTTGTGGTTGTTAAATCATGGCCGTGAACCCATCACCTGAGATGGGAACAAAGTTCTGAGATGCTCCTAAGGCTGCAGAGGGACTAAATCAGCCCCGCTCCTGGGGCAACATTGCCCTAGGTTCATGAGTCCTGATTTGCTGGTACTCGCAGTGTGGCACCCTCCAGGACCCCCATCCCAGGCTTTGGAGGTGGGTGCTGGTCAGCCTTTGCCTGCTCTCCTGCCTACAGGCCTTGCCCATGGGGGAGAGCGGGCAGAGCACATCGACGCTTCACGTGGGCTTCAAATCACAAGCTTGGGCTTGCTGGGAGGGCAAAATGCTGCCTGCTGGGTGCAAGTGCCAGGGATCGGCTGGCTTCTCCAGTAAAGAGTGAGAAGATGCCTCTCCCTGTCCCAATCCTCAGACGGATGGAGCCACAGGTGCCTCCCAACGCCCCAAGGCTCCCCCAAATAAAGCTAAGGGAAACAGAGGGCTGGGGGACAGACCTCAACCCCGCCTGGGGTCAGACCATGCTCCCATCAGCACCTGCCCCCTCATCCTCATCCCAGCACCCTCATGGATGTTGGCAGGGGACATTTCACCTTAGTTAATTAAAGCCAAGCAACTAATACTGAGGGCTGTTTACTCTGAGGGGCCGCACTCAGCCACGTGGGGCTGGGGGACGCCGTCCCCTCTGACGGGCTCTCCCCATGCCATCTCTCACACCCATCTCACCTGGGATGTGTAAGCACATCTTTCAGACCCAAATACCCACCGACCGCAAGCCACAGGCCCCATTTGATTCACATTCCCAGGCAGCCCCCTGCCCTCTGCCTCTTCCTGGCAACTGAGGAAGCCCGTGCTCCCCAGCCCATCCTTGCCCCACGCCAATTTTCCATGTTATCACTTCAGAAGGGATCCTCCAAGTCCAGACCCATGTACCAACGTCCACCAAGGCGAGGCAGCAGAGCCCCAACAAGCTCCATTCCACCCAGATCTGCCCGTGGCAATGGCTCATCCCTGAGCAGCATCCAGGAGAGCTTCACCTTTCTCATGAAGGTGTTTCCGCCTCGGCTATTTGTGGGGATGAAGTGGCCACCAAAGCAGCTTGCTGCCAGAGCAAGGTTGGGTCCAGCCCCCAGGCAGCAAATCGATGGCAAGAGCTGTGCCGTGGTGGCATGGATCCCCACTTTCCCTGACAGCAACCGATCCCCAAACATCATCGCATCATAACCCCCCGAGCGCCAAGGTGAGCGCACCCAGGTGCTGAAAGGATCTGGCCACACATCTCCCTCTCCCAAGTGTGAAAAAGAAGGGACCCCCCAACCTTTTTTTTTTTTTAATGCTGAACATAACCAGAGACCGAGAGGCACAACAAACCCTCAACCCAACCTTTTCTCTTTGAACGGGGCCCCAGTCCATTTCATTTCCCTTTTTCCCCCTTTCCAAACAAAAAAAAACCCAACCCCAAACAAAACCCCCAAACCCAAAACACATGTTCCATTTTCCATATAATAAAACCACGGCGCTCTTAATAACTCCCCTATTTGACAATTTGTTTGGCAACATATGGAAAGCTCTCGTAAACTCGCCCCTTCATAATACAACGGCAGATGGCAAACACAATCCTCAACACGCTGCTCTCGGCAGCTCTAATGGGCTCGGAGGGCTCCTCGCTCCACACCACATCCCTCCGGCTCCACACCTTGCCTTCCCAGAGATTACCCAGGCAGCCTCGATGGCAGCTATTTAAAAACTGAAGCAATTTTCTGGTTTATGCACAGAGCTGCCTTTTCCCTTTTGATTGATTGAGCCAAGTTGTCAAGCATTTCCATGAAGTCGCTAAAAAAGAAAGGTACCCTGGTGGGCACGTAAAAACCTGATGCAAAACTTGTAATATGTTTTATTGCAACTTGTACTTCAAAAAGGAAGGGACAACAAAGGCGAACGTATTTGCTTTGTCTGTTACGCAAGTGAGGGAGCTGGGACCTGTTTCCTTGGAAAGCGGGTTACCATTAATAGCCACGTAATTATGGGGCTTTTAGAAAGGCAGGAGAAAAAAAAAAAAATAGAGGGGGAAATAAAACCCCGACCAGAAGGCTGCGACGTTGTGCAGGGCTTGCTGCTGTCACCCACCAAGCCATGGGAAGCATCCCATGGCAGCCCTGAACATCCCATGGCCACCCCACACCGGCTCCTACCTTGGCATAGTCCATCAGCTCGCGGCGCCCAGGGAAGCGCTGGTAAAACTCGGGCAGCCTCCACGGTGCGACGACCTGGTGGGAGGGCAGGAGCATGAGAGGAGAAGTCCCCAGCCCCCTTGAAGCCTCTGGGCCCCCTTTGCCCCTCGGCACCCCCCTGGGGTCCCTGCAGGCAAGGGCTCCTGGCAGCCCTGGGGAGCCAGGACCCATGGGGTGTTGGTCCCCCAGCCGAAATTTAATCTGCCTGCGGAAGGATGGAGTAACCCAAACCCCTGACCCTAACAAGGCACTGGATGCAAGTGGGAAACAGGCAGCATCGATTATCCAGCAGCTGCTTTAGTACCGTTTCCTCTGTGGCCTCGTGGTGTTTGGGGTAAAAATAGGTCAATTAAGGATCATTACAGCCCCCTCAAATGCCAAAACGTCGCTTTGTGCAGCTGGCAGCTTGTTAAAGTGAGGCACGGCCGCTCGCATCGGTGTTAAAACAAAATTCCTACTGGCTGGGGAGGGGGCCAGAAGCCTGGCAGTGGGGCCCCAAGGGGCAATTCTGGGTGCCTTACCTTGATCTTAGGACACAGAGCATAGCAGGTGAGCTCAAACCGAACCTGGTCATTCCCCTGAAACACAAAGGGGAGATGCTGAGGGGTCACCTCACGCTGGGGCAGGCTGGGAAGTGAGTGCCCCCCACCCTGATCCCACTTATGGAGGATGGGGCCTCATCCCTGGACCAGCTCGGCCAGGGCCATACAGCATCCCTGGGAGAGGAACGTGGCCTGGCAGGGCTGCAGGAGGAAGCTGCAAAATCAGTGAGGACTGTTAAAAAAAAAAAAAAAAAAAAAAGAAGGAGCATTAAAAGTGCAGCTGACAAACCAGCAGCTCCTGGCTGTGCTACAGCCCCGCGGCTTCATCTGGGGAGCTGGGAGGCTCAGGGGCTGCTGGACACTGGGAGAGCACATGTGAGGCAGTGCACACATGTGGTGGTGCACACCTATGTGACAGCACACGTGTGCAGCCTCTGAGACGCTGCTCGGCTACAGTAGCAGCTCTCCTTGCAACACTGGAGACCTCAGGGACGGCGGGTAAGGACCCACCATTGCCCTGCTCCCAGCTGCTCTCCCTGTGCAGAGACAGGACTAAACCCCCCTCAGCAGAGCTAGAGGGGACGTGTCTCGGGGTCTCAGCTCCAGCCAACACAGTACAGCCACTTGCCCTATATCCAATATCCACTGGGAAAAGCATCCCATCCCACGGCTTGGAAGACCCTGGGCTGAGCGGGGCATTTGCAAATCCCTGCAAGAGCCACCAACCAGGAGGGATGTCCGGCTGACGCTACCCAGGACTTCATAGACCAAGGAGCTCTGTACAGGAAGGGGATCACACCTATTTTCCCAGTAATGCCACTGGGATGGGATTGCTAGCAATTTTCACTCAAAAAGCAAGGCCTGAGGCTGAGGACTCATCTATCTCCTCCATTCCCCCAGCACAGAGGGTGGCAGGAGTGGGTATTGGGTGCCAGGACCTGAGCTGGCTCTGGCCCACGGGGTCACACCTGCTCCCTCCCCATGGCTGGTTTGAACCCAAAACCACCTTTTCTGGTGCTCCTCATAGCTGGGTGTTTAAAAGCCCAATGCAGCTCATTCACCTGGCTCCAGGACCCCGGAGTCACCCAAGAGCCGTGCTCTCCCCTGGGCTGACACTCCTAAAAACTGAACCAGCAGAAAACCAGATTCGGGTATTTTTCCCCCACAGGCATCAGAGGACACGTGGAGGGAGAGAGCAAGGTGAGTGGGGGGTGGGGAAGACCATGGTGACCAGGAAGATGCAGCAGCTCATAATTAAATAGCTCTGAACCTCCCTTTATCTTAATTGGCCCATGCTGACGAGGTCCCACTAATGAGGCCAGGTAGTCAGGAAAGGGCGAGAAGCGAGCCTAGGAGTTATTAGCATTTCCAAGGGAATAGCCCTCACCAAAGCCTATTTTCCACCAGCACCAAGGGGCATAAAGACCACCCCCCCGCCCTTCTTGGCCCCAGCCTGGAGGATACATTTACGGCCGGGCTGGGAAATCCCTGAGGACTATTACACGCAGGCAAGTACATCCACCGAAGCACTCATTTCCCTTACAGGCCCAAAACAAGTCCATCTGCTCCAGCAGCGGGGACACCGCAGATGGCCCACATTTAAGACACCGCGGCCTCAGCCGGGGACGGGGCGCAGCCGGGTCGAGTTACCCGCAGTCGGTCCCTGCCTGCGCCCGCAGCTTAATGGCTTGGGGAGCCGCCGAGGCTGCCCCTGCCAGCGGGGATGACTGGTGCTGCTGGTACCCAGGAGCAGAGGGAACATCATCGCACTGGGGGGTGCATTATTCCAATGCACCCTTGAGCGGGGGCTTTCAAGAGTGGGCTGCTGGGATCGGGTGAGATGGACAGGGAAGGGGTGCGAGGAACACATCGCGGTAGGAGCAAGAGTTATTTCAGCCCAAAGCCCCTCAGCTGCCCCTCTGCCCTGTCTCCCCGGTGCTGGCATGGCCCTTGGCTATCTCCTGGCTGCACCTAACATCTCCCTTCTAGCAGGGTCCTCCACCATAGCTGAGGACACCCAAACCCAGCCCCTTGCACGGAGAGCCCTGCAGGTGGGCACCTCACCTTTGCCCCTAGGCCAAGACGGACACAGTCTACGCTTTGGGTCCCTGTGGGACAGGACGGAGGGAGCATCCAGCAGGTCCTGGTTTCATGCACAGCACCCAAGAGCCCCACAGAAGCCTTTGGTGACAGGGCCACCCTGCCCCAGGTGTCCCCGCACCGGGCTGGGCAGCGGGCGGGAGGGGGCTGGAGGTGCCAGGGGGTGACCCACGGTCACGTCTCGCAGGTCCCACGTGTCCCCCCACCTCCCCATGGAGGAATGCCCCTCTCCGGGCAGGGGCTGGCCCCAAGCATCCTTTCCACGGTCTCTGGCTGCCTCTAGTGGCAAAGTGTCCTCCCTGCGGCCAGCGGCGACAGGGACAGCCGGGGCTGGGGACAGGGCTGGGGACGGGGCTGGGGACAGCCGCAGCCTGCCCGGGGCGCCCCCAAAGTCCCCGGGCGGTGCTGGCTCAGCCCCAGCCGGCTCCTGGCCCGGGCAGCCCCTGTCCGTAGCAGTTTTTAGAAAGCTGCTGCTGAAAGGGCCGGGGCGGGGGGGTTTGGCTGTGATCCGAGCCTTCCCGACAGGGAGAGGGAACCGAAATTAGGCACAGAAATCCCAGAAACGAGAAGGAAGTGTCAAAACGTGGTTGGGCTCTGCACAGCCCCGCAGAGCACCCAAAAACCACTCTGTGCACTCCTCCTGGCACCCACAGCTTAGCCGATGGACTGACCGGGTCGTCCCCTCCAAGCACCCTATGCCATCCCTGCCCCGGTGTCCCCGTCCTCCCTCACCTTGCCGGTGGCCCCATGGGCGACATACTGGGCTCCCTCCCGCTGGGCGATCTCCACCAGCTTGCGGGCGATGCAGGGCCGTGCCAGTGCCGTGCCCAGCAGGTACCGGTCCTCATAGAGAGCGTTGGCCTGCACCGCCGGCCAGATGAACTCCTCCACGAACTCCTTGCTGATGTCCTCAATGTAAACCTGCCAGGATGGAGAAATCCTTGTCATGGGAGGGTGACTGGGGAGGGGAAAGCCCACTCCTCCGGGCTTTTGGGGACGGTGCAGTGCAGGGTCCCTTGGCCTCCCCTTTCCTAGAGGCTGCTGAAAGGTTTTGGTGCAAAACCTCTGGAAAAGGAATTCCTCACTAGCACTGTCCCGTTCCCTCACCCCTGCCCAGTGGCCCCAGCCATGGTGTGTACGAGACCCCAGGGCTCAGCCCCACAGCAGGGAGCAGGGGCACGGTAAGGGAAGGACACTGTTACCTTCTTGGCCCCCAGTGCCAGCGCTTTCTTTCGTGCTGCCTCAAAATCTTCTTTCTGCCCGATGTTGGCCTGGAAGGGGGGGAAAAAAAAACCCAAGTCTGAGTTTGAAAGGAGACCACAAAACCCAGTTCAAGCCCAGCCCAGCTTGGGGCATCATGCACGGCACGGCAGAACCCGTGCTGGCCAGGCTTGAGGCCACCCAGGATGGGCAGGAGGGGGGTTCCCCCGCCCCGAGACGGCATACCTCGGGGCCATATCTCCCTCTGCTAAGCCCCGTGGCTCTGCCCGGATGCACTGTCCTCATTAGCGGAGGGTCATTTGCTGGTAGGGACAGGCTGTGCCACACAGGGCTGGCAGCTCAGCAGAGCAGCACCCAGGCTGGGCGATGGTTAACCAGCGAGAGCAGGGTCACCCCCACGGCCACACACCAGGACCCTTGTCATCCACCAAGGTCCCCAGACACATGGTCCAGCACCCCCTTCCACTCCCCAGCCCCCGGGGACAGGGTCCACACAGCAGGGCTCGGCGCAGAGCTCACCAGGTAGGCGACAACATCGTAGCCCTGCTCCTTTAGCCACACCAGGATGCAGGAGGTGTCGAGGCCGCCGCTGTAGGCGAGGACCACCGTGCCCTTGGGCTGAGCCATGGTGCTGGCAAAGCAAAGGGAAAGGGGTTCACGATGGCCCCAGCCACTGCCCTTGCTCAGTGCAGGGATGCTGCAGCCATCAGCCGTGAAACCCTCCCCCATGTCCCTGAACTGGCCACAGGACTGTCACGGTCCAGGCAGGTGCTGGAGTATTCTAGGCAACACAAACATCATCCAGGGAATGAATAACCAGGAGGCAAGAAGCAAAGCTCACGGCAAACTAAACCCTCGTGGCTGGCAGTGGTTGAGTAGGTAAAGGAACATGTGGTGGAGTTGCTGGTACCAGGACAAGCTCTCGAATTAAAACACAGGCTCCCAACACTGCTCTCATTCATGGGCAGCGAGAGATGCTGCCGTCAGGTGCTGGGTGCTCCTGTGGGACCAGGGCCATGGGCAGCACACCAAGCCAGGCAGTGCTCAGCCCAGGTCTGGCTGAGCCCCTTCTTCTGCCGGGAGCACCAGGCTGGGGACAGCGAGCAACAGGCAGCGCAGGAGGGGACTCACCATGGCATCAGGAGGGATCAGTTGGACCAAGAGCCCTCCCAGGGCTGCAGGGAGCAAGGGGAAGGGCTGGGGGGCAGGAGGAAAAGCCATAGCACCATGGCCATGTCCGGGCTGCAGCTCCCAGCCAAGGAGAGCACTCTGCCCACGTGCCGACCGGTGCACCTTGCAGCAGCCAGGTCATGGAGGAGGCCAGGGCAGCCATCAGGGCCGCTTTGCTCTTACCTTTGCTCCACGCGGCTTCCGCTCTGGCAACTCTGGGCGCAGCCTGCTCCTCTCTCTGCAAGCACCCTGCAATGCCGGGGGTCTGGGACTCAGACGCAGGCGCCTGGCCGTGACAGAGATGGAGCCCAATACCTTGCTCGGGCACGACCCGGCACGTCACGGCCGTGCGCCAGGGCCAGTGCAGAGGAGCTGCCGTGGCAGACAGGCACAGCCACCCACCGACTTTGCCCCAAGCACCCACCAGCACTGCTGGGCGTGCAAGCACTGCAGGGCTGGGGTGCTTGGCAGCATTCCCCAGAGCCAAGCCCAACCCCAAGTCTAATTAATGCTTATTGGGCATTTGTCCTAATTACGCTGCCCCGTATTTCCTGCCGGCATGAAACACCTATGTGGGGATTTGGTGCCCCTCACCCTTTGGCCAAGGTTATTGAGGACTCCAGCCAACAACAGGAGATGGTGAAGGACGCAGCAGCTCGGAGCTCAGGAGGAGGGATGGGGGTCCTGCTGCAGGAAGAGGCTCGGGGCTGTCCCCACAGTCCCTGGGCAGGACTGTGAATCCCAGGGCCTCACAAAGAGGCGATGCCAGCTGACCCTTGGCCGGGGAAGGCGGACAGCAGAACCGGCCAAATCCTATCCTGGGCAACTTTCATGCTGTTGCTGCCAAGTCAGCACAACCCCGCTCCTGCTTTTGCAGGCGGAGAAGGTGCTGTGCCGAGCTCCTCCAGGCTGGCCCACCCAGCACCTTCCGCAGTGGGATGCGGTTCCACTGGGGTGTGCCCCAGCACCCTGGTCCTGCCAATGCCGTGTGGGGCCAGCATCCCATGGGGCATGGCTTGGAGCCGGCCCAGGTGCAGGATCTGACCTGCTGCTGCTGCTGGTTTCTCACTGAAGAGCAAAGGTGTCTGGCAGCCCCATAACCACGATTCGGTTCTCTGAGCCTGCCTGTGCCCGTCAGGCTGCCGGTGCAGGCAGTGCAGGCAGCACCCAACGCCCAGGCTTGTGCAACCAGCATTTCCTTACCCTCAGGGCCCCACAGCCATGCTGAGCTGGGCCCCTGCCCGGGGAGGCTCAGCTGTTCCCTTCGTTACCAGGGCATTTACAGGAAGGCAGTCACAGTTCCCGAAAGGACCCAGCCCAAGCATGATGCTGCACCTGTGGCTCCTTGCAGGGCAAATTCCCTCCTTTACACCCAAAACCCATCCCCACTGTGGCCGCCAGCATAGCTGTTGCAGCTGCCAGCCTGACTAAGGGCCTCTGAGACCAGGCACGCTCGCTTCGTGAGTGGCCCAGCAGCAGGTTAGTGGAAACGTCTCCAACTTTCACCTGCTCAGACATGTTACGCTGCCCACGCAATGCCCAAGGGACCTGGGGCACCACCTTGCCCTGGGGTTCCATCCTGCACCCTGGGAGCAGTGCGAGGCCACCAGCATTTCCAGCTCCGGAAATGGGCCTCGTGCCAAGCCTGCCTGCCCAGGAAGGGAGAGCCCCGAAGTTTTGGCGTTAGGTGGTAATAAATCAGAGCAAATAAAGCTCAGAGAAGGGGAATGTGGCAAGACTTTCTCAGCCCTGATCATTATTCTGTAGCAATTTCCGTGAATTGGGGCAGGGTTTTTACCAGAGCGACTCTGGCTGCTCTGCTCTGCAGGAACATTGCGCTTTTGTTTTTAAAACCAAAAAAAAAAAAAAAAAAAAAAAAAAAAAAAAAAGAATAAAAGGGGAGGAGAATAAAAAGCTTGAAACTTTGCTAACGAGGGGAACCATGTTTGCCAGCCAGGCTGGAACAACCACCTCTGCTTTGGCGAGTGCTGCCTGTGGGCAGGGAGGGGGCAGGCAGCAGGGACAGGCAGCACGGGCAGGCTCCCCAGGGGTTCCTGCAGCAGAGGCATGCAGGGATGTGCTCCCTGGTGCTGGGGTTTGCCTCAGCATTGCTTCTCCATCTCGTGGGGGGTCCCATCCTGCCCCTCAGCATCCCCAGAGCAGAGCAGGGAGGGCACGGGGTGGTGCCAGCCGAGGTCCCAGCTCTCCTCCCTGGGGGTGGCCAAGGGGACACCTCGGGGAGATGGGGCTCACTTGAAACCCCCACAGCCAAACAGCCTGCACCTCCCAGTACTAGGAAGGGGCTGGGACCCCACTGCCCTGCTCCTGCAGGGACCAGCAAGCCTTTCTCCAGCACCCAGGGGTGAGGGAGACCCACGGGTGTGTGGAGAGTGGACAGCCAGGGGCAGAGGGGACAGGTCCCCCAAGGCAAAGGGCCCCCTTTCCCCTCGCCCCCATGCCATGTCCGCACTCACCTGCTCCCCGGCTGCCCTTGGCGCTCCGGTCCGGTGCCTGGAGCATCCTCCTCCTCCTCCTCCCTTATAGCTGGGTGTGGGCAGGCGGAGCTGCCGCAGGACTGTCCCCTCCGTGGGCACTGTCCCTCCGGCGAGGCCCTGCCCTCCGCCTGCCCCCAGGGCTCACGGGCAGAAAGGGAGAGAGGGGGCAGCTCGCACCCCGAGCCAGGATGGAGAGTGTGCCCGGCTCTAGCCCGCTGCACGGCTGCTCTAGGTGCTGTCACCCACCCGTGTCCCCCCACTCCTGTCCTCCTCATCGGCCTCCACAGAGCACCAAGGGGGTGACCCCNNGGGGCGGGGGGGGGGAGGGCAGAGGGGAACTAGTGCCTGGCTGCTCTGTGACCACCCTGTTTTCCTGCCCGGCACAGCGTGACCAGGGAAGGTTGAATTTATTTGAAACCCCAGGAGGAGGCAAAGCTGGAAGTTGGGAGCTGCAGCCCCCGGGGAGTCCGGTTGAGCAGGAGAGAATGGGGCAAAACCCACCCTTTCGCATGTGCCCAGGGGACCCCAGAGCAGCAGCAGACCTGGCCTTGGCGAATGGGAAACCCCTAATCCTAAGGACAGAGCCTTTTGGGGGCATCTCAGTACTCCTACATCAGTGCAGTAAGAGCAAGCTCCGGTGATGGGCTCCAACCATGGCACACTCACCTGGGTGCACAGCCATCACCAGAGCCAACAACCCAAACCTGGGGACGTGTGGGCCCAGGTCCCCGGGGCCAGCAGCCCCCATCCCTCCAGCCAGTGCTGTAGAATGGGACTGAAATGGCTTTTGGGGAACAGCCTCCACCTACACCATGTGCAGGGAGGCTGGATCCTGTTTTGCTGACCAAGAGACCTGACACTGGGGCAGGATTGGACCTTCAGATGCTGGACATTGGCCCTCCAGCGTTGCCACATGCAGACAATCTCCCTTCTATGGTCCAAGGCCATGCAGAGAGGTGCCTAAAACCCTGGGAAGTCAGGGCTGCTGCTGGGGCAGCCCACTCCTGCACACTGAAGGAAACTGCTTTCTTCAGGCATGGCTGAGATTTAGCCACAAAACACCTTTATTTGGAACAAAATCATAAATAAATAAGTATGCACAGAAACCAAGTGGATTTTAAAAAAAATTGAACACAAGGCTATTTTGATTAAATATGTGATAAATGCCAGGGTGCCGTGCACCCTCCCCAGCCCGGGGGATCACACCCTGTGCCCCAGTGGGGCCCTTGTCGGCCGCTGTCATCCTGCTCATCCCCCCCGCCCCGACCCAGGGGCTGATTGCGGCCAAGGCCACCTAGAGCTGTGTTTGCTCCAGGGCTGCCGGTGCAAATTGTGGGGTTGCAACAAAATCTGATTGCGAGAGGCTGGCGGGACATCTTATGACGCCCAGGGCCCTGCTGAGTCAGGGACTGGCCCCAGGTGAAGGCAACACAGGCAGGGGCTGCTGCGGGGCAAGGGGGTGTCCAGTGGGGAGAGGTATGGTGCAAGCTCAGCTCTCCCTGAGCCACATGCCCCCACCGGTGCGGTGGTAAGGGACAGGAGGAGATATGACCCCACGTCCCCTCCTGTCCCTTGGCTGGGTCAGTAGGGGTAAGGCGAGATGGAGATGAGAAGGAGAAAGATGCTGGGTGCCCGCTGCCCACCCGCAGCCAGCGCCTGCACCTTGAGGCGGTGGGTGCCAGGGTCCCGCAGTGGGCGCAGGGTGGAGATAATGCCACGGCCCTTCTCAGTGCGGAGGACGAAGGGACTGCCAGGTTCCCGCTCCAGCAGCGTGAAGATGGGGCGATGGTGGAGGGCAGCGCCCGGGGCGAGGTGTACCACGTCACGGCCGGCAGCGATGCCAAGGGGTAGCGTGAGCAGCTGGTACTGCAGAGTGGGGGGACCAGCCGAGCCGCAGTCTGGGGTGCAGCGACCAACACACACCCTGCATGAGAGCGGGCGGGGGATGCAGGATGCAGCAAGGTGTCAGGAGCAGCCAGGATACCTGGGTCCATGAGGAGCGTGAGATGGGCACCCCCAGCCCCGCAGCATGACTCACCCAGGGCTGGAGCCTCTCTGGTACCCAGCTGGGCACGGCACATCCACACACTGGGCACCTCCAAGAGTGTTGAAGCACATCTGGCTCGAGCCACACTGCATTGTGCCCTCCGTGCACTCATCCATGTCTGCAGGCAGAGAGGGGATGGGTCTGAGGATGCCAGGGTGCCCACGTGCCCCAGGCTGAGATGGGGATTCAAACCCCAGCTCCCAGATCTTCCCACCCCCTGCCTGGGGCCTCAAGACACTGGGGCAGTGAGACACAAGCAGCCAGGCTTGGCAGCGTGCTGAGCCTGGGAACCACCCTCCTTTGGAACAAGAAAGGCTTGCAGCCCCAAAGGGATGACATCCAGGGCACCGTGGGGACTGGGTTCACACCCCAAGGAACACAATCATCCCACCAGGGCAGGGGCATCCCCCTGGCACCCCCGCACTGACCATGGCAGGTCTTCCCATTGGGCAGCAGCCGGTAGCCAGGGGGGCAGACACAGCGGTAGCTGCCCAGGCTGTTCCTGCACTTGTGCTGGCACTGGTTCAGCATCTGGCACTCATCAAGGTCTGCAGGGCAAGAGGGATGAAGACAAGTGGGGAAGCACTGGTCCCTTCTGATACCTGCTGCCCTGGGGCAGCCTGGCTCTCACCTCTCCTTCTGGGCACAGCAAAGCCCAGGGAAACCCCGACCCCGCAAACAGGGGTACAAACAAAACGGAGGACAGGGCAGCAACAGGAACAGGAGCTGCCTTTTAGGCACAAGGCAGCCTCTAAACTCCCCACAAAGCCCTTCCCCGATGCACACTCACCGGTGCAGGTGCCATTCCTCTTGACAAAGCCCATGGGGCAGGGGAGGCCCCAGGCCCCCAGCCCCGCAGCCTTCACCACGCGGCGAAGGGCGAGCTGAGTGTAGAAGGATCGTCCCCGCAGCTGGGGACGCAGGGGAGGGTCCTGGGGTCTGTTGCTCATTGTGCCCCCTCCATCCGCCCCTGCTGTGCTACAGTCTCCACCTGGCAGCAGGGTCCTGCCGGGGGGGCACAGGCACTCGTAGGAGCCACGCAGGTTGCGGCACCCAAAGGCACATGGTGGAGGAACCTGCAGGCACTCATTTACATCTGGTAGAGGAAAGAGACAGGGAGCTGCAGCTGGATGGGGAAATCGAGGCTGGAGCAGGGCAGGGGAGCGACCGTGGCCCTGTGCCCAAGAATGTGTCCCCCGAGATCCCAGCTCATACCCAAGCATGGCCAGCCAGCACCCAGTGAGTGGTAGCCAGGAGGGCAGGTACAGCGATAGGTCCCTGCGGCGTTCTGGCAGAGCTGGTTGTAGCGGCAGGCGTGGGACCCCTCGGCACATTCGTCAATATCTGGGGAGCAGAGAGGGGACAGGGGTGGGGGGGACAGGGAGGTGGCACCATGCGGCAGGTGCCCCTCACCATCCTCGTGCCCCTCTCAGGAAGGGTCCGTACCAATGCAGTACAACTGCCCAGGGCCCAGGATGAATCCCAGTGGGCACTGGTCTCCCTCGCCCCCTGGGAATCAAGCAGAGATGATGAGAAGGGACATGTCACTGCAGGGACGTGGCCTTTGCACCCTCACAGCCACCCAGGACTGACAAGGGATCCCGGCATCTCCATCCCCATCCCTGAGAATCCCCTTGTTACCTGCATCAAGCAAGGCACGGAGCTGGAAGCTGAGCTCCTCTGAGGCCGGGTCATAGGAGGCTTTGATGGCACTGGCCCGGATGTGCTGCACCCACGGGGACTGTGGGCCCGCAGGGGGGTCATACACGATGGTGTGATTGCAGTGGGCACGGATGATGTGCCCATCCCACAGGAAACTCTGCACCGAGTCTCCCAAGAGCTGCCCCATGCCCGTCTGCACGTAGCGCTCACTGAAGTCCTGGGGAGAGGCAGGGAGGGGGATCAAGCCACAGACACCCCCCTGCCCAAGCTCCCAGCATGGGAGTCATGGCCCCGCAGGGAGAACGGGCAGCGCCGGCACCTGCAGCAGCACCACAGCCTCGCCGATGCTCTCTGGCACAGAGCCACTGATCACGCTGTCCAGCAGCAGAGCGCCAGCGGCATCCGTGCCCTGGGCAAGGTGGGTGACCCGCAGGAGCTCCCCTGCCAGTGGGGGGAAACAGTGAGCAGAAGCCCATGGCACCCCCAAACACAGCTCCATCTCCAGCTGTGAAGTTCAGGTGTATGGGGGAGATGGAAGCTGAGCCAGGCAGGACCAGGCTCCACAGCCCCCGACACACCTGGGGCCCCTGGCATCCCTCACCTGTGGCAAACTCCAGCTGCGACTCATGCTGGAAGTTGCCCTGGGTAAGCAGGAACCCATTCTGGGCCTCCCCACCAGCGTGCGCCAAGGACCAGTAAATGGGTGCAATGATGGTGACCAGTACCTGCATCAGTGGCCCTGGGGGTGAGGGAGAAGAGATGCCACCACAGAGCCAGCACGCTCCTAAGGGGGCACCCAGCCCTCCCCAACCACCCCGGCCCCCCTCACCCATGGGGCACAACACAAATGTGGTGTGCAGCATTTGGGGGGTAATATCTTTCCCCCAAGCTTTTCACCTGATACAGGTCAAAATCCTCCCTGGGGTGAGGGTGGGGGTGACTACCTACCTACGGCAGGTGGGATGCTGCTAATGCTGCTCTGAATGGTGACGGTGCTGGAGTGTGGGTCATCCAGCACGCTGGCATCAAGGGTGGTGACGCTGAGCTTGTGGGCATTGAGGAATCCACCCAGGCTGCCCCGCACCCGGCGTGGCTCCCCTGGGGCGAAAGTGACAGGGGCAGTGGCACTGGGCCTGCTGTCCCATGGGAAAGCAGGGTGCTTCCCTGTCTCCCCTCTCAATAATTTGTGTGTCGAGAAAAATGTCATTTTCTGGACATGAAGGCAGCCAGAGCAAGGCAGGCAGCATCCCTGCCTGGCTGCAGGCACAGCCCCCAAAGACCCCATGGGTCCGGGCAGCATGGTGCCACATCAACAGGGGATGCTGGAGTGTGGCCCCATGCCTTGTGCACACCGACATGCACCAAAACCCCCCAAACCCTCCTCTGTATCAAGTCCCACCATCCTGGCTGCAGCCCCAAGCTTTTGTTGGCTTTTCCTCCAGTGCGTCTGGCAGCAAAATGCCAGCAGCCGCGCAGGGGGCACACAGGGTACCCGGTGCTTCCTCCGCGCTGCCGGCCGACCTGGCCCTCTGCTTCCTGAGAGGCACTGGGAGAGAGTGTGGCTGTGCGTTTAGCAGAGCCCCTGGGAAATGGGAATTTAATCACAGGCAGCAATGCAGGAAGGCTGAAGAGAGGCGAGCAGGGGTGCGGGCTAGCATGTGACGGCTGCTCAGGTAAGGGTTTTTCTGGGCTCAGGCCTTCAGATGAGCAGCCGAAGAGAGGAGAGGGCAAACTACGGTATGAATCAAGGGGTTTCGAGCAAGCGAGGAAAGGCAATATCCCTCCAAACCACCATGTTTGAGGCCTTACCCCAGCGTGTAACGGTGCTGTGGGCAGCCCCAGCCCCACAAGCCCTGGGGCAGACACCCACCTTGGACAGCCAGGGAGGCACGGGCAACGGCAGACCCCAGGGTGTTGCGAGCGAGGCAGGAGTAGCTGCCAGCATCTCGGCGGCTGACGGCGGGCAGGAGCAGCGTGGTGTTGGGCAGGACGCGGGCACGGGGACCCTCAGGCAGCGGTTGTCCATCCCGTTGCCACTCCACGGAGGGGGTGGGCTCCCCCGACACGGCACAGTGCAGCAGCACCCGCTGCCCGGTGTGCACCACCACTGCTCGTGGTTTCACCGCCACCACAGGGGCACCTGGGCAGGGAGAGGGATGCAGGCAGTGCTGCAGCATCCCAGCAGCACTGGGGCCATTCCCCAGGGGTTGGGGGTGGTCCGGGGGCTAAGGGGTGATGTGATTCGCAGTAACTCAAAAGGAGGGTGCAAAGAGGGGTAGCACTCACTCTGCAGGGCCAGGGTGACAACCTTCACCGCCGTGCCCACATCGTTCTCTGCCACACACTGGTAGCGCCCCGCATCGGTGCTCTAGCAGTACCAATAGCATTAGCACAGCGCTTGGCTTTGCCATGAAAGCTCTCTGAAACGTGCTGGCAGCCCCCAGGCCCCACTCACCCCCATGGCACGGATGGCCAGAGAGCCATTCTGCAGCTGGCGCAGACGCCCGCTGGCTACCACCGGCACCCCGTCCTTGCTCCAGCGGACAAGGGGCATGGGGTGTCCCCGGGCATCACAGTCAAGGAGGGTATCGCCCCCGGGGTGCTCCACCTGGTAGATGCTGGGGTCCCCCTGTATGATGGGTGCCTCTGGGAAAGGGAGAAGAATAGTAAAGGAGGGAGGCTGGCCAGGCACCCCATTTTCCCTGCCAGCACCTACCTCCAATGGAGACAAAGGCAGTAGCCCTGATGGCACCGGCGCTGTTCTTGGCATGGCAGACATAGGTCCCGCTGTCGGCACGGGTGACTGCCTCCCGCCGCAGGGTGCTCCAGCCATTCTGCCCTGACACACCATCTGCGGGGTGCAAACCCCCAAAAAGCATGGTTGGTGACCAGTCCCCGCACAACCAGACATGCTGGCACCCTGGGGACCCCAAAAGGTGGAACAAGGACTGGGATGGCACCAGGATCACGTCCTCCCCCCAGGCTCAGCATCCTCTGCCCCCTGCCCAGGCCCATAACTGCCCATGTACCAGTGATGAGCTGCCCGTTGGCCGTCCAGAAGACGCGGGGCTGGGGGCTGCCCGCGGCAGCACACACCAGCTCCAGCCTCTTGCCCCGGCTCAGGGTGACATCTCCAGGCAGGCGGGTGAAGGTGGGCAGGGTGTGGATGGAGAGGGAGAGCCGGCGGACAGCCCTCCCAGCCGAGTTCACTGCAGTGCAGGAATAGCTCCCGGCATCCCCTTCCTGCATGGGGAAAGGGGAGGATGAGAGGGGAACAGCTTGGATCTGGGGTCCAGCTGCAGCCCTGGCTCACTGGGCTATGGCTCGGCTGGCTGTTGTGCACCCAAAAAGCCACATCTTGGCCAGAGCCACTTTTTTCAGCCCGCGTTCGTAAACCCACGCTGCCCCGACCTGCCAGCTTATTGCAAACAACTGCACAGGGCTCTCCCTCTACCAGATATTTTTTGAAAGCAGCCAGGGACATGGCAGGGCACAGAACAACCTGGGCTTTCTTTTCTGCAGCAGAAGACACTTGTTTCTCAGCTCTCCGACCTTACAGCTAGCTTGGCCACAGGAGGGGACGGTGCTTACCTGGACGTCCCGGAGCAGCAGCTCCCCAGATGGCAGGACGGTGGCCTTCCCCCCACTGCCCCGCACTGGGGCTCCCTCCCGGCTCCAGGACACACGAGGCTCAGGGATGCCATGGGCGGCACAGGGCAGCAGCACCTCCAGCCCCTCCAGGACAGCCAGCTCTGCCGGGCTGGCCACAATGACAGGGGGCACTGGATGGGGCAAGAAGAACAAGGACTTTCTCACACCTTGACAGGCACATTTCACTGGGAGGTGCCAGGGAAGGAGCTGAGCAGAGGAGGAGGCAAGTTGCTGGGGCCCCGGTTGCTGCCTTACCTTGCACAATCAGCCTGGTCCTCCCTGCAGCAGTGCCTGAGGGGTTGCGAGCCACGCACAGGTAGGTGCCCGCATCCCCTGGGGAGGCCCGGAGGAGATGCAGCTGCCCGTTAGGGAGCACCTTCAGCCCAGGCCCTGCGGCGATGGGTAGGAATGAAGGGCAGGACGGGGCAGTGCAGCCGTGCTGGGGCTTGGATGGATGGTGCACAGGGACTGCTTCCCCTGCAAAAGCACCTCTTTCTGGGGAGGCCCCAGGGAATGGCCCCACCAGCCGCCACACTCACCTTTGACTGCAGCCGGAAGCCAGGAAGACCCATGCACAGTGCCACCCAGCACCCTGCTGGGATGCCTACAACAACTGGGCTCCCAAATCTTCCCCCAGGCAAAGGCTGGCAGGCAGCGTGGGCTCTGCCAGCCCCCAGCGGGCTCCCACTCACCTCTGGCAACACTGACACCGTCCTTCTGCCAGGTGACCTCTGGCCGGGGGACCCCAGTCGCCTCGCAAGACAGCACCGCACTGGTGTTGACCATCACCATCACCATGCCAGGCAAAGGCTTCAAGGCGGGGGGCTCTGCAAGTAGCAGCAGGGAAGTGTTGCCCACCAGGGCTCCCCCAACGTGGGCCAAGGCGCAGGGAGCAGGACCACTGGGAGCCATGCGTACCGTGCACCGTGAGCCAGAGGTGTTTTCGGGCTGTGCCAGCAGTGTTCCTTGCCGTGCAGGTGTAGCGGCCAGCATGTGTGGGCAGTGCCTGCCTGATCTCCAGGGCTCCTGGGAAGACAGCAGGCAGTGGGGAGGCAAAGGGAGGTCTGGCAGGGACCCACCACCCTGCTGGGGCTGCACTGCCCTGTGCCCGTACCTGTGGGCAGGACACGGTAGCCCCCTCCTCGGCTGCCCAGCTGAGCCCCCTCCTTGCTCCATGACACTGTGGGTGGGGGCACACCAGAGGTGTAGCAGGTGAGGACCACGGGGGACAGCTGGGTGACAACCACATCCATAAGGTCATCGGCAATAGTGGGGGGCACTAGAAAGGTGAGGGAGGGAGGTGAGCAGGGCTGCACGGCAAATGCTGAAGAGGATTCCATCCTCATGCACATAGGCACAAGTATTTCTATTTCCCCTCTTGCCCACACCCATGCCCAGTCCTTAAGAGGGGACTGAACCCCACGGGGGCTGGAGCACACCCACATCATACCCAGGGTGGTGAGAGACCTTGGGAAAGCCATTCTTGGCAAAACTCACAGCCCCCAGGAGCTCACCGTGGACGGACACAAGGAAGACCTTGCGTGCCTCTCCGGCAGCACTGGTGGCGATGCATTCGAACCGCCCCTCATCCTGGTGACCAGGGCTGGTGATAAGCAGCGACCCTGAGGACTGCAAGCTGTATGGGCAAAGCATGCATCGGGGTCAGCCCATCCCATGGGGAGTAGCAGGAGAGGGCAAACCCCACCCTACGGTGGGACCCTTCGGTAGGCGAGGTGGCCAATGCTACAGGTACCTGTAGGCGCCAGGTGGGAGGTGTGGGTTCAGGGGGCGACCATCCTTCTCCCACCTGACATGGGGCTTGGGAGATCCCCAGGCATCACAGCCCAGCGTGGCTGGCTGCTGAGCCAGCAGGGTGAGGTTGAAGGGCCCAGGGGTGATGGCGGGAGGAACTGTGGAAGGGCAGGGCAGTGATAAGCAGAAGACAGCAGCACATCGTTGCACCGATGAGAGCAGCCTAGCAGCAGTAGGTTGCGGGGCGGGGTGAGCCCAGGAGGGATGCATCTGGCTCTTCCACTTACCCAGGACATGGAGGTCCAGGCCTTGCCAGTTGGAGCCGGCGGGGCTGGAAGCCATGCAGAGGTAATAGCCTGAATCCTGGACCTGAACGGAGTCGATTTGCAGGGAGCCATCTGGCAGGAGCTGCAGCCTGGGAAGGGAGAGCAAAGGAGCCCTGTGGGGGCTCTGTGTGGCTGGGCACAGGGACAGGCGGCAGGGAAGGTGGCAAGTACCACTGCAGCCACATCTGGCACATGTCTGCTGAGCTGGTGTGGGGACAGAGCACAGCTCTTCATGGGGGGACAATGCTGTGTCTGCTCCAGGCACACCAAAACACCTATTGATGTGGAAGGTAGCATGATCTGAGACCCAGCTCTTGGTGTCACCAACGCACAGAGCCTCGTACCTGTTGCTCCTGTGAAGGGGGAGGAGCCGGCCATCCTTCCGCCATGTCACCCGGGGCACGGGCCACCCCTCCGCCCGGCACGGCAGCACCACCGAGCCGTTCAGCAGTGCCTTCGCCTCCTCGGGGCCCGGCTCTATCTCTGGGGCCACTGCGGCAGCACCCAGCCAGCATGGCAGAAAGTCAGATACAGGACTCAGGGGATGGAGAACATCAGCCCAGACCAGCACTGGAGGCTGGGTACCATCCAACCCCACCTTCCCATTACCCTGACCATAGGACACCCCATAATATTGCACATCCCTGAACTAACAGAGAAGGAGCTGGCACTCACTGCCAGCAAAGCCCCATGGCAGGGTGGCACTCACCGTGAACCTCCACCTGGACACGCAGGCTGGTGTCCCCCAGCTCGTTGGTGGCCCTGCAGCTGTACTCCCCGCCGTCCGCCGGCCCCACGGCCCGGATCTGCAGGAAGCGTCCCTCGGCCAGGACCTGCCTGCGGGCATCCTCCTAACACCCCCAGGAGCCCCCGTCAGCAGCTCCCCCCTGCATTGCCCCCGCCACGAGCCTAACAGGGCTGGTGAAGGCGCATCCCAGCCCCTGCCCATGCACCGTCCCAGGTCCCATCATGCATACCCGCAGTGGGGAGCCCTCCCGGTGCCACTCGATGTGGGGAGGTGGCACAGCATCCTCAGGGCACTCCAGGATGAGCTGCCCCCCTGCCACAGCAGTGATGCTGGGGGTCTCTCCAACACTCGCAATGCTGAGAGGTGCTGTGGGACACGTGCCAGGTGAGTCAGGGGTTGCCATGTGGGTTGGGAACCCCACACCTGTCCCCAGAAGTCATGCATAGGCCCTTGCTCTGCAGGACCACCACACTGTTCTCCAGACCCCTCTTTGGAGGCTTACAGCCCCTACCACTCTCCCATTCAAGCCCCCAGCAATCCCAAGGAGGGACACAGTCCCGGGATGCGCCGGCTCTCTGGTCCTCCAGAGCTCTGACCACCCTGCAGCACCCCCTGCTAGCACCCTCCTCGCTGCACCACTGGGGCCATGCTACCTTGGATGCTGACATGGAAGCTCCTGCTGTCCTCCCCGGCAGGGCTAGCAGCCAGGCAGGTGTACAAGCCAGCGTCAGCCACCTACACAAAGCCAGGAGAGGAAAAAATTGAGGCACAAAAAGAAAATGCAGATGGGGAGAAGAAAGAGGAGCCCCTACCTTAGTGCTCTCGATGTGGAAGGTGCTCTCATTCCCTGATACAAGCCAGGGCCCTGCCAGCAGCCGTCCATCCTTCTCCCAGGTGACAGTGGGCACAGGGACGCCCATCACCACACATGTCAGCTCTAGTGGGGTGCCCACGGCGATGGACACCTCAGTGGGATAGGACGCAGCCTCAACACGGGGCGGCTCTGCAAGGTGCACGGTGAGACGGGTGGGCTCCAAAAAAATTGGCTAAGCTGCCCTTCCCGAATCCCCAGGGGAAGACACGTACCCATCACTAGGAGGTGGAAGGTTTTGCTGGCCTCGCCCACCTCATTTGCTGCCAGGCAGGAGTACACCCCCGAATCGGCCAGCCCCACAGCCACCAGGCTCAGCTGTGGGCTGCCGGGCACCTGGTTGCTCTGCTGCCCCAGGGGCTCGCCATCCTTCAGCCAGGTCACTGCCGGCGCTGGGGACCCGGTGGCTTCACAGGTGAAAGTGACATCGGAGCCCTCGGCCACCATCTGCTCCTCGCTGCTCTTGGGACTCTCCAGGACAGGGGGCACTGGGGAGGGAGCGGTTACCCTTAGTGGGGCCGTGGGAGCAAAGTCAGGTCCCCAGGCACTGGGGACAGGTTTGGCAGTTCCCTGGTGTCTTGCAAGCACCCAGATGCGGCTCAGCCTCCCTGCAGGGTGCTCTGGGACTGCTTTCAGGCTGGTCCTGCCTCGCTCCATCCTCTCCGAGCCCACCCCGGTGGTCAAGGGATGGCTCAGGATCCCCACTTGGAAACAGGGCCGCAAAGAACAACACATGCTCTGCCAGCAAAATTGGTGCCCAGGTGCCCCCCACTCTCTTCTCCCTAAATCCCTGGCTGTCTCGTACCTTGTATCTGCAGGACGAAGTTGCGATCAGCTACTCCTGCCCGACTGGAGGCGATGCAGGTGTAGAGCCCGGCATCAGAAACCTGTGCCTGGGAGATCCTACCCCGTGGAGTGGGGCATGGAGATAGGGAGGAGACATCAGCTCCAGGTCCTGCCTGCCCCCCAAGGTCTCTACACTGGGATGCAGCCACCTCAGGGTGCAGCCATAGCCATCCCAGCACACAAACCTGGGTACCAGCCCCAAAGCCTGCAGCCAAGCATCACTCCAGGGACGCTTCTTACCGAAGGACGTGCCCAGCCGAGAGTAGGGTGACACGGGGGGACAGGCGCAGGGGCAGCCCATCCTTCAGCCAGCTCACGTGCAGGGGAGAGGACCCCTGTGCCCGGCACTCCAGTGTCACCGCTGCAGCCAGGATGCCACGGACCACCTCTGAGTCATCGGCGCCTCTCTCAATGGTGGGGGGGACTGGATGAGGGGACAGAGGGGCTGATGGGGCTGTTGGGGATGGATGGCCCTGGCACTGCCCTGTAGGCCCCAGCCCTGCTCACCCAGCACACTCAGTGTGTGCAGCCGTGCATCTTCACCCACACTATTTCTGGCCAGGCAGGTGTACGCCCCTGAGTCGGCGGCTTGGAGCTCCTCGAGGAGCAGGGAGCTGCCATCCAGGGACATCCTGCACAGGGAGGACGGGACAGTGACCTACGTGTCCATCCCTAATGTAACCATGGAGCAGAGATGCTCTGTGCTCGGTTGCAACCCAAGCTGCAGGTTTTGGGCCATGCGGCAGGGCCAGGGCAGCAGCTAGGACCCTGCGAGGGTGACAGTGACCATGCCAGGCTGCAGTACCATCCAGGACACGAGGGCTTTACCCAGGATGACGTTCCTCAGCAAACAGCTGGGACGAGCATGTCCCAGGCCAAGCAGGGAGAGGGAAGAGAAGCAGCAGAGCTCAGCCTGCCTTGCACTGTTTTTTTGCACATAGGGAAACTGAGGCACAGATGAGGCTGTGCCATGGCTACCCCTTGGGGTGGTGTGTCCCCCCAGACTCACCGGGCATGTGAAGGGGGCTGCAACCTCAGAGGCTGCCCGTCCTTCAGCCAGGAGATCTGGGGGGTGGGCTGCCCCTCCGCCTGGCACTCCAGCCTCACCCCTCTGCCCTCCAGCACGCTGTGCTCACTGGGGACCCCCGCACTGATGATCCGTGGTGCCACTGCGCCAAGAAGAGCAGGAGGCTGAGGAAGAGAAGGGGGAGGAAGGCTCCCCTCCGAGGGAGAGCCCGTGAGAACCCCTGCCACCCTGAGGAAGCCCTACCTCGCACCAGCACCATGAAGTCCTTGCGCATCTCTGTGCCCGGGCCCCGTGCCAGGCAAGTGTATTGGCCCTGGTGGAAGGGCTGCAGGGGGCTGAGCTGCAGCTGCCCCCCCCCAGACACCAGGCCCCACTCTGGGCTGCTCTCTGCGAGGAGATGGGGCGAAGGATGCTGCAGCAGTTCCCCTCTGCCAAGCCCTCCCCAGGCACGTGGTCATGCATTCCCCCTTTCCCACCCCCAGGACCCAGGTTTGGGGACATTGTTAAAGCAGAGGTCAGGGCTCTACAGAACAGGGTGTTTGCACTGTGTGTTGCTGGAGCTTTTTAGAAGAAAAGAGCCACTGGTCTGGGGGCAGACCCCTGTCCCAGCAGGTACTCCAGGGGCTGGTACCCAGAGAGCTCATCCCCACATCCCTCTATCACATCCCATGCCCACATCCCATTGCTTCAGCTTCAGAAACAGATCTGAGGCCTCTTAAAAACATGCATGGAAAATGCCAGCCCCTTTCATGCTCTGCCTCCTCCCCTGTGAGGCCCTGTGGGTCTCTTGCAGCAGGATGAGAGATGGGGAAACTGAAGCAGGACTGCTTCAGGCAGGACGGGACTGAGGCTCGGGATGGCAGCCCAGCACAGCATCCCCCTGCGCACATACCCAGTGGGCTCCCGTCCTTCAGCCAAGTGACAGCAGGCGCAGGCACGCCAGTGACTTGGCAGGTCAGGACGAGGGGGCTCCCCATGTCGGCGTCCAGCACCTCCTGCTGTGGGTCCTGGATGCCTGGGGGCTCTGAGGAGGAGGAACGGGGATGGCGTGCGTGAACAGGAACACACAGACAGGCGTTTGCTGTCAGCTCCTTGGTGTGCGCTCGGGGACAGAGCTCCTGGCCGAGCCCTCACTGCTTACTGTGGACAGTGAGGATGAAGTGCTTCTCATCCCGGCCGGCCATGTTCAGCACCACGCACGTGTATGTGCCTGAGCTGGAAAGCTGCAGGCGAGGGAGCTGCAGCACCTGTGAGCCTGGAAGAAGCAGAGAGCAGGGAGTCAGGGCAGGCTGGAGCAGGAGCAGGACCAGGTTTGGGCCACCGCACCAGCAAGCTAACCCATCACCCAGCAACTGGCCAAGCTCCATGCAAGAGGTGTCTGGCCATCAAAGTCTCTCTTTGAGGTCCGAGGCCTCACTGTGCACAGCAGAACAGGGTACTGAGCTCCTGGGGAGCAGCAGCACAGAGTTTGCAGGATGCAAGCCTTAGTCCTCTTCAGAGGGGATCACTCAGCAGCAAGTTGTTAGCGTATGGTACGGCCAAAAGTCTGAGGTCAAGTCCCGCGTGCAGCATTCAGAAGGGCAGATTAGAGGAGTTAGAGCCTGCCGTCGAGAGCCGGTGGCTGTGCCAAGCCCCAGGGGACAGGCTGTCATCCTTGCTCATCCCGACGTACCTGGGGTGACAGTCACCTCCTCACCAAGCCGCAGGACGTGGCCATCTTTGTACCAGGTGATCTCTGCAGCAGGGTGGGATCGGATGTTGCATGCCAGTGAGACGCTGCCGTTGATGACGCCCTCGATGCTTTCAGGGTTTGTGCCCACAGTCCAGGGAACTTCTGCTCCAGCACACCCCAAAAGACAGTGCCAAAAGGAGAACTGTCACGCGGAGGCTGAGCTCTCCCCAGGGCTCCCCAGGGGGAAACGCACACCGAGCATCTCGCCTGCTCAGAGCGTGCCAGCACCTCGACCTCTTCGCGTGGGGCGAGTGCGACAAGCACAAGGGGACGGAGGCAGCCATGTGGTTCGGGAGCCACGGGAGACTCCAGCTGGCAGAGGAGGAGGAGGAGGAGAAGGAGGAGTGGGGTAAATCAGCAACCTGGGGAAGGGTCGCTGGGGATACCTTACCCTGCACGGTGAGGGCAAATTGCTTCTCAGCTGACCCAGCTGGGTTCTCGGCCACACATGTGTAGCTGCCGGTGTCACCCACCTCCACTGCAGCCACCTGCAAAGGGGGAGCAGAGCCCCACTGAGGGCTGCCCTGAGCTGGGGACCTGCTGGGGCTCCCACGGGAATCTCAGCACCTGGCAAGACCAGAGCAGCCTCCTCTTTGGGGAGGGAACCATGCCCCGTTCCCTCCACCTGGTGTCTCCCATGTCCCCCCCGGCACAGCCACCTTGCCCAGGGGGACACCGACCTGCAGGACTGTGCCACCCTCCAGGAGCTGGTGCCGTGGGCCACCCACAATGGGGACATCATTCCAGAGCCAGGACACTGTGGGCACCGGGTGCCCGCTGGCTTCACAGTTGAAGCGAACTGTGCCATTGATGGTGGCCGTCACCTCCTCAGCCACGTCCTCCGTGCCACCGTGGATGGCCGGGGCAGCTAGAAGCAGGTGGTTATAGAGCTGTCACATGCCTCTGTCCACTCCCCACCTCGGCCCTGTACTCACTCAGCACCTCCAGCTCGTAGTGCAGGCGGTCCTGTCCTGCTGCGTTGGCCGCCTCGCAGGTGTACCTGCCCGCGTCCTCCTCCCGCACAGCGGGCAGCTGCAGCACCCGGCCCCCTGCAGTGCAGGGCAGGGTTGGAGCAGGGGATGGGGAGGGCTCCATGGGGGGTTGGAGGGTCCCCTCCAACCTCGCTGTGCAGACCCCTCTGCAGCCCCAGCGACCCTGCAGGTCCCATGCATGCTGTTTGCGCTGGCAGAGCAAGAGGACAGTATCCAACCTCCTCCGTGCTACAGATGCTCTCAACCCGCAAAGCTGCTTCAAGAAATCCCCCCCAAACTCCACAGTGAGGGTCCACTCCCATTACCTAGCAGCATCAGCACCCCTGGGCCAGGAGAGAGGGGCTCCCCATCCTTGTACCAGGTGAGCCGGGGGGGTGGGATGGCATTGGTGTCACAGTAGAGTGCGGTGGGTTGGTGGAGGACAGCCTGTCGGTGCTCTGTCACCTCCCCATCCTGGTCTTCCTCCCGGTAAAAGATCTCGAGGGCTTCGTTGGGGTTTGTCTGCTGCTGGAAGAGTGGTGGCACTGTGGGGACAGGCTGTGGTCAGCTGCAGGGAATGGGGACTCACAGCCCTATGTGCAACCAGAGCATCTACTCAGGCCTGACCGGGGCCAAGGAGATGCTTATTTTCCAGCAGATACAAACTCTCTTCCTGCTTACCCTGCTCTGCTC
Organism: Pandion haliaetus; assembly: GCA_013401275.1. Classification (NCBI taxonomy): domain Eukaryota; kingdom Metazoa; phylum Chordata; class Aves; order Accipitriformes; family Pandionidae; genus Pandion; species Pandion haliaetus. The sequence continues at coordinate 85,867 of VYZV01007875.1, read as the reverse complement.
CCACAAGGGACCCCACCAAGGACCCCTCCTCTTGCTAAGACACTCACTGCTCTGGGCACTGGCTGGCCCCTAAGGGCTCACCTTGGACTTGCACGATGAAGTCCCTATCATCTTCGCCCACATCATTGGTGGCCACGCAGGTGTAGTGCCCTGAATCTAAGGTGCCGGCTGGTTTGATCTGAAGAACTTGTCCCTCGCTGAGGATCTGGAGGTGGCCAGTGCTTGCCAGGAGCTGCACGGGGACCCCAGCCCCAGGGCATGGAAGAAATAAAAGGGTGGGAGGAGGATTACACACACCCAGGAGTGGGACGGAGCCCAGCCAGCCATATAAAGGGTATCTTCACACTCCATCCACCTGGGAGGGTCCCCAAACCCAACAGCTTCTCCCTGGTTGCAGTTAGGACCTCACCTGCTTGTCCTTGTACCACTGGATGGTCGGCTTGGGCACAGCCCAGGTCTCACACTCCAGCATCACTGTGCTGTTGACCCTGGTTTTCACCTCTTTCACAGCAAATTCCCCCAAAAGGTCATCTCTGGCAATTGAAGGAGGAACTAGTAAGGAGAAACGACACAGCTGGGATAAGAGAAGAGCCCCCAGTGCCCTTGCTCTACCCTAATCATCAACAGGCAGCACCTTGGGGTACTGCTGACACCCCCAGATGAACCCTTGACAAGTGGGTATTCTGTTTTGGGACCAGTGCTCTTTAATATCATCATCAATAACATAAACAGTGGGATTGAGTGCACCCTCAGCAAGTTTGCAGATGGCAACAAGCTGAGTGGTGCAGTTGACACATCTGCGGGACAGGATGCCATCCAGAGGGACCTGGACAAGCTCAAGAGATGGGCCCATGTGAACCTCATAAGGTTCAACAAGGCCAAGTGCAAGGTCCTGCACCTGGGTTGGGGCAACCCCCGGTATCAATACAGGCTGGGGGATGAAGGGATTGAGAGCAGCCCTGTGGAGAAGGACATGGTGGTACTGGTGGATGAAAAACTGGACATGAGCCAGTAAAGTGCGCTCACAGCCCACAAAGCCAACCATATCCTGGGCTGCATCAAAAGCGGTATGGCCAACAGGTCAAGGGAGGGGATTCTGCCCCTCTACCCCGCTCTGCTGGAGACTCCACCTGCAGTACTGTGTCCAGCTCTGGGGTCCTCAGCACAGGAAAGAGATGGACCTGCTTGAGAAGGTCCAGAAGAGGGCCACAAAAACGATCAGAGGCATAGAGCACCTCTGCTATAAGGAAAGGCTGAGAGAGTTGGGATTGTTCAGCCTGGAGAAGGCTCCAGGGAGACCTTGTTGGGGCCTTTGAATACTTAAAGAGGGCTTAAAGAAAGATGGGGACAGACTTTTTAGCAGGGCCTGTTGCAATAGGACAAGGGGCAATGGTTTTAAACTAAAGCAGAGCAGATTCAGACAAGATATAAGGAAGAAATTCTTTGCAATGAGGGTGGTGAAACACTGGCACAGATTGCTCAGAGAGGTGGTAGATGCCCCACCCCTGGCAACATTCAAGGTCAGGTTAGACGGGGCTCTGAGCAACCTGATCTCATTGAAGATGTCCTTGTTCATTGCAGGGGGGTTGGATTAGACGACCTTTAAAGGTCCCTTCCAACCCAAACCATTCTATGATTCTACAACCCCTTTGCCCTCCCCAGGGTAGACCAGAGACTTTTTGGGGCCACATGCTGATGCATGTCTGACTGAGCACCAGCTGCATGAGGTGCAGCTCCCCACAATGAAGGCATGGGAAGGGAAGGAAGGGGCACTGGCCCAGTTACAGTGGTGGGGTCACTGCAGGAATTAGGAAGGACATGAAGAGCTCCCGCACCCAGGACCTTCACGGAGTAGTTCTTCACAGCCTCCCCAGCTTCACTGGCCACGATGCAGCTGTACGTGCCCGCATCCTCTTCCTGGGCATTCAGGATCTGCAGCCCATGGCCACCTGGGCAAAGGGGGTCTCGTGAGAGGGTCACCGCTCACAACCACAGCTGTCTATCCCCATGCAGCACAAGAAGGCATCTTAATGGACCTGCTGATCACCTGCAAGCCTGACTTGAGGGGGTCTAATGCTCTTCTAGTGCCCAGTTTCCAGGCTTATAAAAACCAGTGCTGCCTCACTGATGCTGCTGAGGAGGCTGTAGCTGTTATCAGATGATGCAGCACATAGAAAAGCAGCATCCACCTGATGGCCTGAGCCCCTCAGGTCCTGTAGGTTGATGACTTCTCACCATCCCACTGCCCTGAACCACAGCCAGACCAAGAAAAGACCCTGCTCCTGCTCCCACTCCCCCAGTCACACAGCAAGGGGCCACCACAGTCATGCAGAGCCAGTGGACACCAGCATAGTACCAGGAAGCAGAAGGACATTTCTAGATGCTTTGAGGGGAACCTCGTCCTTGAGCCAGGTGATGTTGGGAGATGGGTATGCCAGAGCCTCACAGACCAGGGAGATGGGGTTGTTGATGATCACTGTGACTTCTTCTGCAGCAGCATCATGGGCACCTCCAGCAAAGGTAGGACTGGCTGCAGAGACGTGTTTGTGTGGCAGATCAGCATTAGCACCCACTTGGGCTTCCCAATGCTTCATCCCCCCACCAGAGGCCATGATCCCAGTTCTGGGAGTTGGACTTGACCACAGCATGTGAAATGCACAGCACATGCAGCACAAGCCCAGCTTCCGACTCTGCCCTGTCTTGCTGCCCTCCAAAAACACAGGGGGGACAGAAGACACTCCCTGTTCCCACAAGCCATCATCAGAGGTGGAACCTGCACTAGATGGACCCTTTATGTTCCTCCAAGAGGTCTCACAAGGGTTTTGGGGCAGGTCAAGGACCTCATGCTATGCTTCTGGCTGTAGGACTAAGGGATCCTCACCACCTACCTGGGGCAGGTAATTAAAAAGCCCTCTATGTCCATGTTCCCTGCTCCCACCTGAGAGTCCGCCTCCATCCAAAGGCATCTCGTACCAAAAACATCTAGCAGGTAGTGCTTGGTTTGATTTGCCACAGAGCTGGAGGCCATGCAGGAGTAGTGGCCAGCATCAGACAGGGAGGCTTGGGGGATGTGGAGCACGGAGCCATCCGGGGAGACAGAGAAGTTGTCTCCACCTCGCAGAGGGTGACCATCTTTCAGCCAGGTGATCTTAGGTTGGGGGTTGCCTGTGTAGGGTGGAAAGCAGGTTTTGGCCTTCAAGCAAAGTTTTTCCATGCGTGAGCACAGCCTGACCAGGGTCAATCCGCTGGAGCTTTTCTGGGAAGCAGGGACATCAGCCCAAATCCAAAATTATCATGATCTGGATCAGGTTTTTAGAGGCTGCTGTACGAGCCAGCAAGAAGAAAGAGAACTGTCCTGAGTAGGAGATGATTAATTACTCCCATCACTAAAGGAGAAACCAGATTAGAGGAATTTTAGCTCCATTTGGGAAAGATTGGAGCTTACGTTGTGGAACAAGCTCCCCGCGTGGGCGCCCCCTCCCCAGCACTTCCCAGACAGCCCAACTGCAAATCCAGGAACTCTCCCAAAAAAGCTCTTCATCCGATTTCAGCTATTCTCATGTCATCGACTGGAGCCGTTCATTTGCTCCATGCCTCAAAGGGAGACTCGGGTCAGCTGCCCCTGAGTCCCATCTCCCACCTGCTCATGCCACCTCTGCTCCCTGCATGATGCTCACCCACAGCCAGGCAGGACCAGGTGACAGGATGACCCTCAGGTACTTTGATGGTCTCTTCTTCCCCCACATTCTCAATGTGGGGAGGAACTAGGAACACAAGCCACCAGGGACCTCAGCAGCTGGCCAGCTTCGCTGAGCCTCAGCTCATATGCTAAGGCACGAAGGACTCCAGCACTGCAGCCCCCACCATGCCCAGTCTTAACTCGTGCCTGTTCCTGCAAGGGTGAAGCTCTGAAACCCCACCAGGAATCTTGCAGCAAACAGAGGACCCCTCCTTACCTAGGACCTCCACGTAGAAATGCTTCCTGGCCTCCCCAGCTACATTGCTGGCCAGGCAGGAATAGTGGCCACCATCCTGGGCTCGTGCACGGGTGAGCCTCAGCAGCCAGCCCCCTGGAAGCACAGAGAAGAGAGATCTCAGGGCCCTGATCCAGGCACGAGCCCATCCCAGCAGTGCTCCTGCAGGGCTGCAGCTCCACCATATTTAAACCCCTCGGTATTGGGGCAAAACATGTTCCCGAAGCACTCGTCTCTCACAGCATCTATGCCTTGTCCCTGACCTGAAAGCACAAGCATGTGCTTGCTGGGGGTGACAGGAGAACCATTCCAGGACCAAGTGACTGTGGGCAGGGGAATGCCGGTGGCCTCACAGGTCAGCATCAGAGATCCTTGCAGAGAGACGCTGATGTTGGTTGTCAATTCTGATCCTTGAATGAACTCAGGAGGAACTGGGGATGCAGAAAAGGATGGACATCCATTTGCAAAGCAGCCAAGACATTAAAGGGGCAAGGCAAAGGGGGAAAACTGGGTAAACCCAGCTTGTTTCCACCCTCCTGCTTTGTACAGTTTGACAACACAAGCCCAAAAGGACTATTAGCATCATCTGAATTTGTTGACTTTGAAGGTGTTATGGGACAGGTGACCCACAGCAAGTATGTGCTGTTTACCTGCACCCCCAAGCCGACGCTTACAGGTGTGACACCAAGCTGGCCACACCCCCTGAGCCACCTCAGGGCTTTTTCAGCTCATGTGCTTGGTACCTTGACCCATGAGGTTTCCCCAACTCCTTGGGAAGTAGATGACTTCATAAAGTGTGAGATGGTCTGCTCTGATGACCCTGGAAAGAAACTCCTGCCTGATGGAGCCAGTTCTGCAGCTATGCCTGCAGCATGCCCCTTCTGACCCAAGACCTTCTACATGCTGGGTTGTCCAAGATCTACTCCACGTCAGGTTGCTCTCTGTGCTTCTGCTGCAGCAAACGTGGTGGGACATCACCACCCTCCTGAGCCTGCCTGCATCCGTACACCCCAGCCACCAGCCCCGTCCCACACCCTTACCGTGCACCGCAACATCAAACTCCCTCTGCTCCTGCCCCACTGCGTTTGCCGCCAGGCAAGCGTAGCGTCCTGCGTGGGCCACCTCTGCCTTGGGGATGTGCAGCCGCCTCCCTTGCTCCGTAAGCAGGATCCCATCCCTTCCGGCCACAGGCTGCCCATCCTTCACCCACATCACCGTGGACAGTGGTGTCCCCACAGCCTCACACTCCAAAACGGTCTCGCCAGCCTTGATGACAGAAACCTTCCTCGGGGCTTTGCTGCTGCCCTGGATCCTCGGCAACACTGTAGGCAGGGGGACACAGGGTGGAGGTGACACTGTAGCTACTCCCTTGGCCATATGTAAGTGGACATACAAATGCCATCAGTCTGGATGGCGGCAGCAAGAGGGTGAAGTAAATGTGAGTGGGTGCAACGAGTGCAATTGGGCTGCAAGAGTGAAAACCAGCTGCAACCACCTTGGAGCCAAGAGGAAAGCTGGAGGGGCAAACCTAGCCCAGCTAGCAGCACCCTTTCCAAAACTCCCAAGGCAGCAGGCAATGGCTGTGAGCTTTTGGATCCAGCTGGACCTTGCATTGAAAGAGATCATGGCACCTTCAGCCACCCCCACAGGTCCCCTGTGTCTCTGGGGTCCTCTGGCTCACCGTGCACCTCTAAGCGATGCTCCTTGCTGCTGCTGCCGGCGGCATTCCTGCACTCACAGATGTATGTTCCTGTGTCCACCAGCCGTACCTTCTCGATGTACAGCATGCTTCCTCCTATGGACACCAGCTTCGGGCTGCCAGGCTCAGTGGAGAGGGGCTCACCTGCCCAGGGAAGGGGACAGCAGCATCCTCTCAGGTTCCCACAGCAGGACCAGTTCCCACCCAGAAGCTGGATACTGCTCAACATAAAGCACTCCTTGCTCCAAGGAGACCAACACCTGTCCGGTGGCACAACACACGTGGGGGGGGGGATGAGGCTGAGGAGCAGGACCCTACCATCCTTCCACCAGCTCATGGTGGGGAAGGGGATCCCCTGGCACTTGCAGGCCAGCCTGATGGACTGCCCCTCCAGCACGGACACAGTGGCGGGCTCTGCCGAGGAGAAGGACGGGGGCACTGCAGGGAATGAGAGAAGAGGAACAGCTCACTGATGGCACTGGACAAGAGAAGAGGGGCAGCTTCCCTCCAGAGCTCCATCCTGCTTGGCTACACACCACCCATAGCTCTGCTGGGCTCCACACAAAGAACCGGCAAGCCTCCCCTGCACTGGCTCCATGTGGAAATAATAATCTTGACTCTCCAGCTATTAAAAGAGTGATGCTTTTAATTGCACGTGGCCTACAGCAGAGGATGACCGAGCATCCCGCGCCAGCCACACAGGCAAGCCAAGCCCAGGTTGGCCAGACGCAGCCTTATTAGGTAGCACTGCTCGCTGGGAAGGTTACCTAACTCTTTCCATTATCAGATGCTGTTCTCAGTTGCTCATAAATACAGCTGGCTGGAAAACGGTAACTCCTTCCCATGAGAGATATCAATTTGTAGAATAAAAAACCTAACACCCAGAAACCCCTGAAAAACAAAAACAGCAGAACCCAAACAATCCACCCGAGCCAGGACGCCAGACGTGCAAACATTTCCCTGGGAAGGGACCGCAGGAACAAGCCGGGATCAGGAGGACTGGATTTTCTCCACTCCTTGGCTGCCTGCCTGCAGGACTTCCACCAACTGGCCAAGAGCATCCCCGAGAAAAGCCAGACCCTGGCTCAGCCCCCAGCGCTGCAGACATGCTGAACGGGCTTGGAGGCTGCAAGGATGCTGAAATCAAGCAAGCAAAAGTAGCCAGTACCCATCCTGGCAGCGGCCCGGGAACCACCACTGGCATCCTCCCAACTTGGGCAGGGGGAGAGAAAGGGGCAATACCTGCAGTGACCGCCGCACTGACAAAGTGGAAAAAAAGGACAGAGAAGTCCTGGCGATAGCAAGGAAATCCCTTCACTCTCCTGCCCAAATTTTGGAAAGGCACCTCTTCTGCATCGTCACTGAAATCTCCCCCCAAGACTCATGCAAACATTGGCTTTTTCCCCTCTGACACCTGTGCTGGTGGGGATTCCCTACCACCTCCAGCTCCATTTTTAGCAGAGCTTTAATATTTTGGGCTTAGCGTTTTCCAAGCCAGTCAGCTACCCCAGGTACATACTATAGATATAAACAAATAGTATGTAATATAGTATATATGTGTGTATACATATACACACACAGACGCACGCTATATTTGCCCCGATGGGCTATTTCAGCCATGGTGGCCCTTACCCCACACGTCGAGGTTGTAGTGTTTCTCTGGGTGGCCGAGTGCCTGGCACGTGTACCTGCCCGCATCCTGCACGGTGGCTTGCCTGATCTGCCAGAACAAGCAGAGACACTAAGATGCTCTGCAGCAGAGCTGGACACACACAGCCCCTCCATGGGGGGATTTTGTGCCAGCATGGGGATGAGAACAGCATGAGGGGTGGGAATGGTGCTGAGCTATGGGCAGCAGGGAGGGACAACCCCTCCCTCTGCACCCACTCTCTCCCAAGGGTGGGGAGGGGGAGATGGGGGTCTTCACAGCCCTGTTTCCTTGCCGTCCTCTGCAATACTCTGAAATGTCACCTGGAGCATGGTCCCCTCTGCAGACAGCTGCATGCCCGGCTTTGGTGTGAGTAAGTTCCCATCTTTCAGCCAGCGGGACCCCCACGGGGGGACCCCAGGGGCCAGGCACTCCAGGGTCACCGGCTGGTTGACAATAACAGAGATGTTCTCCTCCTCGCTCAGGGTGGTGGGGGGCACTGGAAAAGAGATTGACAGGGCAACACCTTCCCCAGGCCACCCCCTATGATACCCCTCCCAAGGGCTGGTCCCCCACAGACCTGCGCACTTGCAGGGGGACAGTGGAGCAGCCCCATAGTCCCGAGCATCACCTCCAGCCCCACAGCCACGCTGGCAGGAAGGGGCTGGGGATGCACAGGGGTACTTACACCACACCTCGAGAGTGGCCTCACGTCTGTCCTCCCCCACAGCGCTGCTGGCTACACACGTGTATGTCCCTGAGTCCCAGAGGTGAGCAGTGGGCAGGGACAGCACGCGCCCACCGGAGAGGATCTGTGCTCCCCCCAGAAAGAGCCCAGATGAGCAGGAAACCAGAGCTGGGCTGCAAGCCAGCACGCAGGAACATGGATGGGTGGGCATAAGCCTGCCTTAAGCCCATCCTTGTCACATCCCAAGGACCCTCTGACCATCCATGCCCCTCGTGGCCAGAAAGCCCAGCGCAGGGCTGAGCAGGTCCACACTCCCACAGACCAAATGCAGGGGCAGGTCTGGGCAACGGTGCATCTGCTCAGCTCCAGCAATTGTTTTTTTTTTCAAAGCCAGAAAAAGGAAAAGGAGTATATTCCTGGAGGGATGTCCCCAGTGAGCCCCCCACTCCCTCAGGGGCCACCTCGCCCACCTGTGGGCCACCCGCCACCATGCTGGACACCAGATTGCCATCTTTCAGCCACAGCAGCACTGGAGCTGGGGTCCCCGTGGCATTGCACTCCAGTGTCACCGGCTCATTCATCATCACCGTGACAGGGCTGGGGCCAGCTGTGATCTGTGGAGGCACTGGGGTGGGGGAGAATAGAGAAATGTCACCAGGAGCAGCAGGGTGCAAAAGGGACAGGGTGTGTAGGAGACACCATGGTATGGACCAGGCAATACCCATCCATGGGGCCATGGTTTCCTGGGACATTGTTTGGGATGGACATGGGGGATTCCATGGCTGGAATTGCAAACAGGTCAGAGGACAGTGGCTCTGCTAAAGCCATCTTCCAGCAACATATCCCGAGAGCTGGGACGGCCCCATTGGACCCACCCAAGCATGAGAGGTCCTGGGGGGGAGCACTCAGCTCTCAGGCAGCTGCAGTCCTTTCCACCGCAGACTCACCGATCACCTGCAGACTGTACCAGAGCTCGGTGACACCAGCCACGTTGGAGGCCACACAGCGGTAGCTGCCGGCATCAGAGAGCTGGGCACGCTGGATCTCCAGGCGCTTCCCATCTCTGGAGAGGGTCCAGCTCGGCCCAGCAGAGAGCTGCTCATGCTCCTTGTACCACACAATGTCTAGAGGAAAGCAGGGAACTGAGCTGTAAGGAGTGATGCTGCCACTCCTCTCATCCAGGGAACCCAGGGAAAGCCCCAGGGGCATGTGAGCAAGAGCCAAGGAAGAAGACTGACTCACTGGGAGCAGGCAGCCCTGAGGCCAGGCACTCCAGGGACACCGTGCCGTTCTCCAGGATGGCCAGGTCCACCGCACTGGGTTCGATATTGGGAGGCACTGCAACGCAACACGCACAGTCATTGGCTCCGCACAGCCCAAGCCAGCTGCAGCCACACGGTGCGGTGCCGAGGGGCATGGCTGGGTGCACCGTGGGCTCTTGGTGCACACCGGGTCCTGTGAGAGCAACGGCCAAGGCCCCCCGCTCTGGGAGGGGACCATATCACCACACGGTGCCACTGCTGCTCCTCAAGTCAGCTAGCAGATTTCTTGCCCCCTGGGATGAGATATTCATCCTTCCCAGGGCAGGGGTCTCCACTGCTTGCCTGTTTTCTTACCCAACACCTTCAGCGTCACATCCTGCGATGCTGACTGAGGGGTACTCTGGCCAGAGGGACTGGGAATAGACCCTCCACTGGAAAGCACCCATCAAGGATGGATGCCACGGTTTACTGTGGTGTTGGTGGCCATCAGCTCTCAGACTCAGGTTGAGACTGGCGAAGGGCAAGATCCCAACGGTTCAAGCTGGTAATCCTACACATCCCAAAAAGTAGGGCCAAGAACACCCCCTCCTTTGGCTAGCCGCGTCCTCCCTGACGCGTGGGATGTCTTGCCCCAGGGCTGCACTCACCTTGCACTGAAACCTGCACCTCCGCATGGGCCAACCCTGCCGGGCTGCTGCCCTGGCAGATATAGATTCCTTCGTGGACGAGCCCCACGCGAGTGATCAGCAGGGTCCCACCATCCTCAGACACCACCGCACCATCCTGTTCACTCAGCAGGTGCCCATCCTTCAGCCACCTGCGAGGAGGGGGGCGGGCGGCGAGTCCTTGGTCTGTCCCACCACCCCCTGGCCCCTGTTTCTGCCCACCAAAGGAGCAAACAGCAGGGTGCTGGCAGTGAGGACTGTCCCCTTGTCACCTGGAAAGGGCCTGGCAGTGCCCAGGCCACTAGGAAGAGCGGGATCCCAGGGGCAAGGAGCTGGACTGATGCCTCCCATCTTAAAGGACACCCCAAACTGAGGTCTCCATCACCCATCCCGAGCCCCCATCCCTATCTCTGCCGCAGCTTTGCACACGGGGCAGCAGAGCACTCCCAGGGAGTTACACAAGCCCCTAAGGGAGCTCAGGAGAACTTGGGCAGGATCCTCCCCACTCTGCAGTACTCACTGGATCTGGGGTGTGGGGATGCCCATGGCACGACAGTGAATCCTCAGGGAGTCATTGGCGACGGCCGTCAGGTGGCTTTCCCCATCGCCGATCAGCAGCTGGGGGGGAGCTGGGGGGGAAAGGGGACCTCAGGCTGGGGCCACCCTTGGACCCTGGCACAGGGAGCAGCCAAGGGCTTGGAGGGTGCAGGACCCCGGTGGTACATTAAGACCCACAGCCCATGGGAGGAGCATTTTAACCAGTGGACATGAACCTTGGACGCGCAGGCTGTAGCTGAGCGAGGTGTTCCCTGCGGCATTCATGGCCGTGCATGTGTAGAGGCCGGTGTCCGTCACCTGGGGCTCAACCAGCCGGAGGGACCCCGAAGGGAGGACACTGTACCTTAGGGGAGAGGGAACAGAAGAGCTGGATGGGAGGAACAGCCATGTCCTCCATCACCTACCTCTGGGCAGGAGCTAAGGGCTGAGAGCTCACCATTGCTTTGAGAGAGCCAAGAGTAGGTCCCCAGAGCCACCTCCTGCACAAGGAGGGTAGCAGAGCTGTCCATGGGTGCAAAACCCCTTTGTTCAGCTCCTGTGTGAGCTCAGCACGAGGCAGCAGTGTGAGCCACCCACCCGAGGGACGGGGCTCCCTGTGGAGCATGGCCCCTGCAGCTGGAGCTGGCTGTGCTCTTGCTCCCAGCACTGTCTGTGCTCCACAGGCATAACATCATCTCAGCCCACGGCCTCAGATTCCTCCCTGTGTGCTCCCATAAATCACCCAGGCACATGAGGACAAGCCAGCTGAGATGTGGAGAGCAGCACAGGTCAACCAGGAGCAGCCATGGGAAACCAGACAAGAATGACAAAGCAACACAGTCCCTCAAGAAGGGCAAACCCAAGACGCCTTCCTGCTTCCCCAGGCCACAGCAATCCTCAGGTGCAGGGAAAGAAGTGATTGACCCCAAGACCAGGGCCCATAATGTTAGGGAGCCCCTTCCAGCATGGTGTTAATGTGCTGAATAAACAGGTCCTGCTTCTAAGGGGGAAAACCAAGGCACTCGATAAACACATATCCAACCACTCTTGAGGTTATCTTCTCTCATCAAATGGCATTACATGACTGTCCCATCACTGTCATCAGCCTCAACGCCACCAACAGTTGAATTTGGCACTCCAGAAGTCACCCACTGGAACAGAACTGGCCTTTAAACCCACGTTCCAATGCAGGCAAAGCCACCACTGGGCTCACAACTCTGTTTCTGCCAGACTTTTGGCCCAGGAGCATTTCAATACCTAAAGCCTATGAAGTCACCCCAACATCTGGGTTGTGAGAGGCAGGGGAGGCTGCAGCACCCCCATCCTCCCCAGATGGCTGTCCTTTCCACATTGCTCTCCTCCTCCTCCAGACCTCGAAACTGCTCCTCAGTGCCCTGCAGCCACCTGGGTGTGGAGCAGCATCAAGCCCTGGTCCAACACCTCCTGAAGGGATCCGCCATCCCCAGGCACATCCTTGGCCTCACCGCCTCCAGCACCATGACAGCATGAGGCAGGAATGTGCACAAAGGCAGACAGGCGAGCGGGGCTGGGGAGCTGTGCTGGAGCCGCCTTCCCTTCCCAACCCCAACCTGTGTCCAGGGTGAGAGTACAAAGGGTCGGGAGCAGCTGCTCCATCCCAGCAGATGTTTGTATGATGGAAAAAAACCCTGGTGATTCTTGCTCTGCTCTCTTTGAAGAGCAGCACTAATGCTGTATTTCTCAGCTCCCTCTGCTCCTACCAGAGCATTGAACATCAGCTGCTCAGCACCAGGGATGCCCTTTGTATCTCCCCACTGCTGCTGCCCTTCATGGACTCAACATTCCTCCAGGGAGACACACAACACCAAGAGACCATGGTCCCAGCACCCACAGCCCTCCTTACCTTGTGGTGGCAAGAGGCAGCGGCTGGGACTCCTGGGTCCACACCACCAAGGGAGGGGGATAGCCTTGAACCTCGCAGGGCAGGGTGGTCTCCTGCCCCAGCACAGCCAGGACAGTTATGGGGTCTGACACCTGCGATCCATTCACACCGATCCTGGGCTTCGCTGGATGGAGAGGGAGCACAGCTGGTGCAGGAACACTTCAGGTGCCCCACAGCCCTCGTTGCTGCTCTTCCCATCCACAAAACCCATCTGGCACCTGGCTAGGTGGCCCAGGGAATCTAGGAGAGTCCCCAGGTCACGCTTTCCCCACCAGCCGCCCTCTGGAGGCATTTTACTAGGAGCTGGAGCCAGGACCTGTCCTGGGCACTCACTGCTGACGGAGAGATGCATCTCCCGGCTGGAGAAGCCTGCCACGTTGGTAGCTGTGCAGAAGTAGGTCCCAGCATCCGCAGGGGAAGGTGAAGGGATCAGCAGGGTCCCATCAGGGTCAAGGTGGTAGCGCGGGCTCAGCGAGATGGGTTCTGTACCCTGCAGAGGAAAGGAAAGGGAGGAAGGAAGGAGGACAGCAGAGGCTTTCCCATGAGCTGATCATCCCAAAGGCAAGGTGGCAGCTCTGGATCCATCACAGCAAGCTACCTCCCAGTCCCGGCTTCCCAGGGCACTTGGTGCCACCTCCTTGGGCAGCCACAGCCACACTGGAGAGCTTCGTCCCCTCCAAACACGTCACCCCCCACCCGAGGGTGACCCACAGCCTGGCTAGGAGGAGGACAGCAGCCTGCCTGTTCCTGTCACCTACCTTTGCCCAGGTGACAGTGGGGGGGGGCACACCAGTGGCATTGCACCTCAGGGCGATGGCCACTCCCTTGGTGGCAGTGATGAAGACAGGGCCAAGCTCAATGCTAGGAGGAACTGAGAAGAAAGAGAAGCAGAGAGAGCGGTGCTTTGCTGCTTAAGTAGTGCAGAGGGCACCCGTCCCTGTTCACCACAGAGCCGGGGCGCCTGGTACCCTGCCACTCACCGTGGATGACCAGGGACACGTCCTGCCTGTGCGAGCCGAGGGTGTTGGTCACCTCGCAGGTGTACCTCCCCGCATCCCCCTGCGACGCCTGGGCCACGTGCAGGCTCCCATCAGCCCGGATGGAGTAGTGGCTGCTCGGGGCTACCTGGGCACGGGCAGAGAGCAGAAAGCAGGACAGACAGGGCGGGGATCAAACATTACCGTATCACAGTGTCTTTGGAGCATATCAAGAAACTGATCCTTGAGCAGTAGGAACATCCTGATGTGGTGATAAACCCATGTTACCCTCCCAACCCAAATGCTCCCCTGGCATCTTTCACCAGCAGCTTTAGCCCTGAGAGGCTGGGGCACCCGTCCTGCGGCAAATCCCCTGCCACAGGGCCGTGCTCGCGGCTGCCTGCCCACCCACCATCCCGGCGGGTGCGGAAGCCTCACCAGTTGCCCATCCTTCAGCCAGCGGCGGGCTGGGAACGGCCTCCCAGCCAGGATCACGCAGGGCAGCGACACAGGCTGGCCTGAGAGCACACGGACCACAGGGGATGCAAGAGCTATTTCTGGGGCTGCTTGAAAGAGTGGAAAGGGAAACAATATTAATTGGAGATAAGCTGGCCAGGAATGCTCAGAACAGATCTGGATTGCCTTTCTTCCAAGGTCCAGACATTGGCTCGGCACAAGCTGGCTCTGATATTCAGCTCCCCCAAGAATTTGGGGATATTCATCTACAATTTGGGTTCAAGCACATGTCAGTACATTAAGCCAAAGAGGTGGAAGGGCATTATCGAAGCCCTGCACTAGGGGGGTTTTGCTGAGCATTCACCACAGCCGGCTCGGGAGAAGACGTGGCTGCACGAGTCTGGCACTCACTCATTGCCGGCACAGCCAGCGCTGACAACAGCCAGGATCAATACACCAACAAAAGCACGTAAAAGCAAACCGTGTCCGGTGACCGTGAGCTTGACCTCCGCTTGGATTTTCCCAAACTCGTTCTGGGCCTCACAGATGTAGACGGCTTGGTCATCCAGCGAGGTGCCTGGAGCACAGTGGGGAGCACAGTGGGGAGAAGCCTGAGCCCGGTGTTGCTGGAGAACCCCAAGCAAGCTGTAGGATGGGGTGACACCACCCTCCCCTGCCGCCCCCCACCGTGATGGGGGAGAGACCCTGCAGCACTGGAGGCTTGCAGGCTGTTACAGCACAGCTAAGCTTGCACAAGTAAAGAGTGCAACTAAACCCACTACGTCAATGCTTTACTACTGCAAAAAGAGTGGACATGGGGACTAATCCCACTGCTAGGACACCAGCCTGCAGCAGGCAGGGGAGAGCACCCAAGGGTGACACTGTGTAAGCATGCACCCAGGCGGGATGCCTGCATGTGCTCTCCACCACGCTAACACACGCTTGCATGCTCAGCTCTCTTACTGTCGATGAGGAGCTCGGCAGCCTCCAGCTTGCTGGAAACACCACGCGGCCCACGCCAGCCCATCACGGGCTTCCCATCCTGCCGGGACCAGGTGACCCGTGGTGGGGGAGAGCCCTCGACATGGCACAGCAGGCTCACGCTCTCCCCAACCTCGACTGCCATGTCCCCCAGGGGCTCGGGAAAGTGAGGGGCAGCTGGAGGAGAGAGCAGCAGAGAAAGGTCTCAGGCAGGTTCGATACCGCAGCTTCCCCATAGCAGGCCCTGCACAGAGCTGAGCCCAGAGAAGAGACACGGCTGCAAAAACTACGAGCCAGGTGCCTTGAAAAGTTACAAGACTGACTTAAAGCATCTGGTGTTTTTCAAAAGCTGTTATAGCCATTGCAGTTTCCATCCCTTCCAGTTACGCTCAGCACCCCCCGGCTCAGCAAAACGTCCTGCATTTTCCCGCCTTTAACTGCTTCAAGCCTTACTGCCCCCAACTCAGAACCTCCTCTCCTCCTCCTCCCCAGGCTCCTCCACCCCTTCTGCCTATGGTGGGAAGCCCTGAGCATTGGTTGGGGTACCTGGGTTTTCAGACACACAGAAGCCAACCTCCACCTCCACCGAATCCCACTAATTGCACTTTGCACGACCAGTCTTGCCCCAAGCCGTCATGTCCCATGCAATAGTATCTGCACCAGTCTTCTGCCACTTCTTGAGCCTCTTCCCTCCTCATAACCCTTGGAAATCCCACCAGGCTTCAGCCCGCTTGTACTGAGCACTGACACCCCCGTGCTGGGATACCCAGGAGCTGGGGGCAAGAGGAGCCTTGGGAAGCAGCATGCAGGAGCTGAGCCAGGAGGGACAGCGGTGGAGACAGGCTCCAGTGCTTGGTGGCACCAAAAAGGAGAGGCAAAGACTTACACCCCACGTCCAGCACAGTGCCATCGAAGGCGACGCCAGCCTCACCGAGAGCCTCGCAGACATATTGCCCCGCATCCTCCTCCTGCAGCGCCTGCAGCTGCAGGACGGCACGCTGGGTGCCGGGTGGGAACGTCGCCACCGCCTGCTCACCTGCCCCGAGACCCCCCCTGCATCAGCACCCTGAGTGCCTCCGGGAGTCCCTCCTGCCGTCGGTCCAGGGCACCCCACGTGTGATGTGTCTGCAGGGCGGTGGAGAGCCCCCACTGCACAGAGAGGGTTTACTCCCCAGGTCGGTCCTGTTCTCACCTTTGTACCATGTGATGTGGGGTGGGGGGACCCCCAAAACCCAGCACTCCAGGGTCACGTCCTCTCCCACCAGTGCCTTCAGGCTGGGCGTCACTGCCAGGATAGCAGGAGGCTCTGTGCCACAGGGAGAGGGACAGCTTTGGTGACCCCTCGCAGCACCGGGTGTGGTGCCATTCACCCTAAGGGGACCCCAGAGCCCTGGGAGCTGCCCCCCAACACCGTCCATCACAGACAGCCCCATCCCACAGCTCGCATGCTGCGAGGTCCCAGCCAGCAGCCAAAGGACAGCAAGGAGGGATAATAAATCCCTCTTGCAGCAGCCCTGAGCCCCGGCCCTTCCTGGGATGCCACCAGCCGGTGGGGAGCAGGTACCGGTGAACTCCAGGGTGATGACTTGCTCATCCCAACCCAGCGTACTGCCGGCGTAGCAGCTGTAATTGCCAGCATCCTCTGGGATGGCAGCCCTGATGTGCAGGGTACCCTGAGCATCCGTGAAAACCCTGCAGCAAATGGGGAGAGAGGGAGAAACGAGCCCTGTAAAAACAGAGCCAATGAAAAATGTGTTGAAATAAGTGAGCAGGCTTAAGGCCATCCTGCACACGTACTAAGTGCTGGGCATTTGATAGATGTGGGTTAGCACTTAAAGCCAGCTCCATCAGCTGCAGGGAAGGATGTTACTTTGAACCAGGGAAAAGCATTGAGAATTGGACTTTTTTATCTCCAATGTAAAAAAACCTTCCCCAAAGTCCACTCCAGTACTCACAGCCTGACACAGGCAGGGAGGTGGAAGCCAAGAAGCAGAAGAAATTAAGGGGAAGTACAAGGAGTATTTTGAGACTTTGAGCACACACCGGGCCTGCAAAGAACCTTGAGTCCCCCTCGGTGGGGATGGTGACCTGGATAAGGCAGGATGGCTTAGAAAAAAATATATGAAATTAAGGCTAGGAGCATGCCAGCCATCTCAGATGCACAGTCTGGGGATACTGCAATGCCTTCCTCTTTCCAGACCTATGGGCACACTCAGGCTCCTCTCCCTCAGCCCATGCATCCCTGCAAGGGCAGCACCATGATGATCTTAAAGGTCTTTTCCAACCTAAATGATTCTATGATTCTACCATTCCCAGCGGCACAGGGGGGATGAAGGCACCCACATCCCCCCTGAGTTACCTCTCGTCCTGCTCCAGTGCCCATCCCCAGCGCTTCCAGGTGGTGTGGGGCGGGGGGTGGCCCCCAGCCGTGCAGTTCAGCCGCAGCTCCTGGCCCCTGCTGAAACGCTGAGGGCTGGCATCAACCTTCACCCACGGTGCCTCTGCACAGCGTTGGAGAAGGGTTCAGCCCCCGCATGCCATCTGCTGCCCGCCCACGGGCCAAAGCATCACCCGGGCCAGGGTCCCACATGGGGCCGAGCCTACCCCGGATGAAGAGCCAGAGGGAGGCGGTGGCAGTGCCGTGGGCACTGCGTGCCACGCACTCGTACAGGCCCCCGTCCCCTGGCTGCACGCTGCTGATCTCCAGCGAGCGGTTCTGCAGCAGCCTGGTCCGGCCGTCCCCTGGGTGCGCTGCCTTCCCATCCCAGCTCCACGTCAGGTTGTAGGGCACATCGCCCAGAACCGGGCAGGACATGACCACGTCTTGACCCGGTGAAGCTGTGATGTTTCCTGGGGCTACGAGACGCAGTGGCGGCTCTGCAAACACAGCACGCCGGGGTGAAATGAGCCCATGCCCAGCCACAGACCTGGAGACTCACAGGCGCCAAGGCTTGGCACGAGCAGTCCCACCTGAGACAGAGACATAAGCGTGAGCTCGCGTCGCCCCGAACTTGCTTGTGGCTGTGCACTCATAAAACCCTTCGTCACTCTTGGACACCGCAGGGATCAACCAGCTGATGTTCCCCAAACTCCTACGAAAAGGGAGAGACTAGGGGGTCAGCCCCACCCTGGGGCTGCCATGCCACCACCCTGCTCCAAATCCCTGGCACTTTTTTCCATCCAAGTCAGGCAAAGTGCTGCACCCCCACCCCCTGCAGACACATCCTTCAGGATTTTCCTCTGCTGCTTTGGGATGCTCAGAACTTGCAGGCACCCAGCCAGCACATGGCATTCCCCCAGCCAGCACAACTCAGGGGGCTGTTGCTGCCCACACAGATCCATCATGGAGCCCACTGGGCCAAACCAGAGGCTCACCTGAAGATCTGCTCTTCCCCGAGCTTCATCCTACCGCGGCTGAGCTGCAGGTGGAAAGGGACCTCACTACGTGCAGAGCAGGAGATCAGCTGTGGCTCACGGTTGTAAGCGTGGATCTTGCTGGACATGTTCACTTTGGGCAGACCTGGAAGTAGTTGGGGGGACACACACATATATAACACTCCTTGGGAGCTCACCAAGAGCTGCACTGGGAAGCAGGATAAGAAGAAAAAAATACCCCAGCAGAAACCAAAGCAGAAGTGGTGCTGGAGCCTCTGGTGCCTTCTCAGCACCCTTGGGGACCGTGGGGACCACTCACCAGGGACCACGCTGGTGTAGGTGACCCCAGAGAGGCGGTGCAGGGGGTAACCCTGGGCATCTTCACCCTTCACCTTCAGCAGAAAGTCACCCGGGGGGACACGGAGCAGCGAGCCCACCCAGAGCTGCCCTGAGGAGGTGTTGGAGAGGGGCCACGAGAGGAGGGCATGGCCAGAGGTGTTGAAGAGCTCAATCTCCTGCAAGTGCCCAGGCGGCTTCAGACCAGTGCAGTTCACCACCACGGAGATGGGCAGACCTGAAGAAGAAGAAGGGGAAAACCAACCCACCCACATTCCCAGTTGCAAGAAGCCCAGACACGGCATCCACACCCCCAGGCCAACCCCAGCCTCACCCTGCACTGGCCGCTCTCCAGGCTGGCTGGCACCAAAGTCCGGCTGGGTGGAGAAGCTGGCTTGAAAATTAATGTTACTGATGCCTGTGATCCTCAGCGAGTGGCGGCCGCTGCTCTGGGTCTGGAGGTGGAACGAGAGGCACATGCCAAAGGCAGGGGAAGGGAGAAGCGATGGGGAAGGGGAGAGGTGGCAGCCAGCCCCTTCCAGCCCACTCACGCATCCTCTGCCAGGCTGGATGTGGATGGGGGGAAAGCCCACGCCTTGCAAAGCCTGGCCAGCTAAATATCCATCAAGGGATGGGTAGGGGACAACATGCGGAGTCTGCCACCAGCCTACCGTGACCGACCATGTCCCTGGCTCATGGGGCTCCACAGCCACCACCACAGCTGAGTTGGGAATGCTGAGCAGTTCTTTCAGACCTTGGCCTCTCTCGAGGACCTTTCCTGCAACAGCAAGTGAACCTCTGGGATGGGCAACCCGGGTCCAGCCCCTGGTCCCAGCAGCCAGCCAGGAGCCCCGTCCCTCGGGGCTCACCATGGTGCAGAGCCCATCACACAGCTCTCACAGCCTGGACAGAAGAGAAAACCCTCCTAAAAGCAGAGGCAAAGCCAACCTGGGAGGGGAGCAGAGCAGATGCTCTTGGTGCTTAATGAGGGCTTTGCAGCTCATTGCTTTTTTATTTAAGTTTTCAGCACAGGGTTTGGTGATCCCCATGCCTGCAGCCTCCCGTTTGTCCTGACATGATGGCTCTCCAGGAGGCAAAGCATCACCCCCGACCTGTTCTCCTCTCCTGGGCTCCTACCTGCTGGATCCCGGACCTCAATCCCTGGGGCAGGGCCACTCAGGGAGATGGTGACCTCCTTCAGGCTAGGGTCAAAGGGGACGGGCCATGTGTGCTCCCCACCATCCTCGTGGTCCGTGGACAGTAAGTGGACTTTGGAGGCCTGGATGGCCTCTTCCACCCACTTCAGCACCTAGGGACACGTGGGGGAGGATTAACACAGATCCCTCCTCGCCACCAGGCACAACCATTTCAGGAGCAGGGCTGTATTGCACTGGGCCAAAATCTCAGGCACAGCTGCAAAACTGCTCGGGCAACGGGCCAGCCCAAGCCAGGTCTGGTGGGTGCCAGCCTGAGGGTGGCATGGGGATGGTTGGCAGGAGGTGACAGCCCTGGCTGAGCCCCCCTTACTACGAGCAGGTGCAAAAGGAATTAAGTAATTTGGTGTCATTGTTATTGCCAAGTGGCTTCTGCTCAGCTGCTCGGAGCAGATGCGTTATTACCCCACAGCTCGCTTGTGGGAATAGAAACCATTAAACCACACAACTGCCAGTGGTTGGGTAAGGGCTGTTGCTGGGAGTCTGCTGGGACATGCTGCCCAGTAACGAGCAGAAAAGCACTTTGATCTTCTTCAGGCCTCCAAGATTTCATGCCAGTCAAGAGCTTCAAGAACATGGACAGGCAGAGAGGCTCATCTCCCTGCAGCCAGGCCACCTGCCCAATTCCCAGGGTGCTGAGAGCAACAGGAGCACCCGAGCTTCAACCTCAGCCCCAAGCAGACACCTCCTCTCCATGGCAGCAGGCAAGTCAGCTCATCCCAAGGATCACACAAGCAGCCCAGCAGCAAGCTTGAGAGCAACCAGCCTTCTCCAGCCCTCGCTTCAGCTTCAGGCTAAAGCAGGGCTCCCAGAGCAATTTGGAGGTGCCTTGGCCACAAGGATTAACCCCGGGGAGAATAGAAGACCAGCTGAGCTGGGCCAAACCTCAGCCACCCCATCCCTGCCCCCCCCAGGTCTCCCCACTCACCTCTGTCACCTGCTGCTTGTCCAGGTGGAAGATCTGCCCGGAGCTGGTGGCGGCGATGCGCTCGTACACAAGGTACCCGGGGTGGCTCCTGTCCCCGCAGTCCCCCGTCAGCACAAACACCACCTGCCCCAGCAACAGTCCCCGTAGCATCATGCACAGCCACGGGGTGTCTGTCCATCCCAGGGAGGGGACGCGAACAGCATCCACCAGCCCCCAGTACATCAAGCCAGCCCGGGAGATGCAAAGTTCATCCCACTAACAGGCAACATAGCGGGGCTTATTGCTGCAAGTCATTGCCAGGAGCTGCCGTCGTGCTGCTGCAGCGTCCAGCCAAGCTGGCTGTCGCAGGAGGCCAGCAGGCAGCACTGCTCACCTGGGTCTGCTTGTGCTGCAGCAGCCGCAGCAGCTCCTCCTGCTGCTCGTAGTCCTTGGCCCGAGCATCCGAGAAGACATAGATGAAGGAGCCAGGGTGCGAGACCTCCACGGCCAGCCTGATGGCTCCCACGCTCATCTCTGGGCAGTCCCCTCCGCCCTGGAGCACACAGGGAGGGATGTGGCACAGGCACCAAGTCACCCCAGTGCTCAGCCCTTCCCTGGTGGGCTCCCTGCGAGACCCCACCCAGGGTCTGCTCATGGGGAGAAATTGCACCAGTTTGCTGGAGTCAGCCCAAGCACAGCCAGAGCAGTGTGATGGCACCACAGGGACACACAGGATCACAAGGACCCATCCCTGTCTCACCACTAATGATGATTAAACCACCCATTTGGGGATCCAGACTCAGAAGCCCCTGGCTTCCCACAAACACCTTTAGGGGGCACATTCGTGCCCACCCCAGCCCATCACCCCTAACATGGCAGCAGAACCGGCCACCCCGGGTGAGCGCAGAGGCACAGAGAGGACCAGCTCCCACTTCCACGGGGCTTTGCACCCCGAAGGGCTGCAGCCGCAGCTTTACACCTCCTGCCAAAATACAGCTGCATCCAAAGGGAAACGCCACGGGGATTTAGCAATGCACAGGAGGCAGGGCAGGAGCGGGGATGGATAAAGCATGATTAAACTCCCAGAGAGCATTTCAGCTGGCAGAAATTAAAAATTAAAAAAAAAACAAACCAAACAATTTTCAGACAGCACTTCTAGAAGAGATTTTTGGTTCCACAGAGAGTTTGTGCAAACTCTCCCAGGGAAAGCATTCCCACTTCGGACAAGAGCTGTGAACTAAGAGCACTCTGCCCCATCGCAGGAGCCCTGGGCACAGCACCAGCGTTACCCACCCTCTCCGCTCCCACCCCAGTGTGGTCTGCCACCAGCAAGCCCAGCTCAGCCCCGAGCCGCTGCCACACTCCCGGGGGATGCCAGGCCCAGAGGGGTGCAGGGATTGATCCCGTGACACATCACCATGCAGGAACACAGGGCCAGGCTTCCCACCAATGTCACACACCAAGCCAGCCATGGAGCAGCACCGCGGGGCTGAGGATGCCTACCTGGACGTGGAGCTCTCGCAGGCGCCGCTGGAAGAGCTGAGGGTCTGCGGTGAGGGTGGCGGGTCCCACCTCTGCAAGTACACCAACACCACTGCCTCAGCCTCCCCAACCGCTGGCACCAGCCTCCTCCAGTACCACGTTGCGGGTGCCCCCAGCTGCCCGCCCTGCCTTAAACACCCTTACGGGACCTGCGAGGCTCAGGGTTAAGCATCTACCCTGGCTTGGCACTGAGCGAGATGTGGATTTGGGCAGACCAGCTCCATGCCCAGGGACACAGCCTGCCCCAGGAAAGCTTTCCCCAACACACCAGGGTGTGCCAGGGTGAGCTGCAAACCCCACACCCTTTTCTGCTGGGGGAGGCTCCCAGCAAAGCGATGCAGAAACCCGTTTACTGGCTCTGCCTCCTTCCCTGTCTGGCTCCAGCAATTTTCATTCAAACTTGGTGTTTCTGCTGAAAATAAAGCCTTGGTCTTGCTCTTCTTGTAGGGGGTCAGGGCTCTTTTGGAGAGCGGCTGCTATTTATGGGTGTGCACAAAAATCCCAAGGCAAAGACTGGGACAAAAAGAAATTATTCTGGTATTGCAGTAAATTAGCAAAACCTCTTAGTAAGTGGTGCTTTTTATTGAGGCGACCTGGAAGCATATTGTGGACTTGTACAGAAATGTTCCCCCATGACTAGACCAGGGAGATCGGAACAGGCTGGAAATAGAAGAGCCACCCACAAGTGGGAGCCAGCAGCACTGGGATTAATCTGGTGAGAAATGGGTGGCCTTGTGTCTGCAGGGTGGCTTAGGGATGGGAGCCCCTGCCCAGCACCATGCCCTTGAGCTGCAGCTCATCCCATATTACCATCCCCATCACAGCCAACACCAGAGCATTAAAAACTGGGAAAAAGGACAGCGCAGACACTTAGGAAGTGCACGCTTCAGCCCCAAACCCGGCCAGAACCGCACCCCAGCTCCCCGCAGCCCCGTCCCCTGGTGGGATGCATGCCCTCACCCTGTCCCAGCCCTACCTGGGTCGTGGAAGGGGACCAGCGCGTAGTTGCTGATGGGTTTTTTGCTCCTGCTGAGCGTCCGCTCCAGGATGCGTGAGGCCCCATCCATCACCTGCACCAGGTCATCATACATGGAGCCGGTGACATCGAAGACGAAGGCTAGGGTGGCCTCCCCTGTGCCAGGGAGGGGCTCGGCGAGACTGGGGACCAGCAGCAGCCAGAGACTCACAAGCACCCCTCCATGGGGTGGCATTGTGGGGGAGACCCCCAGGTGCTGGGGACACCCCTTCTGTCCTCGCCCCGCTCCTTCCCCCAGACCCCCTGGGCACCGTCCCCACACCGGGGAGGGACACAGGGTACGAGGGGCCACACGCGGTGGGGACAGAGCAGGGACCCTGGCTGGGGGACGCCCAGCCGCCCGCAGCTGCAGACCTGCTCCTCCAGCATTCAACTTCTGGGAGAGAGGGAGGGAAAACAGGACTTTTGGAGCCAGTGGCACGGCAGGGAGGTGGGTGGGAGCTGGAAGAAGCCAGGATGGGGATGCGAGGATTGGGAAGCAGGTCCTGCAGCCCACAGGATTGTCAGAAACACTGCCCAGACCCCCTCCCCGACCCTGACCGCCTTCCCCGCCCCCCCCCAGCCCAGGCTCAGCAAGCCCCCCGTTCTGACGGGGGGAGCTGGGGGTTAGAGGAGGACACGGGGACTCGCAGCTGAGCGCCTGTGGGGAAACCCTGCCAAACCCACAGCAGGGGGGAGGAGAGCCAGCTGCGAAAGGGACCCCAAGGAAGCAACCCCCTCTCTGCTAGGCAAAGGGCCTGCCCTGGAATAGGGGTCCACAATTGGGCTGGGAGGGGACAAGGGGCTCTGGGGCAGGCTCAGAGGGGCTTCCCAGCGCAGGCCCCCACCCCAGGAACGGGGAGCAAACAGCCACGCAAAGTGCGGACAAAGCTGGAGCCAGGACAAGGGTTGGGAAAGGCAGCCCTTGGCCAGGAAACGCAGCCCTTGGCCGGGAGTGTTGGCCTGGGGCAGCGGGGCTTTTCCTGGCTCCCCTTGAAGCAGAGCGCTGAGCTCATGGCCGCTCCGGAGGGATGCTCCGCTCTTGCTCAACTCCCCCCCAGTGGGACTCGGGGAGCAGCCACGGCCAAGGGCTGGCTCCAGGTGAAGCTGCGCACCGAGGGCCAAATCCTGCCCTAGGCTGAGCACCTCCTCTGGCCCCCAACGCCTCACTGGCATCGGCCCCGCTCCTCCCAAACACAGGGGCTGGGGGAGGTTAGGGTCCACCCATCTCACATCCCCACACACGGGACAGTGGGACCCTCATGTGCATCCTTCAGCCCCACATGTCCCTGCAAGACTGGGCTCAGCCCAGCACAGTCCCAGGGTGGGCAAGGACACCCCCCCCTTGCAGCAAGGCAGAGCGGGCAGCTAGATGGCACCTCTGCCCCACGGGGCTGAGCCAAGAGCTGTGCCTGTCCCCCTCCTGTCCCACAGCCAGGGCTGTAGGCTTGCATGGAGGCACTCACCTGCAGCCCCTTGTTTCCCCCCCCC
>VYZV01007875.1:35845-55011 GCA_013401275.1 Pandion haliaetus | reverse complement strand
GCTGCCGCTCAGACCGGGGCCTGTCGCGGGTTTTTTTTTTTTTCTTTTTGGAAAAAGCAGAAGTTGGCAAATGGCAGCGGCTGGTTCAGAGTGCAGAGAGGGGGAGTGAGCTCGCGCTTCGAGGGCATCCTTTGCTTGCAGAACAGAAAGGAAGGCCGAGAGGGACAGGCAAGCTTCGCGCGGCGGTGGTCGGATGGCACGGAGAGCGTCTTCCCCCAGGCGTCTGCAGGAGAGGGCAGGTGGGGGGAGAAGGAAAACTGGGTGAGAAGGATGGGCAGAAAGCCTGGCAGCCACCTTGTGCGACACCAGTGCAGCTGGAAGGGCAGAGCTGGAAACACAATAAAGATTCTGAAAAGCTCAAAACTCCAACGGGCTTAAAAAACCCCCACCACCCACGGCTGGACACTGCCTGGACTGCGATGACCAAAATCATCCCCAGAGACATCTCTGCATGGCCCAACAGGGCATGGTGAGGACCACAGGGTGCTCAGCCCAGCACACCCAGGATGCTGTGAACCACAGCGTCCCTGCCACCAGCATGCCAAACCCTGGCAGCTCCAGGGTTTGGCATAATAAGATATAATATAAATAAAACATTTAATGTAGTATTTCTCTGGAGCATCCCCCAGCATGCCAGCTGCCTCCCTGCCTCCTCTGCAGCCGCATCTGCAGGCAAGAGCGAGTTGTGCAGCAGGCAAACGCCTGCCAGCGGGGCAGCTTGTACTGCATCCTCGTGGGCTGTGGTCCTGGTGTGCTCTGTGGGACTGGGGGCACTGGGAGAAACCCATCGGTATGGGGGCAACATTCCCCCCCGCCAGCTGGATTTGGCGGGGGATGCCCATGCTTTGATGCTTCAGCAGAGAACCAGCTGCCCGCCCCAGGGGAAGGTAGGAATGGCATCAGGTGGGTGGGAGATGGGGCACCCCTGGGCCCCCCCATGCCACACTCACCGCCGCTCGGCCCCGGGACTATACGAGCCCATCGTAGAGGGAGAGCGCCTGCACGATGGAGGGGTCGGCCTTGGAGCCCTCCTGAAACTCCTGCAGCGTCAGCTTCCCGTCCGCGTTCTGCAAAACACTCCCGTCGCAGTGCCGCTTCGCCCCGGCGAGGGAGACGCCGAGCACCCCGGGACTGAGCACCCCGGGGCCCCGGCAGCACCCATACCATCCCGCACCCAGGACTGAGCACCCCGCGGCCCTGGCAGCACCCACACCATCCCGCACAGCCACCCGGGTCCCCCCCACCGCTGCAGCCTAGGTTTCCCCATCAAACCACCCACGCCTGCAGCCAGGGAGGGGTGCCATGGAGGGTGCAATGACATCTCAGGGACCTGAAATGGATACGGGGATTCTGGAGGGATGTGGGGGTCTGCAGCGGGCCCAGTGGCAGCTGAGACCTTGTATTGGCGGGGGAAGGAGGCACCTGCAAGAGCCAAGACACAGCAAGGGGGCCCACAACTGCCTCCTAAATCCCTTGGCCCCAGGGAAAAACCCACTCGAGAATCCTCACCTTGTCCATCATGGCAAAAATCCGATCCACCCTCTTCTCCGGTGTGTTCTCCTCCTCAGGAAGCTCCACCGTGTTTCCCTGTGGCAGCAGGATGGGACACGGTCACATACCCGTTTGCACCCTGCCTGGAAGGTGTCCCCAGGCAAGGACACCCGTTTTGCCCCCCAACACCCCCAACATCAGGACAGGGCACAAAGGGCTGGCACTGGCACCAGAGCTGTCCTCAGCAGCCAGATCCAGACCCTGCCCCGGTCACGATGGCCACAACACCCCACCAAAAAAGCCCGGGGAGGGAATCAGGGGTGTTTCAGCATCCTCCCTGCAGCCCCCGTGCCTGCAGAGCCAGGCTGCAGCCCAGCGGGGACCCCCAGGCGCTGCTCGCCCCATGCTCCCCCTCACCCCCTCACCACTTACCACCATCTGATATATCGCATCCACAATGTCCAGCATCTCATTCCTCGTGATGTACCCGTCATTGTCCAAATCATACAGTTTAAACGCCCCTGCAAGCCAAAGCAACGCCGAGGTGCTGGGGACCGTGGCCCCCCCCAGCCCACCGCCTGACACGCACCCCATTGCCGCCCCCATGCCACCCCTGCAGCCCCCTTACGGGGAGCACTTACACCTCAGCTTCTCGTCCAGCGTCCCCCGGGAGGTGACTGACAGCGCCTGGATGAACTCCGAAAATTCGATCCTCCCATCCTGGGGGAGGGAAGGAGGGGGTGAGGGTGCCGCTGCCACCCCTGTCCCGCAAAGTCCTTCCTGCCCATCCGTGCCCTCTTAGGGGACACATCCGAAAAGGCAACAGGGAGGGGGGGAGGAATGATGCACATTTATCTCCAGCAGCGTGATCCGGCTGCTGGTACCCAGCCCGGCAGCGAGCATGCCAGCAGGAGTGACTCCGGAGCGCGGGGCGCACCACGCAGGTGGGCTTTTGTCAGCGGCACCGAAACATCACGTTTCTCCTCTCTCACTTGCCATTTCATTGCCTTTTCCCACGTGATTCTCATCGACTAAAATAAGCACAGGGGCTCGCTCACTACAGCTGCACTGTTTTGATTTCACGCCCCAGGAAGCTCTGGAATACTTTGCTCCTCTGGTGCCGTGCAGCCACGTACCAAACCTGTCGCACCATCGCCGTGGGCTCAGTCCCGACCCCCCCGGACCATACCCCCGGCTTGCAGACTTACTTTGTTCTCGTCGAAGACATTGAAAACAAAGGTGGCGAATTTGGTTGGGTCACCAAAAGGGAAGAACTGCTTATAGATCTTCTGAAAGCCGGCGGCATCGAGCTGCCCGCTGGGGCAGTCCTTGATAAAGCCCTTGTACCTGCAAAGGAAGGAGAGAGGTTGGGCACCAGGCGGGTTTCCCCACTGAACACTGTCCCCCAAGCCCTGGGGAGCCAGGATGGGGGTCTCCCCGGTGCTGCAGTGGGCTGGAGCCAGGAAGGTCCCCGGGTGCTCCCTGTGTCACTCCCATCGCCCACCCGCAACCTCCCAGCCCCGCGGGACGAGGTCCCTGCAGGCACTGCAGCGAGGCTGGCAGCGGGGGGAGCCTGGAGAAGCAGTGAGCAGCACTGGTGACACGGAGCAGTGCCCACTGCACCACTCCAACCCTGCCGCGAGCCCAGAAGTGGCAACCGAGCCACAACCAGGCTCCTGTTGAACACTGTCCAGGACCTGGGAGGGGACAGGGACTGACCGCCTGGCCAGGAGCACCCAGAAGTCTTTTCAATCTCCTTTAAAATAAAAATCCCTCGGCACAGAGTCACGTCCCACCAGCACGGCCACCCTGCAGGTGGAGGTGCTGGGGCAGGCGATGCCTGGCTCAGCCCCGAAGCTGTCATGGGGCACACAGGAGAGTGTTTATATCCCTTGTTCAGGTCTTAATATGCACACGGCTCCTGAGCAAGAAGGCACAAACGGAAAGCTTCACCCAAGGGCCAGAGCTCCCCTTCCCCTCCACTGCTCTGGCGTGGCCCTGTTATGTCAGGTGCATCCGACCGGCTCTCTGGCACGGAGGCGGCTGGGAAAGCTCCCCCTGAGCCGCTGCACCACCACAGGGGAGGGACTCATGAGCAGCAGCAACCCCACGGGCAATTTGCAACCCACCACTCAGCACGTGCGTCCTGCAGCCATGCCCTGGTGAAAACCAGAAGCACGGTGGCCCGAAGCACCTGGCGCAGCCAAGGCTCCATGACGGCATTTTTTGCATCACTCCAAGTGAAAGCTGCTCAGGGGAGCCGGGGGGCATGGCAGGGTTACTGCATCCTCGGGGTGGCACAGCCAGGGCATCTCCCAAAACACATCAGTGCTTAAACACCCCCGAAAGCCCTTGGTCCCAGCTCCCGGCTGGACCTGGATGCTGCCAAGTGCCACCCCAGAGAGCGCAGGAGAAGGGGCTCGCTGGCTCCGTGGGCGCGGGGACCACATGGGGACCACGCAAGGTGCATGAGCATTATGCAACACATCACCCAGATCTGTCAGGCGCCCGTTGCAGCGGGCCGAGGGCTGGAGGAGGAGGGGAAGGGGGTGGCGAGGTGGGAAACCAAAGTGACGGTGACATCGTTTTCAGGCTGCTGCGGCTATGACTCATTGAGGGGGGGCGGGGAAGGATGAGAAAAAGAGATAAAGAAAGCAAACCTTAACTGGTGGGATAGGAAGATGAAAGGGAAGCGGTGGCTTTTCTAGGGCATCGCATTCGGTGGGGCGGAGGGGATGGGGCGAGAGCGTGCTGCCAGCAAGGCACCACAGCCCTGACCCCTGCCAGCCTCTGCAGGCCCCGCTGCAAACAGGGACACACTGGGACAGCACCGGCCTCCTGCAGCCAGGTCCACGGCCACCAGCTGGACAGTCCCCACATCCCAGCTCCCCTCAGCTGCCCATGTGGGGAGGGAAGAGGCGAGAGGGAGCGTGCACTGTCCCACATGGGTGGCCAAGAGCAGCTGGAGCCAAGCCCCATCATGTACTATGCATGACGTGTGCAAGAAAAAAACCCTCTGTTTTCTGGTCTCCCATCTATAAGCCAACACCTGCACCCCAAAACTCTCCTGCACCCCCTTGCTCTGCACGGCCGGTGGGCTTGCTGAGTGTTGCCGCCTCCCACCCCCTCACCCACCAGCCCCGCGCCCCGGCAGCTCACCGCCACGCTGCCGCGTCGGACACTCACCACTGCTGCACCTCCTTCTCCGTAACTGCAAGAGAAAACAGGAGAAAAGAGAAAAAGAAAAGAAAAAGGAAATTAGTGTTTTCCCAGTGACGGCTGGTGTTTTGCACTTTACATAAGAGAATTCCCTGCTGGGGATGCCGCAGGGCTCACTCGCTCCACGCGCCGCCGTGTGTTATCCGCATGCAAGCAGCTGCCGCCGAGGCATAGCCCGGGAGTCCTCCACCAGCCCGGGAGGTCGATGGGGCCGGGGCTGCAAGCTCTGGTGTCCGTCTGGCTCCAAAACTGGGGAGCCCACCAAGACGTTTTGCCAGGGCAGCGCAGCACCATCACTGAAAGATGGTTTGGACCACGCAGGGGCCAGGCTGGTTCATGCCTGCAGAGGATCCAGCCCTGCCTTCTCACCTCCCCAGAGGCAAAACATTTCTGGAAACATCTGCCAAAATATCTGCCCGGAGGCAGCTCGGGGAAGGTACGTGCCCAGCCCCAACACTGACGTACTGAACACACACAGTCCCAGGGCCAGCATCCCCCCAGGTACCAGATACCTCTGAACCACATGGAGAAACATTGTCAAACCCATCCCAGGGCCCTGGGAAGCTTTACCAGGCTCTGGACAAACCCCAAAAATGTGGCAAGCTAGAAAATGGCGAGCGTTGGCAACCCTGAGTGTCCCCAGCCCAGGGACAGCTGCTGAGATCGCAAATGTCCTCAGGAGAGGAAAGACTCTGATGGGATGTGGGATGCCAGGGAGCCCGATGGGGCGGGGGGCTGGTACCCGCCCCTGCGCGTCCCGCTGCAGGAGCGGTGCCTGGTTGGCATACCAGTGGGGAGCCTGGTGCCAGCAGGCAGGCATGGGGAGGGGGAACGGCCTCATTAGTCATTTCCTTTGCATCGTGCATCTAAATAATAATAAAAAAGCAATAGGTCTGAAAGGCGCTGGGATAATGAGGCGGAGTGGAGATGTGTCAATGTGCAAACAGCTGATAAAAATAGAGACCCAAGACACATCAACAGATGCCAATTACCTTGGATGGCAAAAAAAAAAGCAAGCAATTTTCCAGCAGAAAGATTTATAACATGCCTGGCAGAAGGCACAGACCGCAGAAGGCCAGGGCTGGCAGGCAGCAGCAGTGGGGCAGCCAGGAGGGCACACACCAGCCCCCACCTCGCAGATCCTGCATCCCCATGGGCAGGAACCGCTGCATCCGAGGCTGTCCCTGTGCATACGGTGGCGATCCAGTCCCTCCATCCCAGCTCAGGGACCACTGGAGGGACAGAGCCTGCAAGACGCCCCAGGAAGGGCCCGGCACAGGGCAACCTCTCTCCCTGCCTCCCCGGGGACCCAGCAAAGGGCTGCAGCGGCCGTGCTGGGAGCGCAGGGACCAGCCATGCCGGGAGGGAAGCAGCACCCGATGTGGGGTGTCTGGATAGCAGCACCCCGGGAGAGGGGAGGCACGTGTGGGGCTGCTCGGCACCTGGGCTGAAGGACACCGAGGGCTTTGGCCACACCATGGGAGCGATTTGGAGGGTTGTTTTGGCAGGGCTGTTTTGGCAGGGCCATCTGGCAAGAGAAGAGCAGACAGGGGAAAGGACAGAGGTCTCCTTGCAGGAGGAAGCCAGGAAGGACATACTGCATCCAGCGGCTGAGCTGGGGTGGGCAAAAACAAGTCATGCCAGTCCTGAAGGATTCCCTATCCCAAAAAAAGAGGGTTGCACGGAAGCATCCTTCCAAAAGAGAGATGCTGAGCGACGTCTCTAACAGAAACAGGCTTCCCTGCACACATTCTCCACAAGCATCGAGACACCAGCCACGACCCCCACCCTGAGGATGCCCAGGGGATGCCCCAGGCACCAGCTCTGCAGCCCCAATTGCCCACAGGCACAGATGAAGGCCGGTGGGAGGAGGAGGAGGGTGAGCAGCAGAACTTCATGCAGCCCTCAGGGCAGGTGAAAAGGGGCAACAGCAGCAGTCCCAGGGCTCAGCTCAGCCCCTCCAGGCAAATCACCTTCTGCTCTCTCTCTCGTTCAGCTGTGTTTCCCCCAGTGTGCTATTTCGGGCCCCGGGAGCTGCCTTTCAACTCCAGCAGGAAACAATTAAGAAATTTGTGCTTTTTTTAGTACAGGAGAAATGCTGGTAACAACGTGCTCGGGCTGGGGTGGGAGGAGAGGGACGGAGCCGCAGGAGGGATGCATGATGCTCTTGGGAGAGGCTTTTCCGACAGAGGGGACCATTCAGGTGCCAGCCTGAAAACCAGCACAGGGCCCCAGAGGTGGGATTTGTTAATGTGCATCCCTGGAACAGGGCCATGCAAAGCCCCATCCCTCCTCCAACACACTGGCACCGATGCCCTTCCTCCTGCTCCGGGTGCGAGGGGAAGCTGTGGGGTTTGCCCTGGGGTGGGAACGCGGCCCCATCTCCCCGCCCTTGGAAAAACACCCACCTCTGGGTGCATCCCTCTGCTGCCACCGAATCTCCCCTCTCCCAGGGGCAGAGCATTCCCAGTGCAGGCAAACACCACGGCCCCGAGCCCAGCATTGCTGCGGCTGGGCAAGCTGGGGCTGAGCGCGTACCTGCCTCCCCGTATCTGCAGTTATGGATCCGAGACAGATGATGACTTCGCAGCTGCCACTTCCCAGCCACTCGCTGGGTGCTGACACTCTGAGCAGCACTGATTAGGGATGCTAATGCCTGTCCCCGCAGCAGGGACCTGTGGCCATGGAAGCCTTGGGGACACGCTACTCTCCTGGCCAGGCTGAGCCACCCGTCCTGGGGCTGGGGACAGAAGACGGACGCAGGGGCAGGGCTGACCCTCTGCTCTCCCTGATCCATCCTCTGCAGCTCCCCGGCGTGCAGAGCCCAGCCGAGCTCACAGAAAGTACCTGTGCGGCGGCAGCTGCTGCATTTCCCTCCCTTGGCATCGATTACGGCGCGACGCTGAGCCAATGCAAATCAATTTACGGTGATATAAACCTCAGCCAGGTTTGACCCCGAGCGCTCAAGGACAAGGGGATAACCTGCAGCAGCCCCATTGCAGCACCCCACCGGAGAAAGGCCGGCTCCCTCTCCTGGGGCTGCGGCTGGGCTCGGCTGCGGTGCCACGCTCCCCAGAGATTGCCATTCCCGTAGCCACTATGGGGATGGCTATAAATAGCACACGTAGCAGCTCGTTAGCAGATGCAGCGCACCCCGGGATCCTTGGGGATGAAAGGCGCTAAATAAAGGCCGGGTATTAGCATTCGTTATGAACTGCAACGCTGTAAGAGGCATCGCAGAGCTGGGAGCCCCAGCTACACCCCGCAGACACCCTCTCCCGTATGTACCACGCCACACGGCAGCTTGTGCCGGCAGCATCTTTGTTTCTGCTGCTCTTAGCAAACCGCAGCGAAACGCCAAGCACAGGGCTCACACCGCAGGCAGGAGGGGCAGTCATCCCAGGGCAGCACAGGAGCGGCCCCGCGTGGCCAAGCCATGGCCACGGGTCCTCGCCGCCCCTTCGCAGCGCTGGTCGGTCCATGCCCACTCCCGTCTCAGCTGGGAGAAGGGTTTCAGCCACACATCTCATGCAGCACAGAGGGGCAGAGACCGCCCAACGGGGCTACACTGCAAGCAGCCCCCAGCCCCCTCCTCCCAGCTACCGGTACCCAAAAACCCCCAACCCTCTACCCCCCACCTTTCCATCAATCTCCAACGGCACAGGCGAGGACTGACAGCTCCATCACCACCCGCCCTTCGCGTGCCCCCTCTCTTCCCACCACCCAGCTGCCGCTGCAGCAAGAAACAGCTCTAGTTAATCAGTGCTCAAGCCCATTAATTTGTGCTTGCCAGGCAGCAAGGAGAGGAGGGACCCAGGACTGGAAATCCCCATCCACTGTCCTGCCCGCAGGGGAGCTCGTTGCTTGCTGGACCACAGCAGGGACAGGGCGGCAGTAAGGAGTGGAGGAGAAGTGGCTGGATTCAGAATGGTTTGGGGACCCCTGGCCATGGTGGGATGCATGAGGTGACATGATGCTCCAGCCCCGCAGGGCTTTTTTTTGTGCTGCCATCCCATCCCGCAGCCGACCCCTTCCCTGTCTGCCCAAGGGCAGGGGTTTAGCCACAGCCACAGGGCCAGATCCTGAGCAGGAGCATGCACTCAGCCTGGCCGCCCCCGTGTGCCACGGCCACGACACAGGTCTGTCCTATGGGCTCGGGCTCCCAAAGGCTCAGCAAGCACCATCCCCGCACAGCAACCAGCGGGGAGTCTCCACCGAGCCCCTGCGTGTCCCCCCTCGCTCCAGCCACTACGACAGCACCTTGATCCTGTGGGGCCGCAGGCACCGCCACCTTATCAGGGAAACCAGGGTTAATTATTTCCAGGCACAAAGCAGCTCCCCCTCTCCGCGCTGCAGCTCTGCCAGGTCGTGGGCTGCGCCGCCAACCCACGGGCGACTGGTCCAGCATCACCCACCCAGGCATGGCAGCATCGGTTCTGCGGCATATATTTCCCCCAGGGACTCGCTGTGGCTCCTTCCCGGGGTCCCCGCAGGTCCCCCTGAATCCCAGCACATTGCCCCACGCTGGGGCTCCTGTCCCTGCCTAAACCTGCTGCAGGTGATCAGCGCAGCGCCTGGAAGAGGGCAATTGGGCACCCATGCGTGTGCAGAGTGGGTGCTCCTGCATGAGCAAAGTGGGTGCTCAGGCGTGAATTAATGGGGCGCTCATGCATGCACTAACTGGGCACCCATGTCTTAGCTACATGGGCACTGATGCAAAAATAACTCGGGTGATGATACATGGACTAATTGGGCATTCGTGCATGAATTATTTGGGTGCTTCTACGTGAACTAATTGGATGCTTGTGCATGAACGACCTGGCTGCTCAGGTGTGAAGGAACGGGGCACTGATGCATGAACCAGCAGGGTGCTCATGCATAAATTTTTTGGGCACTCATGAATTTATCGGGCGCTCATGCATGGACTAATTAAGCACTCATGCGTAAATTCACTGGGCACTGCTGCATGAACTAGTTGGGCACTCGTGTAAATTAGTGTAATTAGTAGATAACACACTTCTGTGTGTACTAATTGGGCACTCAGGTGTGAATGGATCAGGTGGTCATGCATAAATTAATTGGACACTCAGGCATGAACTGATTGCAGACACATGCACCAATTTATTGGGCATCCATGCATCAAGTACCAGGGTGCTCATGCACGGACCAGTGTGCGATCCAGCACAAATCAACGGGGTACTCATGCATAAATCAGCTGTGTGCTCATATGTAAATCAATTGGGCGCTCTTGTGTGTATTAATTGGGTGCTCATGCATGAACTTATAGGGTGTTGATGCAAAAATGACTGGGGTGCTGATGCATGAGCTAATCAGCCCCTCATGCGTAAAATACCACAGTGCTCTGGGGTGAACCCCGCACACCCTGCAATTTATGCCCAAAACACTCCACCACTCACCTCTGCGAAAGACATATTTAAGAATTGCCTGAACATAAATCTGTTATGAACTCCACTTTCAACATCATCACAACATTAATGTTCACCAATTACAAGCTCCCCCCTCCCTCCTCACGGAGCGGGCGACGGGGCTCAGCAGCATGTGCACGCGCTTGCTTGGATTTTGCTCCTTGCCCCTGGGACCCAGATTCGGGGGCCAGCATCACAGCCCGAACAAACACGTACCACAGAATTAGCCCTTGGCCCCCACAGAGCAACCACAGGGCTCAGTACAGCAGCCTGAACGGATGCTCGGTACAGACTTCATACCCTGCTCCTGCAAACATGGACCCAAGAAGGTCCCATCAGTCAGCACAGATGGACACATCCCCAGGACCAGCCCCTGGCCCTGC
The DNA here is from genome assembly GCA_013401275.1 of Pandion haliaetus. Taxonomy (NCBI): domain Eukaryota; kingdom Metazoa; phylum Chordata; class Aves; order Accipitriformes; family Pandionidae; genus Pandion; species Pandion haliaetus. Next base: position 44,492 of record VYZV01007875.1, on the reverse strand, counting down.
AGAGCGGGTTACGCGGAGTAACCGCATCGTAACCTGAGAGGTCATTACCAATTTCAGGCCTCGTCCCTACAAAACACGTAGCCAAGAGCACAGCAGCAGCTCAAGCTGTTGGAGGTACCAACAAGTGCAGTAGCTGTGGGGCTTCATCCAGCCCCCAAATGGGTGCTGGGCAGCAACTCCCCACAAGGAGAGGAAGGGTGCCCTATGGGCAGGACCTGCCGCATGCTGGGCTGTCCAGAACGATCAGCCTGGGCTGTTGGGTGGCTTTGTGCAGGCCAGGGTGGGGGAAAGTACCCGCCGGGCCCCGGGCACAGCTGGAGCGTGGGCATGAGACTCCCCCAGCAATGCACTCCCCTGGCTCCGGCACCAAAGCCCCAGCACGGAGCCCAGTGCCTGCTGGAGCTGCACTGCGCGGGGGAGAGGGGAAGGGGTGAAAACACCCCCCAGGCTGCTGTGGGCTCAGTCCTCCCCCAGGACTGTCCGTCACCCCGCCGTGGGGCACCTCAGAGCTCACCCAGGTCCCCATTCAATGACGGCAACTTTTAAGATACACTGCATGTCAGCACTTCAGCAATTTGGGTTGTTTGGCCCTGACGACTCGGTCTCATTAAAATGCAGGTTTAACTATATAACCAATGTCCTGGTTAAACATTACAGAGCACACCATCCTCCTGCCCTCCGTCAGGGCTCAGCCCCAGCTCCAGGGCTATGGTTTGCTCCGGCTCCCAGGCCAAGACAGGGCTAGCTTTGGGGAAGCAGCGTTAAAACACGACCCCGGCAAAACCCAGCTGCAGCACTGGCATCGCTCCCCATGGAAACAACCACAGCAAAAGCCTGCCCAATGACATATTCTTTTGCTCCCGGAGATGACCAGCAGCAACTTGCCCGAACCACTGTGCCCCCATCTCAGCCCAGCACACCCCGGTGGTGCCCAGTCCCTGCTCCCAGCTGCATCGCTCACACGCCGGGAGTGTCCCCATGTCGGGGTCGTCCCCATGTGCGTACCCATCCCTGCAATATCCCATCACAAAGGGATGTCAGAGCAGCCTCACCGCGTGGGCACCAACAGTCAAGAGTTGCCTACCTGTCGGAGCAGGACATCCCCATCCCAGCTCACCCATTTCCCAGTGCACTTCCCCAATTTGGCTCCTCTCCCCATCAGACACAGACGTCGCCAGCATCACAGTGAGTCCAGGAGCCTCCAAGACGTTCGGAGCACAAGCCCGACAGTGTTATTGGTGTCATTTGTTACTGCTGAGATACAAAGCAATATGCGGAGAGAACTGCATGTGCGTTTGGCACTCTTCTCGCCGGCAGTTGCCATTAATGGTCTGTCTTGCTCCCAGACTGGATAAACAGGTCCATGAGCAGCTCTGTTCTCATCTCCCTCGGGGCTGGTACCAACAGGAAAGCCAATATGCAGTTAAAATCCTTTTTAGATTTTATTAAATATTTAAGGGCTCAACATTAGGCTTTGGAAACTGGGTTCGGGGAACAAGCAGCAGTCGCTCTTTGCAGCAAAGGCAGCAGAGGAAGGGCAAAGGACAGTGCCTTCATTTGGAAATTAATGAATCAGACCGAAATGCACCTACAGCAGGAGCCGGTGGCTGTGGTAGGTCTATCCCAGGCTGGATTTAATCCTGGCTTCCCCACGAGCTGACGCAGCGATGCCCCATGGCAGGGCAGAGCATCCCAAGTGCTGCCAGGAGCAGGGATGGAGCTGCCCCCCTGCCCTGGCTGTGCAGGGAGGCAGCTGTGTCCTACCCCCTGCTCAATCCTCCCCTTGGCTACAGGGATTTTGGCATGGCCCAGCACTGCAAGGTGCTGTCCCCAGCCCACAGAGCGATTCCTGCCCCTGGCAGAGGAGAAAACTCCCCTCCGGACCCAGTGCAGGCAGGGGAAGGGAAGTCTCTCCGACTCAGCCATCAGATCCTGGAGCCAAGGGAAGGTCAGGAGGATGGCGCAGGGCAAAGCCTCACTGGCAGCAGGGCTGCCCTGTCCCCTCCCCGTCTCGCCCACAGGGATGGGGCTGTGCCAAGGGTTGCCAAATCAGAGGGTGCTGGAGGCACCGAACGCCCACTCCTCCACGGGAGGTAGCACAGACACCCAGGGCATCTCCACAGGGTCCAGCCATCAATCAGGAGATGCTGGAGAAACACGGGTGGATGAAGCATAGGCAGCCCTCTTTCCATGTAGAAACCAAAAACGTGCCTTGAAGGGAGAACACCGTGCAGGAGGTGTGGGGAGCGAGCCCCGTGCCAGCACTGCCGGGCTTGGGAACCCACGGCAGCGGCGGTGATGGGAGCAATGCTCACCATGCCCCGAGGGCTGAACACGCTCCCGGCCACCCCTGCCCTTGTGCAGAGAGGGCAGGCAGGGGTGCAGGGCATGGACCCTGGCTCCCTTTCGCATCCAGCTCCCTAGAAGACCTGGGAGGATGAAGAGGGGAAGGAGGAACAAAGCAACCCCACAAATGTCACCCCGATAACGGAGCAAGTGCGTCTGCGGGCTCCTCCCTGAAGCAGGCGCTTCCTTTGATGCCTTCAGAGCTTCTTGTTTCACAACCTTAATTATAGCGACAGCAGCAAAGGTCAGGAGAGTGGTTAAGCAGATCCATTAACATGTCAGGGAATAAATGAAATGTGATTCTTCTGATGCCTAAGCAGCAGCAGGCAGCAGCACAAGTGTGGCCAGCAGGGAAGGCTGCTCTGCTCTGCCGCAGAGGGAGCCCTCGGGGCCCTCGGTCACATCTTCCCCTTTCCACCCCGGCACTACAATCACCTCCCAAGAACCGCAGGGAAACCCCAAAACTTGCTTCTGACACCCCAAAACTTGCTTCGCTTGCATCCACCCGCGGAGCCCCAGGTCCACACGCACATGGGATACCCAGTCATGAGATTCGCTGGGTCTCCTTGGGGAAGGGGCTGGAGACGCCTCCAGACCACCACAGCCCTCCGGAGGCAGCACATCCCACCGAGCTCGCAGGGAACCTGCACCGCAGCTGCCACCTTCGCAGCTCTAGTTACACGTGGCTGCAGTACAAACAGGCCCCCAAAAAAAGCCAGCCCCTGGGCATCCCTCCGGCTCATCCTGCCTATCACCCTCCCTCGGGGCTCCCTGGCTGGCACGGGACAGCTAATCCGCTCTGCTCCCCTCTCCCCAGCGCATCTCCAGGGTGCTTGGGCAGGTGCTCTCCTCCTCCCCCCAAAACCTCCTTTCTGGGCTCCTGCAAATCCTATTACACGCCGAGAGTGCTCAGAGCAGGCAGGCACACTCGACGGGTGAACCAGCCAGCAGCAGTTCAGCTTCAGCTTTACACACCGGCCGTGTGCCTATCTCAGCATCCTGGTGCCCCTCTCCCAGGAGCAGGTCCCATGGAGCTCCCACCCCAGGGTGGGATCCTGCCCGCTGGCTCTCTGCCCACGGCTGTGCAGGCAGCCCCAAAACGAGTGCTTGTAGGGTCGAGCAGAGCCAAGGGGTACGGGGCTGGTGCTGCAGAGGTGAGTGCAGGCAGCTGCCAGACACAGGCAGGGAGCCACATTTCAGCCTGGCTTCGGGGCTCCACGCTTTAGATATTTCACCCAGCACTTGCCGCCGAGGGATAACGGGTGCGTAACCACCTGGCCAGCTTGCCCCGCTTTCTGCCGGATGAGCAACAGGAGGGATTTCAACACAAACCAACCTGGCAGAGAAACCCAGCACCCGGGGCCAAACACTTCTAAGGCTAAAAATAAACCGTCAGCGGAGAGCCACTGAGGTCCCTCCTCTGCTGCTCCGTCTTCCCTTCTACTCCCACCCACCGCCCCAGCCGGCACATTTCCCCGGCACCAGGGCGGCACAACAGAGCAAAGCCCGGCCAGGTGTCCCCAGCGAGGAACCGACCCATTTTCCTGGCTGAAAATTGCTGCAATTGCAGAATTTTCTTTCCTTTCCTGTAGAATTCAACCCGCCACTACGTACCCCCATAACTACAAATCAATATGTTTGTAATTTGCTCTTAAACTAATGCCCATTAATTCAATGCATTACCGTCGAGCAACAGAGCCAATTTTGTGGCTCATTGTAAAAGAGCAGAAAATGATGATGCCAGAGTGAGTTTAAAATCCACAAAATAGATCACAGTGGGTGGGATGCAGTTCTTGGGAGAAGAGCATCTTCCTCTCCCCACGCCCACTCTGCAGCCCAGGCCTCCCAGTGCAGCGGGCGTCATTTTGGCACCCTCGCCGCGGCTCCCACACTTTCACTGGAGCCTCGCTGCAGGCTCCGGAGCCCCGGGGCCATTGTCCTGACCCCGTGCCGGGTCCCAGCAGCAATGCTGCTGCACTGACATGGCTCCTAGTGCACTGGATTACATCGCTACTGCAGGTGGCATTAAAAAAAATACAGTGTTAGTAGTTCTGGACACAAGTAACAGCTATGAGAAGGGAACCCTGAAATCCAACCCTCCCCCAAAATGACTAACAAAAGAGCTAAAATGTGCTCTTCTGAAACAGCCTCATATTTCTAAGCCTGTTTCATGATTTTAAGGGTTTGCCAATGCTGTGGCTGGTCCAGCCTGGGAGCGCTGCTGCAAGTAGGGACACTCAGCAATGCATTTCTCTCCCAATTTCTCTACCAGGAGTCCACATCAAGCCACTGCCACCCACTACACATATTCTGCACCCACAACTGTGCACGTGCACTTTATACAACTTTATGCAGGCTGCAAGGAGCAGCGATATTGCAGGACCTTCATGAATCTCCAGCTTAGCAGAACTCTTTGACAGCAGCTCTGCAAGGCTCTTAAGCACAATCCCAAATCCCACCACAGCTCTAAGCCACAAGCACCTGGCCCAAGTTAAGCCCACGCTTAAATCCCCACCAAAGAGGGGCCAGCAGATGCGATCCAGGGAGGACGGCGGTTCCTTTGAATCTTGGGTGTTACCACTTCCCAGGACAAAGCACACAGCGGCCAAAACTGCGTCTCCGAGCTACCTCAACAAGGCATCACGAAGATTAATAAATTAATTATTATAAAGCACTTAAAGAGCTTTTGGATGAAAGGCTCTATGGAAGTACAAAGAATTACATAATTTATTATTCATTATTATTATCACTCAGCATTGGCTTCTCCCGCACGCTCCTGTATGGCACCAGTCTGGCCTCTGAGGAAGGTTAAATCCTCGCCCCACAGCCAGGCTCTCCCCGCCAGCGCCGCTCCAGCACCTGGCAGACGGGTGAGCTTGGCACTGCCAGATATTCCTGGGCACTCAGGTGCCCAAAGATGCTGAAAGGCACACGGTGATGGGTCCAAATCAACAGGACTTGGGCAGCCAGCACTTCGAAGAAGTCCTCGGATGTCCTTCTGCGCCTTTAGGTGTCCAAGTGCCATTAAAATCTGGCCCCTGGCACCGCTAAGTCAGGAGCGGAGTGGGGAGGGGAGCCAAGAGACGAGGTTTCCTGCCCTTCCATGTCCAGTTTCCAGCAGGGCCCAGGACAACCCGCTCCTAATACCTGCAATAAAATAATTCTTGCACCTCATGGAGGCCACTGACGGCAACCCTGCAGCATCCTTGGCACGACCACCATGCTCACGACTGCCCTGGCACGTGAGCAGCCCCGCACTCCTCTCCTGGCTGCTCCCACCACCTTCTTGCCCCAAGATGGCTGTGACCAAGGCATGGCCAGAGAAACACCACAAATAGGAGATGGAGAGGCCAGAGGGGACAGGGGACAGTGGCCGGGGGATGCAAGAAGAGCACCAAAGGGACATGGTACAGGCTGCAGGTCCTCTGTGTCCCACGGATGAGGTATATCTGCAGAAAAGCCACATGGGGCAAGGAGAGGGGGCAACATCTCCCCATCCCTCTGATCCTGCAGAACCAGGAAGGGGCTTTTTGTTTCTTGCTTCGTTTTGTTTGGAAATCGCACAAACTGAAAATGATGCAATGAAAGGCAATCCCATTGTGGGAGAAATCCTTCAGGTACCGCTGCCAGGGGAACCTCCCCAGGACAAAAGCAGGTCCCCGTCATTAGCTGCCAGTTACGGTCTCCTGGAGACATCTGCCCAGATGTGCTGTAACAGCAGCAGAAACAGCACCACACAGGAGGCAGGGCCAGTGCCCGCACGGTAACGTGGCAGCCAGCATGTGTGAAGAGCACCACGTGCCGGGGATGCTCTTAGAAGGATGGTCATCGCTCATCCACCAGAAGGGTGCCGAAATACCATGGTGCTGTGGAGTAAAACCTTTCCCAAGCAGACCCCCAGAAATTCTTGGGTATGCCATGGATTTGTGGGCACAACTATCCCCTGCTCGAGCTGGTCCACTCGCCATGGTACAGGGGTCTGGATCAGTCCCTCCCACTGTACTCCGTGCAACCTTGTGCTCCTACCTGCATCTCCTCTGCCCGGATTCCCTGAAACACAGAAGGAAATTAATATCTTTCCAGTCGCTCAGGGTCTGAAGATAAATCAGAGGCTCTCAGACGTGCCTGGGAGGGCCCTGTGAAGTGCTTCACCAGACAAGGGAACATGCGCTCGCCTTGACAGCTGCAGAAAAGGGGCAGAAACACTCAGCAAAAGTAATTAATCCCAGAGACAAGAGGTGGAACAAGCAGAGCTCAACAAACAGAGCCTGGTATTAGCAACGGCTCTCCCTGACAGGCATCGCACTGCCAGCCGCATGCTGCCAGGGCACGTTGGGATGCTGCACCAGGCTCCGGCCACATGAAGGGCCACGTGCTGCCCCACGGCACGGCTGCCCAGGCGCTGCTGCCTCACCTGCACAGGTACATGGGGCTGGTGTTCCTTGAAAAAGAGGCAGCGAGAGGCCCGGAGCAGGCAGGCAGAACCCCAGGCAGGCCGGGAACCCATCGAGGGAGCAATCAGAGGACCAGAGTCTTTTTTGGAGGGAGTGCGGTGGAAAGGGGAGGGTACCCAAGAGAGGGGAACAGAAAGTTGGGAATAAAGTGATTCCCCTCTGCCAGCCTCATCCAGCAAAAGAGACATCCCCGTGCCTGCAGACAATGGTTTCACTAGCACTGTGTTTGTCTGGCATCTGCTGCCAGTAAAACACAGGGCATCGCTGCTCGTATGCCCTGCCATCGGCCCCGCTGGAGTCGGCACCTTCCCCGCACAGAGAGGAGCCATCCCAAGAGCGCAGAAAGCTCAGCATGCAAGAGATCACCAGCAGACGAGGCTGCACCGGGGCCGGCTCTTCCCAGATCCCTCTCCGTTGGAGATCGGATCGTCACAGCGGCTGCAAACCAAGCGGGCGATTGCAGCATGGCAATAACCGTACCTGGCTCGGCGCGGCTGCACCCGCCATGGGTCACAGCTGCAGTGAAGACACCAAAACCCAGGGCTCAGCTCCAGCTCCAGCTCCAGCCGGGGTCTGTGCCCAGCCGGCACTGCCACGTTCTCACTGTTTCATCTCCCGAAGCCACTTTGAGGAAGCCCAGCCAGGGTACCCCAACATCTCCTACCATCGCTCACACTTTGGCTATGCGGACACGTCCCCCCACAACCTGCCCTCCTCCTGCCTGCTCCCGGCTGTGCCACGACGAGACAGCAACCGTGCATGTAGGGTTGTGCAATGCACCAGTATTGCCTCTTCTCCATATGGGAGAACTTGCTGCATCCTAATCTATTGCCTTTTTGGGTAAGCGCTGCCGTGGGACTGCAGCAATGACAGCGGGGAGAGCTCGCAGGTCGGCTACACGTTAGGGGAATATCTCCGACCTGCAAGCGGAGAGGCAAACTTGAACCACGAAAGCCTTTGTTTCCTTTGTGCATCCTTCAGGAAAAAAACCTCATTTTGCTAAAAACTGGATGGCTCAGGCACTAGCCACGTTAATAAGATTACAGCAGAGGTTCAGACAGGAAAGCCACTCACTTTGAAAATCAGGTTATTAAACTGATACTGAGATACTCATAGAAAAATACCGAACTCTCTGGTGTCGGGCTCTTCTCTCCGCTTCAGAGCATAATAACAAAGGAAACCCCTCCAGCTAACGCACCCGAACTTTGAAAGCCACCCAGTCGGTTTGGCTCCCTGTTAGCGAGAAGCTGCCTGGCTCCAGGGAGGCAGTGAGGAGAGGACAACCATCACGGCCAGTCCCCTGCATCCCCCCACCTGGCAGCAAACGCCGAGGGCCAGGCAGCCCCGAGGGAAAGGATGCTCCGAGCAGGGGCAGGAGTAGAGGTCAGGAAAAGGAAGGCGCATGGCTCCAGGTGGGCACAGCAGGCGGGCAGGATGTGGCCCTCGTCCCACAGTTACTGGAAGCTTAGAAATAGGCCACGGAGAAATTGTTTTCATAAGAAAACAGAGTGTTTCTCTGGCTCCCTACCCCTCTTCCTTGTCTCTGCTGCCTTGTGGGTTTTGGGGGTTTTTTTATCCTCCCAGGCTAATCTCCGAATTCTTGCGACAAAGCCCGGCGGAGCCTGCGCCCTCCCCCGGGGAACGGCCCCGGCAGCGCCGATGCCCGGAGAAATCCCAGCTCCCCGCTGCAAACCCAGGGACGAGCCGGGGGAGGAGGCCGGCGCCGGCACCGCGTCTCAGGGCTGGCCGCAGACCCCAACAACCCCCCCAACAACCCCATCGCCTCCCCCCGGCACCCGGGGCCTCCCCCGGCAACATCCCCGCCGCTCAGCACAAACACACCCCCC
>VYZV01007875.1:19526-35159 GCA_013401275.1 Pandion haliaetus | reverse complement strand
GAGGGGGGGGGGATGCTCAGCTGGGGTGCTGCCAAGCGGTTCCTTTGCTGGAGGTCGTGGTCCTGCGTGGAGGGCCGGTGGGCAGCAGAAGGATGGGGGAGAGGGGAGCTCGCAGTGGGAACACGCAGCCTGGAGCAAGGCTGAGCTCAGAGCCTGGGGGACGGGGACGGGGGGGCCTTGGTGGGACACCGGCCCCCCTCAGTTGCAGAAGCATCTTCCAACTCGCGGCTGCCCCCAGCTGAAGGCAGGTCTGTACCTCTCACCCCAGGATCCTCAAGGCTCTGGTGAGCCTTCATTCACTCTCTGCAACATGCATGTAGAGACCAAGTTCAATCCCTTCAAAAACCCCACGGACTCGACCTACGGCGGGTTTGCGGCACAGCCAGGAAACCATGCAAGTGCTAAAAGCTGTTGCACTCAGCTCTTTTCCCCCTCAAAACCATGCAGGGCTTTATGCCTTTACAAAAGCTCTCTGTGTATGTGTGCACACATTCATTAGCCGTACCGATGCACACGATAAATACAGTTTTCTTCCCGCCTATGTTGCAACGAAGGCCCCACTGGAGCTGCCCAGGCACGCCTGGACTTCTGTGGTAGCAGCCAAGGAGGGGAAAAAACCACGCTTGGATACAGTAAAACCTGTCAGCAAGGCTGCAGAGAGCCCAACACAAAACACACGGGGTATTTGCAAAGGGGACAAAGGAGCACAGCTGATATAACACTGGTCTTTCCACTTTTTTTTTTAACCAGCAAACGGTTGCCTCACACTTCTCCAGGGATATATTCCCCAGATACATGTTTCTAAAATGCATAGTCCTCTATTTCCCAGCCTTCCACAAATGAGCTCATTAAGGCAGAAGAGTATAAAAGCACCATCACCACGTCCCAGCTCAGGCACCCAGCAGCGGCTCACCCAGGGGACGAACAGGAGGATCGGCACTGAGCAGTGGGGGATTTGCAGCACATGGCTGTGAGAACTCAGCAAGGCTTGTGTCTTTCCTCCAGCATCCCTCACAATCGCTACTAATATTTGCACGGCTTTTAGGGACAAAGGCCCACCTGAGACTCAGGCACAGGCCCCACTGGATTTCAGTTCAGCCCCCAAATCTGCTGCAAAATACCCTGTGCAGCCCCTTCCTTTGCTGCCCATCAGCAAAATACCAATTTTTTGCAAGTGTTTCCCTTCATCTGTGGGTGCTGGGCTGCAAGGGCGTTGCAGCAGGGGTGTCCTGCTGTTTGCAGAGCACGACCTGTCCCACACCCAGCTGGGGTGATCAGCAAGACTAATGTCCCAAACCTTCCCCACACAGCACAGGCATTTGACCACAAGCTCTGCTGATGTAAAACTGATGTTAAAGGGATTTAATTCTATTTAAAACTCTACCCTGCCTCCACCACAGGGAACGCTGAAGAAAGAGCTCAGATCACACAAACAAGAGGAGAAAAGTAATTGGAAACCGTGCAAGCCAGTCACTTTCTCTTCCTAATTATTAGCTTTAACCCTATTACTGCTTAAATAACAACACTAGTGGCAGTTTTCTGGGATGCAGTGTCATTTCTACAGCCAGAGAAACACAGCCCCACCCCAGAAAGACTCCCGGGCCTGGCGGGATTGAAATCTGAACAGTGGCTGGGGCACAAAACAAATCCTGTCCAGCTGAACGTCGTCAGTGCGCCAGGGAAGGAGCACAGTTGTTTGCTCGGAGAGGAAAATCTAATGCAGGGCCAGCCCTTGAGAGCAGTTTTGCTTTGCAAATCCCCCTGCGTCTCTCTTCCAAGGCAGACCTCAGCAGCCAGAGCAGTGCTCACATCTCTCCGCCACTAGCGACTGCAGCCTGAGCTTGCAGTCTGCCCAGCCTCGGCCAGGGCTGGCTTTTTTATTAGGCGACTGCGTGTGCTGCTCGCAGTGCATCCGCCGGCTGTTCGCCATGTTGCAACACGCTGCCATGGAAATGATCATTCCCTGGGCGATATTTGCTGTCGCCGCCACTGTGGGAGCAGGGTTTTGCTTATAGGGAAGCCACTACCTCTCCTGCCACACCAGCACCAGAGATTGGGATGGGGTCAGAGGATGCTCCATGTTCTGACTGCAAAAGCTGGGAGCTGTGTGGGCTGTGCAGCCAAGTCTGTGTCTGCAGAAAGCTTTTCCTTCCTCGAGTATTTACTTAAATGTGTTTAATAAAACCAGTGAGCTCTTTTTCCCCAGGACACAGCAAATCTGTCAGGCTCAGCCACACAGCCTTTAGTTCCACGTGCGCTCGCCCTGCTGCGTGCATTTAATAAAGCATCTTCAGACGCCATCACAGGGGTTTTCCCCAAGGCATCGTTGTTGATTTCATTGTCGGGATTACAGTCACCTTCTGGTACAAGTGTGCAAGCAGGGAGGTTCAGTTCCTCCCCGCTCTAGGGCACCCGTGTGCTTTGCTTCACTGCAAAAGGTTTTTTACTTCCTCCCTTCTTCCCCGCTGTGGCTGCGCTCAGACCTAAAAATTCAGTGGCATAACACAGCCCAAGCACAGTACCCTCTGGACCCCCACCTCGGGCATGGCTGGAGCCGTGAGTGGGACTGGAAAGTGGGTATGGGGTAGTATCCACTATCCCACACTTGCACTCTTGGATGCACATTGATGCAGGAGCTGCCCCGGGGAGGAGAGGCAGGGGATAAGCTGAGCTGAGCCAGGTAGTGGATCTGCTGCTTGGCTCAGCTTAGCCCATCCCCTGCCTCTCTCCTCCCATTCCCAGGGCTGGATGAGGCCCTCACCACAGGATCCACTCACCCTTCAAGCTTCATCAAGCCCCTTTTTCCTAGTGCATCACTAAACCCACACATCCGCCTGTCTGTTACTACCATCTTTGTGGACAGTGTTACCCCCAGACCTGTTGGCTTGTGAACATCCCCCCTTCCACATCCACCCATGCTAAAGGCACTCCAAAATCAACCAACAATGTGAGTGAGGAATCTGTTACTGGAGACAGCAGTGGCAAAGGCAAACAGCCTTTGCGTGGCAGTGAACTCACAGAGCAGAGCATACACAGCCCCTACTTTGTGTTTTTCATGAAAAAGCCAAGTTTTGCTAAGAGCTTTCTTGTGACAAAGCAGGGATTTGGTCAGCAGGGGAGTGGTGAAGCCTCAAAGCCTAGGATGGGGAAGAAACATACATACCCAAGATTAATTATATCAACTACAAAAATAGTGGCTATTTTAAGGTTAATGCTTAAGTGATCTGAGTCAGTCAGAAAAAGAGCCAAAGAAATTACTGGCATCAGAGCTGGCTGTTCCACCAGACAAGCCACGGTCACTGCTGGCACAGAGAGCCACCAGAATAGTTGCTTTTCAAGGGTGTTTTGAAAAAAATGTCAGTAGAGCAAGCACAACATCCTGGTGCAACAGCCACAAACGGGGAATGCAGGAATACCTCAACTAGTCCTGGGGACATGCTCGCCCGTGCCTTGGCTTCCGAGGCATCATCCTAATCTCAGATTACAACAATTTTACATACACATATGATTTCAAGACTGGGGGCATCTTTAAATGGGACTCCACACCTTTGAGCTCATCAACCAGTGCGTTCCTGAAGCCCTTTTAAGCTTGACAAGATGCAAGTGGTGCTACACTTGCTTCACCCCTGGTTTCACTGCAGGCCACAGAAAGCACCCAGAATGGGTATTTACCATCTTAACTGTTTTGATAGCTGAGCTATATACAACTAAGTAAGAAAGCCCTCAGCAATCAGGATTTCTAACCCAAAACCCTCTGAGACTCAAACTCTAGCAGGCCTACTGGCTATCACAGTTATAAATTAATTTCAGATAGCACAGCATTTTAGTGCCAATACATAGCATGGCTTTCTCTAAAGTGCAACAGAAACAAAAACATACCACGTTTTTGGGTAAATGGCAGGAGGAATTGTGCCCTGCAGGCTTTCCCCCAGGAAACAGAATTGCAGATGTTGAAATGATGGCCAAATACAGAGGAAGGTCTGGAAATCAGCACAACTGTGCCAAGGCTGCACATACAGCTGTCTTTCAAGACTGACAGTCAGTCAAGGCACTGAGTGTTACAATTTGCTACGCTATTAATTTCTCTGCTAAATTCTAGTATATTTTCTTAAAGACTGTATTCTCTTTACAGCCTCTGGGGCTGTAATTGTTATGCTAATGTGGGAGCCTGCAAAGGATGGCTGTGGTGAACTCATCAGCTGTTCTCCCAGTTACCTGCCATGTGCAGCCAGCAGTTGGCCGAGACAAAGCCAAGCAGGAGGAGGTGGTGTGATCCTCCTTCATGGCATATCACAAATCACAGCTGGCAACTGGGAAAACACCTTCTTTTTCTGCTCCTGACATGCTCATCCAGCAGTACAGGAACTACAGAGCTCAGCCCAGCCACCTTCAGCCTTCAAACAAGGCTCGATACTAGAAACAGGCAGCACAATTGTTCAGGGACAGAAAAATAAAAGACTCCTCATAACAACAACCAAGCAAGTGCTACGCAGTTGTGTCTGAGATAAGATCACAGTCGCCGAGGTAGCAGCAGCTTTTTACAGCAAAGACGCCCTGCAGCATCCACCAGCACCATCAGTGCTGAAAGAGGGGTTGGAGAGGCTGTTCTCCATGCTGTGAGCAATGCAGTATGTACAAGATTACTTGAGCACCGTTCACCAGATGTTTTTACTCAAAAAAACCACCCCAAAAAAACCCTCTTTGAGAGAAGTATCCCTAAAACTGCAAGACGGGTTTGGAGCAGAACAAGGCTCTTTTTTTTTTTTTTTTTTTTTTAATATGTGTACATAAGAACACAAGAACCACGACAGAACCTTCAAAATAAAGGGAAGGTATGCAGCTACCAGCTGTCCGCTCTCCTGCCCAACTCTTCGCTCTGAAGATAGCTCGGTGTCTTTGTCCATTCAATGCTGAGCTGCGAGCACTCACAGCAGGCACAGAGGAACAGTTGCGGTGATGGTTTTCACACCACGAGCCAGACAGAAATCAGCCTCCTTCAAAGATTACTCATGAGTCATATTAGATCGTCAGCCTCTCGGTGCGTGGAGTCTGTCTGCTGCATACACCACCCCGCCGTGGACGCTGCCATGGAGCAGCTCAAGGGCTGGTCACTGCTGATCTGGACTGGTTCATGAGACACAAGCCTCTTGAGCAAGCTGCGTAAACAAACTGCACTGCCAGCTTTGATGTCTGTCCACCCAAACCCCACCCTGCAATCGTTAAAAAAAAAAAAAAAAAAAAAAAACAAAAACCACCAAAACCAACCAACCAACCATCGAAAACCCCACAAAATCCAAAACACATTCAAACATACAAAAATCAGCCTGCACCTATTTCTCAAATTTTGTTGCCGTAAGAGGTTGAACCATTGCTTCCCACAAGGCTGCTCTGATTCATGGCAATACACAGGCATTGTGTGCTTGGTAAATCCCAGCAGCTATTTCTGCTCAGTTTTTGCAACAACAGTTAAAACCCTGACTTACCATGAATACAGATTAGGGCACACATGTATCAGCTTCATTTTAACATAGTAATTTCAATATTCCTCCTATGGAGCAGCAGAGCTCATTCAAAGCATCTACAAGGTTTAATAGTAAAACAAAAATGAATCCCCAAACCAGAAATTATGCATGCAATATACTTCAAACAGATAAGCAGATGGAAAAAGACTGAGCAATTTAGTCCAGCTCACAGCCAATAAGGGGTCATTCCCTGCAGTATATTTAGCAGTCATTTGTCCAGTCTAGTGTTGATTATCTAAAACAACACAGAACTGCCTCCATTTCTCCAGGGAGATTGTTTGCAGCCAAACTATCTCATTGGCAAAAGGTTTTTCCTAACATCTCGTTTTCCTCTGCTTTCATTTCATCTCACCTCTCCACAGCTCAGGCCTTGAGCCACACCAATTAATTCCCCACCCATTTCTGTGGTTTCCCCTCATGCGGCCATTTTGTAGTGTGCTACATACATCTCCTTGGCTCTCTGTAATCATCACTTCAGCTTACAGCTTTAATTCTTGTAATCTTCTGTCATTCCCAAATTATCTCATCTCAGTCACCGCAGCTGTTCTTTGTAGCCCCTCCAATTTGGCTACTGCCTCCTGGTACAAGATCCATCCCAAAACGAACAAGGTTGGCTTCTCCCAGGAGATGTAGATCGATACCTTTGCAACTGTGCTGGGTATGGGATTCCTTCTGACTTCACAGAGCTCCTACAGAACAAAGCATCCTGAGCAGCTCAGGGGAAGAAGCAGCTGAGGCACTAAAAATTGCTCTTCTGCGCCCTGCAGTAAGTGGTAGGTGCACACATGTTTTTAGGGAGATAGGCTGCCAATGGGATATTGTGCCACCCTACAAAAATGACTTAGGACTGAAGACTGTATAGAAGATCAGCACCCCAGAACACTGTCCTCAGGGACAAAAACCCCCATCATTAATACATTTACGCTTGCCGCAGGAGACCCATGTTGTTAACAGCTCCTCTCACTGAGGGTGCTGGAAGTCTCTTGTCAAGCTCAGCACAATTATCCCAAGTGGGAGCAGTAAAAGGAGTTTTAAGCCATCCCCTCCATGTCAATCCTCATCTATGCTACCCACCACCACTGTAACAGCCTCACCTTGCACGCCTGTTTTTTTCATTAATACAAGAGCCATCTCATGCATTTTATCTCAATCACCCCACTAAAAATATTCCACAGGGGAAGAGGCTCAAGAAAGCTGTGTCACCACATTATTTTCCACGGATGAGAGAAGAGAGAAGAAAGGGATGACATGTATTTGTTATTACTTAAGACACATGAAAGCCCTTGTCCCCTAACTGAGGACCCCAATACCAGGATCAGCTGTGCCAATACAAGCTGTGTTATTACCTCTTCTGTACAAAGCAATTTGTTTTTATTGACCATTCACTATACAGGGCACTACAATATGCTCCTGCTCATTAGAGTCTGTCAATCAGAAGGCAAAGGAAGGTAAAAAGCAAGATTTAAAGAGAAGGCAGCTCTTTGCAGTCATGAAGATAATCTTGCTAGAGCAAGAGCAGTGACAGCAGGCAGCTTGGACTGCAACAAGGAGCAGCAAATGATCAAGACAGCTCAGAATTTCAGACATTAGAAGAAAATCCTTAACAAAGATAGAACAATCTACCTCCCCTGAACAGGAAGACACCTACAAACTTGCATCCAAACACAGCAGGCTCTGGTTTTGTTTATTCTCCCCCTTACCAGACAATCTCTGCTTGCAATAGACCTTAAATACTCTGTTTCAATTAGGACCTTTTTCTTTTTGGCTCTCCTTGGAGAAGAGAGTCAGAAATCAAGATTTTTTTTTTTTCCCCTCGCATAACCTACACTTGGTCTCAATCTCAAGTGAGTTTTCCCACAATTTAGTCCCACTTTACACACCCCACCCCATTTCACCTTTCATTACAACTGAGCAATTTTTGGGTCCAGTGCAGCTAACTCCGCTGTGCGCTTAACAGCAGGGATGAGTTTGTGTTGTCACTTTAAGGGGTAATGTTTTAAGGCCAAATATATATTAGCAAGAAAATGCAAAGGATGTTCCGTTTGGAGAAAACTAACAACAAAGAACTACCTGCATAAAATAGATGTAGGCTACCCCAGTGCAACAACCAGCCATCACCTTCATCACACAAAGTTTGTTTTATTCGACAGCAGGGTGTAAGTCCAAAACCCATGTACTTTTTATAGTTTAGTTCCCTGATAAAACACCACCCACCCAAAAGCTTGAGGCAATGCAGAACTGGCTGCTTGGGATTTGCAGGGTAGAGAACACAGGCTATTTTTGGCATTACCCCTCTG
Source organism: Pandion haliaetus (assembly GCA_013401275.1). NCBI lineage: Eukaryota > Metazoa > Chordata > Aves > Accipitriformes > Pandionidae > Pandion > Pandion haliaetus. Next base: position 27,340 of record VYZV01007875.1, on the reverse strand, counting down.
TGGTAAGACGAGAGCTACAGGCTAAACTGCAAGAAACATCTTTAAGACTTGCATTTTGTGATGAAGGACATATGCTTTTGAGGGGTGAGAGACTATCCATAAGAGCACTTCCCAGAAATACTTTGCCCTCCTCATCCCTGGCAACCCAACCAGTTTGTAGAACTGACATGCATGGTTAGATCCTGACATCTCAGGAAGAGAACAACTACAGAAGTCCCTCAGTCTAGCCTAAAACAAAGAGGTCTAGGACTTGCCCCTTTGAGATGATGTGGCCAGATCCACAAAGGACATTACTTAAAATACAGGTTTCTGCCCGTAATTTGTATCTGGTCACCAAGGTTCAAAGCACCAGCCCCTTGTCCTGCCTTGTATGGCAAGCTGACACCAAGCCCTGTGGAACGAGGAGACCACAACACTGGCTAGCAGCAACAAGCCCTGGATGCAGCTGCCTTCCTGCCTCCCCAAGACTGCAAGGCCATCAGAAACAGGGCTATGAGAAACACTTCCATTCAAGACTCAGTCCAAACTCCTGCATAAGTTCAGCTTGCAAAACTAAAAGAGGAGCTTGGCACATACCAGCACAACTGCAGTACATGGAGGCCTTTCAGCTCAAGGAAAGGCACTTCAGTGAACCCCACTGCAGGTCACTGACAGGAAAGCTTTTCCCCTAGAGAAGTTTTTTCCACAAGACTTTTGTGATTTGGCCCTGTATCCATGATGCAGATGTTGACAGCTGCAAATGGAAGTCAGGCATGGAGAAATGCAGACTTTGGAATCAACGGGTCAGCTTGGTTGCTAGCAGTTCAGAAGCAGAAAATGAGATGCATTAAACTTCTTTCTGGTCAATCTTTATTTTACATGTTTGCATCACAGCCAGGAAACCAAGTTACACAGACCATCCTGATTTATATTTACCTTGCTTCTCTTCAAGCACTCTGTTTGTTGTTCTTTTAATAAAGTTTAAAAAAATACTGAAAAAATCCATTTATACATCTGAACATGAACTGAAGAATAGGATATTTACAGGTCACCAAAACCCCTGGAACTGGACCTTGCTGTACACAGGAAAGTCTTTTTGAGTTCTTTTGGAGGTCATTTGCTAAATGACTTCAAAGCTACATTGTACAAGGTGCTCTACAGCTGCTTAATGACACAAGAGGATCTAGAATCAATTATTAATAATTACTAAAGGGAAAGGGAAGCTATTTAGACCCATACTCTGTTTTGACAGAAGAGGTACCAGCCCAATGCTCTAATATCCTAGCTACAAGACAAAGTGCTTCTGATAATATGGAGGTTGGGCTCTACTATATTACACAGAGAGAACACTGAGTGAAATCCCACAGGGAAATATTTATTAAGAATTGTTCTTTCTACAGGATTGCTGCAGTCAAAACAAACAGGTTCTTGAGCCCATCAACCTACAAGGAGTAACTCTTCTCAGCCACTTTCTTCCAGTACCATCACTTCACATGTATCACATCGCAGTATTTTTCTTAAATCCTGTTCCAGCCATTTACAAGTACGTATCACGCACAGTTCTTGCAGGACCACTGCTATATCCAAGCGAGAAACTACGAGGGGGAAAAGACACAGCTTCCCAATATTGCTAAGTAAAAGTGATTAATAAGCCCAAAACAGCGGCTACAAGAAAAAACAGATTAATCCAACTTAGAACAACCTTCTCTTGCAAATCAGCCCCAAGGAACACAAAGAAACATTGGTCAAGTGCCTCTGGGCTGCACTGCCTCAGTTTTCATGAAACATTCAGGTTACTAAAGTTACACACAAGGTCACAGGTTTTAGACAGTATTAGTCCCCCCTTAAGTTTCAAATATCACTGTACCTTCCATCTACTGCAGACCACAGCTCCATGCTCTTTTTACAAAGGTGAAACATGGGGAGATGTTTTATGATTGGAGGTCATAACACAGAATCAATAAAACACATTTGCTTTAAAGTAACAGTAGTCTGTTAGCTGTCATAACAGGTCAAACTGAAGGAGACAAACCAGGTAGACTGAAGGAGGAAGTATTTACTTTCCTTTAATATCTGCGCTACCACCCGATTACTTTTTTAATAGCTAAGCAGCTTCAGTTCTCAGAGCTCAACAGAACGTACAAATACCCAATATTTGCCTCAAATGCAGCCAGGCAACCCTTTCTTGTCAATTTGATTGTCACTGGCCAGACTGAGTTTCTCTTCTCTAAGGGGAGCATACTGTAAGGAAGAAAGACAACACAGTAAAAACCTTCCATTGGACTTCCACCGAATGTGCACACTGGAGCGATCAGGACATGCCCTTTCATGGCCAGAAGGAATGTTACAGTGCTTAAGGATACATGGTGGATGCACACTCATGCTAGAGAGAGTCCACTTAGCTTAGAAAAATACATCTTCCACATTGCTAGCTCCAAGACAAAATACTGCAATGCAGCAAATTTTTACAACATGCTCCCAGGGTATGCCAGCATGGAAATCCAGGACCAGGGCACTTGGCTGGAGAGAAACACTGAACAATGCACTGCACAGATCATGACATGCTGAGTTAGATGACAACATGAAAAAGCATCTTAATAGGACAGCATGTGGCTTCTTCAACTTGAACTGCTACATTTGGAGCAAGCAGCAGCAATGTTCCAGATGACCCCATTATGTCTTGCTTTCTTTTAGTACGTCTCTTCATGTACCATCAAGGAAAACATTTTCAAGCCTGAAGAATGCAAGAGACTGGCAGCTGCACTGCAAGGAGGTTTCCCCTGGAAGACAGCTTGCTGAACAGTTACAGCAGGAAGAAGGAATGCATCAGTGGCATTTGCATGTCATCATCACCAGGGATTTACTGGGGCATAACCTGCATTACAACTGAAGACTGAACCAATCTCATTTTTGTCTGCAGAGGTTGCAGAGTACTCCACTGCAGCAGCATATGTGAATGCATTCAAAACCATTTTTTCTGAACTGCACCAGACCTGCTTTTCCAGGACTCCTGTCATTATACCGCTGTGTACTCACAGGGTAATTGTTTTAGTTGCTCATTTCAGTAAAAGGCAGACAGGAAAGTAAGGCTGTATCCCAAAACGATCTGTAAGCCACAAGCAGCTCTTCTATTTTCCCTCCCTGTGAAAGACAAGGCTTCCTACCAGATAAGACAGCCATCAGCATCTGAAAGGCAAGCATTGCGATTATTCTGTCTGGTGAGCTCTAAGCTGCTGCATTTCACTAGCAATAGTCACACACTTGCCAGTCATGCAGATGTGGGTTTGCCTTGGGAGGAAGGGGGAGGGAGTAGCCCTCCCTTTGACACTTTGCAGTGCAGCACACAGTGCTGCGAGAGAAGCAGAACTGCAGCCAACCTCTCCATCCTCCAACATCCCAGCCAATGTCCAATCCATCATACAACCCTGCAAGACAAATTTTTCGACCTGCTCTGAGGAATTCCACCAGAGAAACTGGGAATCCACTTTGGAAATGATGCAGGAAGAACCTTCTATCACTGTTTTCTGACTTGTGCATCCACATTCATCCTCTTTACTAATGCTTAGGTCTGACTAGTTACTGTTGTACTGCTGGTTAGCACCCTGCATTAAGTGCCAGCTGAAGTTGGTTGGATAGCTGACTGCTGAAGCTCCAGTCTGAACTTGGAAAAAGCTCTTCTAAAAAAAAGTTTCAGAATACTATCGTGGCTTTTCATGCCAAGACAAGAAGAAATCACCCACTTTTTTGGCCTTTGACTAGTGAGCCAGGGACTTGGCAGATAAACCAACACCATATGCAACTTCAGCAAAAAAGTGCATATAAAAAAAGAAACCTGAGACTAAGGTAAAAGCACTTGCCAAATCAGCAGCAACACTGACACTGAGGTATGGAATAGGCAGCTGTTTGGAACCAGCTCAGCATATGCTGGGATCCTGGCACAGCCCCTCACGTTTGAGTAAAATGCCACACCTATCAGAATTTCACATCTCATTCGCAAAAGGTATTAACAGGTTCTAAGACAGCATCATGTCCAGATTAACACTGGTATTGTGCTTCCATTCCCGACAGCAAATCCTTATCCCTTACACACTTCAGTGCCAACAGATTTCAAGTCTCCTATGGAGTACTCTGAAAAATTTTACAGCCTGAGCAGCCCTTTGGATGCAGACAGTAACATTTCCACAGGGACAGAGTAACTGCACAGTGAGAGGATGAGTTTTTCAGGTATTGTATTTAAGTGTATGATGAGCTGGGACTGCCTATGTTAGTTTATAGCCCAATTTCTCACACCTCAGCTACTTAATATGCAGATTTCTTCATACAGAAGGTCTAAAAGGCTCATAGGTCACATAAGAGCCTTTCTAGTGGTATAGGCTCTCTGTTTCCACTAAAAGTGTATCATTGCAAGACAATGACAGCAGAAGTCAAACTATCACTGCTGTGATTACTCTGCAGTTACAGCTGAGGAGGAAAACATAGAAGAGGACTCTGTATCCAGAGAAGAGGGCTATTCTCATGCTTTATCTAAAGAGAAACCAGTTCCAGGTATCAAAGCAGGTAGACTCATTTCCACCATTTCCATGATGCATAGAATCAACACCTGGGAAAAGAAGTGGCAACCGGAGAAAACAATGCTCCTCTTTAAACAGCAAGTCTTGGTACAGACTGCCCATTTAAGAGCTCTACAATCCCTGTTCAAGACTGAGGAAGAAGTGGCTCAAGGTTCCAAAGAAAATTCCCCTTCTAAATTTAAAGAATAAAAAAACCTAGCGGCTAGTAGTCCTCACATCAGTTGTGCCCCAGAGGTGTAGTCCCTTCAGCCAAAAAAGCAATTTCTAAAGGAATTTGGAATTTGGCACTTCCAAAGCTCTGTGGTGATGCCTATCCCTGTCACCCTGGCAGAACCACTTTGCTCAGCAGCCCTGTACGTCAATGTCTCTACATGAATATTAAGGCTTCGGTAGGTCAGTGAGTTATACTTGATTTATTTTTCTTAAAGCTTATCCTCACTGCATCAGTGAACCACTTCCGTCCTCCCCCAAATTAACAGTCATTTGCTATGCTTCACTACTACAACTATGGGTACCAGCTTGCCTTCCCAACAACAGCAGAGTACTACAGATAAAATGCACATGGCATTTGTAACATGTCTCTAAAGAGTCCACTGCAAGTTTGAAGCTAATAGTCCAGAGTTCGTATTCCCCTGCATTGAGGTTCTGGTCATAATCTTCTCCTTTCCTGACAAAAAACATTTACGACAGAGCTGCAGTTGCCTGGTTTTGGCAGCAATACCACTTTGACCAGTTCAGCTCATCTCAAACAGCAGTATCATTAATCCTACAAGCCAGAGAGGTACAAGTAGCCATCCAGAAAGGCTAAGTAACACAGGATAATGGTGAACCAGAGATTTATGCTGCAGTACATTTGCTAGACAGATTTCCACTGGAGATTTTGGTACTCTCTATACTGTGCCAGAAAGGAGTGTCTTTTCAAATACCTTAAAAATATTTTATAAAGCAGATCAAAGTGCTCTTGGTCACAGTTTGAAATTGAATGTTTAAGATAGCATTGGCAGACCCCTAAAAAGCAAGCATCAGTCTTACACCTCTTGTGTACTTCTTGTTGCTTTTGATTCACACCCACCAGACTCCACGAACAGTGGAGAATTTACACTGACGCTTATTACACTACAGGCTAGTGCTTTTAATGGAGAACAGTCACTTGCTTCCTGTATAGGAATACACTTGAAAACCCGACACATTCAAGTGGATACCTGCATGAATAAGTCAAGAAGATACTTAACTTTCCCACTGATGTCAGTAGTGGCAGAAGTCACCTGATCCAATGCCCCATTTAGTCTCTCAAATAACTGCAGTTGTTTCTATGAATTTGTTTTGCAATGCTTTGTCCAAGCTAAAGGGAGAGTTTATAAAAAGAAAAAAAAGAATACTTACATCTCATCTTCTTTTCCCACCTTCCAACACGCTTGGTAATTCCCAGGATACACAGTACATAGCAAGTGTGTGTGTGTGTATATATATATATATGCGCATTATATAAAATATATACTTTACATACACACTAAAGGTCTCTCTTCACATTAGTATTACACATTCTGAAGAACGCAACTGCAAACAGTTCAGAATACCTAACCGATCCAGAAAGGGAAAAAAGAATAAGCCACCCAAAATCCCTAGGAAAGCTTTACACTCCTTGCAGATACCAAGAGATACCATTTTCTTATGATCAGAGGAATAGCTATATTTCTGCACTGCTTTGTTCCCCCTAGACACACCCCACTCTGCAGTTTCAGTGTTGGGAAGTGCTAGTTGCTCCCTTTCCACTGAGAGTAATATTAATAAATTAAAAAAGTTTCTCTGAAAGTGCTGCCTTAGTCCAGTCCATCATGCCGTGCTTTCCCACTCGCCCTGTGACTCTGCTGAACCATTCACCACTTTCTTGACCTTCTTCACGCCCTCCATTACTCCAGAAGTTGTCACCCTGGAGGAGAAGAAAGAAACATCAGAGAACAGAACTTGAACTGTAACATCCCTTTCACCAATACCCCAGGGCTTGTCTTGAAGTGTTACTTGATAATGTGCAGCAAGTGCCTCTTTACCAAGACCTAGCAGTCTTTATGTTCGGTCTCTCCTATTGCTACCATGTTGCAGGCCAGGTATCATCTTGGACAATGGCTGATGGGCACTGGGAGCAAGGCCACTGTCCCTGAGAGCCTCAAGGCCCTCCTCATCTATCATTAAACTAAAACAGTAAATAGTATTTGCTCGTACTTGAAAAAAGATAGCAGGGTGGTTAAACAGTTAAACCAGGTATTTATCTGCTAAAGTTTGAACAGCTTGCTTCAAAAACATTCTGCTATACAGTTGAACACCCTTAATTCTGTGCATTAAAGACTTTCTTCTATATTTGCAATGCTATTAACCTATTAAATGCTATTTAACTTATTAAAATAGGAACAATATATTATACAAATGCACACACGGTGGACAGCACCCCAAATGAACCTTATTAGCTTAATGCACACCAACTCCTGTTAATAGCAAAATTACTCAATGAACAGCAACAAAACAGAAGAGAGAGGTCATCCTTTTTATACCATCCAAGTCTGGATTTGTCATGGCAATCTGACCATTGAACTATAAAGCCTCATAATACTACTCAAACATAAGGCAGACTGAACTGTTTATCCAGCCAGAACAGCACCACTCCTGTCAGGACTACCTTGGCTATTCAAAAAGCTCTTCAGTCTAGTAGCTTTCCTTGTTGCTAAACAAAACAGGTTATTTGCATGCACAAGACATTTGCCTCATTTGAACAATATGATTCTCATTCCATGCAAGTATTTTTTCCCCCACAAATGTGCTACAAAGGTTATTTTGGATGCTGAAGGTAAGAGTGCCAATAGCTCAATGCATTCACAAGGGATGCCTGGAAGCATACATAAAACTATCCTGTTCAAAGATGCTGCTGTCAGCCTTTGTGTGCTTTCACCTACTGTTTACCATGTAAGAATACTTTATTTGATTGGACTTGCTAACAACATTTTCACAGTGTCACCCAAGATGAGAAGTAATCTTCAGATACACTCTTCTGTTAGTGCCCTTAGTTCCATGTTAGAGATCAGCTTCTGCTGATGTACTGTAAAAATAATTTACTCAAACTGTTGTGTTCAGTGACTCTCTAGCAGTGGCAGTACTGGGATCGTCAGCAGTTCAGACACTTCAGAGTGGGCCTAGAGGAGCTTGTGTTTAAGGGAACAGGGAAAAGGTCAGAAGAGTACAGATCAAATAGCAACTTTATTCCCTATTAAAATT
>VYZV01007875.1:0-10592 GCA_013401275.1 Pandion haliaetus | reverse complement strand
AGTAGTGCCCCACACATACTGGCATTCTCAAGCCCTCCTTAAATTTTTTTTTTTTTTTATCAGATGCACAAATGCAACACGTTGTGCTTAAGTTCACCTGCACTCCCTCACAAAAATCATCCACTGCAAAAAGCAGATTAATAAAAGGTTGCATGTATTCGCACATAAGATTTTCTAGGTTCACGACAGTGCAAAATACAGTATTATGCATCAGGAAGATGAGGGCTCATAGCTACCAGAAAAATGTTTAATTTCCTGTAACAAAAACAATGAAGCTTTTCTTATGGAAAGATAAATGTCAAATGCACCACTCAAACTGCTCTAGGTTCCCACTACATAAGCTACAGTGAAGACAGACAACATTCTGTTATAAACCTACTCTGTATAACCTAGAAATCAAGAGTCACTTTCCAAAACTTACCTTTAGTGTTCCAGGAGACCCACTGAAAGGTATGGACACCTTGAAACAGATACAAACCCTCCTCCAGCAGACATATTATGACAACAGCACCCAACTTACACAAGGCATAAACCAACTGACAGGTAGATAAAACCAAGCTAAGAGTAGTTTTCATTTAGTGCTGGCTAGTGGCTTCTACACATTTCCAAACTTATGTTTAACTTTTGACAGAGCACAGGGCATGCCAGTAAGAGAAAGCAGAGCCAGAGCTCAAGAAGAAAAAAGGAAACCTTATTTGTGAAGGAACACCAAGTTTGTTTCCATGCAGCTAAAGCCTGTACTGTGCACTCATGTGAACACCAGTCAGATGGGGTTGGCTTTGGGCAAGACTCTGCTCATGGGGGCAATCTTACAGCACAGTATTTCAGAGGAACACAGCTAGGAACACTAGGAAGGATGCTCCCTTCTGGACTGCAGTATGAAACACTGAATATAGAATAGCATCTACTTTGCAATATACAGTTCTGGAATCCAGAAAACAATGCCCAAGCTCTAGACTTGCATCTGTAGAGTAATCAGCAGTGAAGTACAGAGCACTTTACTGGGCAACAGATGGCAAGACCTGAAACTGTTAGAAGAAGAATCTAACTAAATCCTTGGTAGCTAAATCAGCCCCAAGACATGGGTTTAGCTGCTACTCCCTCATTTCTGTCTCTCACAAAAGCTGGTTTCCCCACATTTAAATAGCAAAAACTTAGGGATTTTCACAGGCCTACTGCTCTACCAGATAACCTAATATTAACAGCTTTTCATAATACAGTTGGAGAAAGATTAAAGTGTGTAAATATACTGGACAAGATCATATAACTGTGAAGCAAGGAAGCAATGTTGTCTTATTTAAAGGGGAGCTACATTAAGTGTGACCATGAAGATCACGTGATTTACCACATACCGGTTTGTACACAGAAGGATCTATTTTGAACTCAACGCATTCATCTTTAAGAACTGCCACCAACTGGTGCAATGACAGGCCATGAGAATTAACAGGCTTTGTAGTTAAAGAAACACCAACTCAACAGCTGTGATTCAAACTGCCAGTCCATCAGTGCTTTACAGTCAACAACTGACTGAGCTGGGGAATCATTTCTGTTGGATTCATGCAGTGCATGAGAGGAAAGGATAGTTAAGCCAGATATCTGGCTGCCAAATGAAGTGTCACAATGCCACCTTTTCCAACTGACAGAACACAGTTCAAGATGTCACCTTGTCATCATGATAATCAATACCAAAGAGTCATAGGTTAGTACATCCAGATATCTAGAATGGCTAAGAATGGAAAAGAAGGGTGAGGAGAGGAAAAAAGACAACCACCACCAAGTAGAAAGACTGAAGAGCCACCTCTGGAAGCTGGCTTGCTTATTTATCACAACTAGGTGCTCTCCTCTAGCTGCCTCAACTTCAGGAAAACTTCTTTCCACTATCAGATACTAAAGTCAGTATTAATGCACATCTACAAAATTCTGCCTTTTTTTTTTTAAACAGCTCAAAGTTACAGCACACACTGTTCTGGAAAAAGTCTAAAATCATCACTGCTTGGCATCAGCAGCCTGGAAATTGCTTTTTCACAGGCTGAACGCACTCTAAGCAGTAACACTTGAGTCTTGCTACACTGGACACTAAGACTTCAATTCACCTTAGGCTGGCAGTCCAGACACTGACAGCAACACTTGCAAAGAGAGAGGCTAGGCCAGCAGCTGTCACTTACAGCTTGAATCACTTGCAGCCTCAACCTGTAAAGCTGTGATAACACAGCAGCAATCACAGCATGCAGTAAAGGTTAGGTAAATTTATGTTTCAAGTATGATAACCATTCTTCAAGGAACAGTACTTAATTGCAAAGAAAGAAAAAAAAAAGTAGAGACGTTCTACCAAGGGTTTTACAAACGAATTCATGCTTGTGTTCCATCTCTTTCACAGATTAAACAGATAAAAGCCATCCTCCAAGAAAGGTTTATAACATCTATATCTTGCTTCCCTCAGTTTCCCCTCTCTATCACCATTTACTTTAACAGCTTGTGCCTGCAATAGCCTCATCTGCATTGATCAAAACATAGCCTACCACAGTATTCTGATAATCAGTCTCTTTTTCAGATTGCCTCCTGTGCTAATTTCAAGTGCTGAGACAGCCTATAAAATGGGAAAAAGAAAGTCAGACCATCCACTAAAGCCTTGCACACCACCAGACAATAGCTCTTTGATTAATAAATCTGACCTTTTTAGAACATGTATGTAATAACAGTAAGAGGACTACAACTAGGGAGCTCATAAGGAGCTCAAGTCCAGACAATACAGTACACAAGGGCAAACCATAATGCATCTTGAGTGAACACGCTGAAGTAGAGCTAAGAGTATTTCTACAATGCTTCGCATGCTATGCTAACTCTGGTGCATTTGAGATGCAATCCGTGCCATTACCAAATAGTAAATGAAAGTTTTCTGTTCTCCCCAAGAATGAAAGCACGCATGTAGATCTAGAGCTCAAAAAGCAACTCCAGCAGTAACACTGCAAAGCATGGCTCTATAATCTCTACAGAACTTTAAGTAAAAGCATTCCTATACTAGAACAAAGCTGTCAAGCAAACAGATACAGTAACTCTGTGTCATGCATGAGAAGGTAGCACAGACCAGTTAATCTTGAATATTTTGAAACACATTAGCCATTTAGCACAAAAGTTCCCCATCAGGGTCAGAATAAAGTCCAAAGTACAGGATAAGCAATATATCTCCAACATGTAATTGCTATGTCAACCGTGGACAGCTATCTAGGGTGCCTGGAAGTGGTACACTGGAATATAATAGGCCTATTTCATTTATCAACATGCATTTCTCAACATTTCCCAACTCTCCAGTGCTATCCATTGAGGTCTCGACACTTAAATCACTAATCTTTATCTCAAGGTTTGAGATGCCCATGTACCGCCTGCCTAGAGCAAGTTTACCCCTGCACTACTCGCTCCTCCTCGCTAGAGAGCTGCAGAGGTGTTTTAGCGTGGGTCTCCACGGAGTCATCGCCTCCAGCGTCTGCTGAGCTCAGCTAAACAGAGTGTTCTGCACCATGCCAGACCAGGCTCTTTGTTCACAGCATCTTCAAGGTACAGAAGCAGGAAGACACTGAAGACAGCAAATGTTTTTTCCTGACATGGTGGCAAGCATGAAAGCATTAATCATTTGCCCACTGTACAGCACACAGGGGATGTTGCCTGGGAGCTACACACTGCAGTGTATTTCCCCCAATTCTGCTGCCAACTACGACATGCTGCAGTGCTTCAGGAAAACAGCTAACCATTCGTGATCAGACTGCACCGAGTTTCACGTCTCTCATCACACACACAGAAACCGCAGTGTTTCCAGCCCTCCACTCCTCCCTCAAACAACAGACAACACGATACACAAAAGTGAGTTATAAGACTCAAGAGGTCCAGCGACAAAGAACTTCGAGTTTCAAACAAAAATAAGCAAGTTTACTACAACATATTCCCTCTCTTCCTTTTCTCACGATGCAGTAGTTGAGCAGCTTTCCAGCCCAAACAATTCTAGCTCAGTTTGCTGGCTGATTTCCTTAAATCTGCAGATATTTGTAATGCAAATCTAGAAATGGACAGAGAGCACAGGCTCCCATCTGAAAGAAGATATAGTGACAGACCAAAGAGCTGCAGCTAGGCACTTGCTTAAGTGTGAAGGTGGCAGTTTTAAAAGGGGAGGAAAAAAACCTTCTAAAAATGGGATGTTTATGCCCACTGCTGTGCAAGATAAGAGCCTGTTTAGGTCAGATATTTTGCTTTACAGATCACCTTCAAGGGAAAAAAAGCAAACCACCAGGGAGCTCAAACTCAGCTGCATCACTGTGCCATGCCTACTCTTTACCAGCAATCCACAGCATCTGTGTAAGGTCTTCCTGCATAATTATGGCTTTAGACCCATACCTCTAGTTTTCCCACTTTAGAAAATCATCTCAAAAAAAAAAATCAAGTTTAAATGACCATTAGCTAATGATTCCAAATCATTGCTACTTTTAATAAGTCTTTTTAATAATTGCACATTGCTAATACAGTGGCCTATGGCAAGCACAGCTGTTACAGACTAAAAGACTAGTAGTCCGACCAGCCACCTCCTTCATTTCTAGTCTAGTCACGCTGCAGTCGTAGCTGTACTTGACCCAAGGGAGTGCTATCTAATAAACAGGTTGTGAAGTAGCTAGAAGAGGACAAGATGGACAGTCAGGAAGCACCACCAGGATACTGAGCCATGAAGTCCCAGAGTTGTTAGTTCAAATAGACACAAGGAAGCAAAAATAATTTAACTTAGGTCTTTCTCACCAGCAAGAAGGTCACCAGAAGACTCAGCACCAGGAAAAACAGCTATTGAATTTATAGTATATAATCTCCCAAGACACCCTATAAATTAATGAAGTCTGTGTGAGAGAACAGGGAAAGCAGCCTTTGAGGTAATACTAGACAGTAAATCTTACCAAGCTGTTATGGGTTTGTGTGGCACAGTTTTTTTGGTAGCAGGGGAGGGGGCCGCAGGGGTGGCTCCTGTGAGAAGCTGCTGGAAGCTCCCCCAGCTCCAAGTCGGACCCACCTCTGGCCCAGGCCAAGCCCATCAGTGACAGTGGTAGCCCCTCTGGGAGAACAGATTTAAGAAGGGGAACCTGCAGTGGGTAGTGGGACTGGAATGTGAGAGGAACCCCTCTGCAGATACCGAGGTCAGTGAAGAAGGAGAGGGAGGAGGGGCACCTGAGGAGGCTGATGGCCCTGCAGCCCGTGGTGAGATGGCAGGTCATCCCCCTGCAGCCCATGGAGGTCCATGGTGGAGCGGAGGCTCCCGAAGATGGCTGTAACTCCATGGTAAAAACCGNGTGAAGGACTGTCTCCCATGGGAGGGACCCCACAGTGGAGCAAGGGACAAGTGAGGAGTCCTCCCCCTGAGGAGGAAGGAGCGGCAGAGCCAAGGTGTGGCGAGCTGACCCCAACCCCCAGCCCCTGTTCCCCTGTGCCACCGGGGGGAGGAGATGGAGAGAACCAGGAGTGGAGTTGAGCCGGGAAGCAGGGAGGGGTGGGGGAAAGGTGTACTGAGGTTTGGGTTTACTTCCTAATATCCTTGTTTTGATTTGATTGGTAGTAAATTAAATTGATTTTGTTTTTTTCCCCAAGTTGAGCCAGTCTTTTGCCTGTGACCATAAGTGGGGAATGATCCCTCCTAGTCCTTATCTTGACCCATGAGCCTGCCTTTATATTTTCTCCTCATCCCACTGTGGCCAGGGAGCAGGGGAGTGAGCAAGCGGCTGTGTGGTGCTTTGTTACCAGCTAGGCTGAAACCATGACACAAGCAATAAGCAGTGCAGCTAGAACCATTTGCATGGGTTTCAGTCAGCTCTAACCACAGGACAGGCAGCACAGCAGTTAAACTGCATATGAAAGATCTGGTAGTTTTGACCACTTAAGGAGAAACTACCTTCATCTGTCAGAAAAAAAAAAAAAAACGCCGGCAATTTTAGAGTTAGCACCGGTCCTATTTTTCTTGTGAGAAGCTAAGACACTGTGCAGCACCTCTGCAGCAGAACAGTACCTCCAAGGGGAACCTACAGAGTTAAGAGCATGTGGTTCTGGTCAAGACTATTCATTTATAAGCCTAACAGGAATGCTTTTACCTTATTACAGTGCAACCATATCACTTTTGGTTTTTTCAACCAGGCACACTAGCAGCATGACATCATTAGGTAACATTCTGCTTTTGGCATCACATTGCCATTCTCCTGCTCCCCAGGGGCTTCCATCAACAGCCTCTAAATACCCTAACCACACTGTATTTCACAAGTGAGTCCCAGCACTGTGCCTGTCCTGGCCACAATCTGGTGCCTACATTTTCCCTGAAATTTTTTTCCTTAGCTTCTTTTATTATTAGCATAGCTTAACACAGTTACTAAGTCCCTCTCAACAGACAATTATTGAACTTGCAGGATCTGCACAACCAGACTGTAATGTCAGCAGGTAGAGCATGGTAATAGCAGGAGGTGATCCACAAGCAATGTTCATGATAAAGAGCACCATTATCCACAGAAAACACCATAGAACAGAGGACTAAGAACAGTCCTTAGGGGCTATTGTGCATAGCACTGACTAGCTATAAAGACAGAACCAGTTACTCTCAGATCACTGTTTTTTTACCTCCGTTATACACTACAATATTCAGAACTGCTTGGTTTTACTCAGATCTGGATTCCACCCATTAAGATGAACAGTGGACAGGTCCAGTGTTTATGCTGAACGTCCTTGATGTTAGCTACCTCACTTTTCCCCTTCACTCAGTACGTTCTGAAGTTAAGCTAACTCCGTAGCACCATCTTGTGATAACAACCATCAAGTGCAAGGTAGGCACGGGGCAATCACCTGAGGCCACAGAGCTAGAGAGGTTTTGTGTCTCAGTTCCGTGCACTTGCTGCCGAGTGCTCAGCGTCAGAATAGTTCCTGCCTTTGTGACAGGAAAGCTGACCTCTATTTGCAGTCACACACGGTGGCTTCAGCTAAGAAGCAGGCCTTACTTATGTGAAGTCCTCAGTTCAGAAGGAAGGGACTGCATCAAGGAACATCTACATTTAAGCAGACTTTTTAACAGTAAGAGCATAAATACTCCGGAACATATGCTCAGTGGACAAGGTAAAATAAATTCATCAGTGAGTGTCACTGAACCCATGTGAACACACTGATGAGAAAGCTAACAATAACATTCATGTTCCATTCTCAACACTAACCTCTTTTACATTGGTTTCTATTAAAAATTAGTATTTTTCCCCTTTTAGGTTGGGGTGGTGGTATGTGTATAGTTGGATTTTTTTTTTTTAACAGCTTGGAATCTCAAAAAAAAAAAAATGCTGGGTTCATCTTCAGTATTGTTTCAATTTAACAGATAGCAAGAAAAGGCCTAATCTGTGGTCTGCACAGAGCCGAGTTCAATACCCAGCCTTATACCTCACCTACTAGACTACAGAAGCAATCTGCACTGAAATGCAAGTGTCTCAGTGGAAGCCAAGGGAACGGCTAGAGTAAGTATCCAGACTGAGAACGCCATCGCCAGAAAGGAGAGACAAGAGTTAAAGGATAAGACTGCGTTGAAAGGATGTTGCCAACAAAAGGCCTTCTACAAATAAAGCTTTCAAGAAGAGTAAGACATCAAATGACAGAATACTGAAATGGCTGCTGGCTTCTAAAGAAGCCAGTGCTATACTCCATGGCTTGCATCTGCAGCCAGCTGAGAAACTAATTCAGAAGAATTGAGCAGATAAGGCAGGAAAAGCACACACTACAGAAGCCATATTTGGGCTGGATTTCCATCTATCATCTCATTTTCACTGCTACAATAAACATAATTCAGCTTTACACAAGCAGTCCTTTAAGCTGCTGTACAAACATGGACAAGTCAAGAACTGTGTTACATTGAATGCCAAATTTATGTTTTGTTTCATAATAAGGTTTGTTCTCCTCTATTCTGGAAGGAACAGATTTCTGCAGAAATTGAAATTAGGGAGTCTATTTTGACTAATAGTCAGCAATTCTGGAATTCATTTCTAGTTCTGCTTCTGAAGACTTGAGTCTGAGAAAAGAATGCAAATCTGTCAAGATTATTTGCTCTAGATGTCATGCCTAGCTCAAACACAGAGCTGTGCAAGTACCAGAGAATGAGTTCCATGTATGAGTTCTGATATTCAAAGCAATACATGAAAAAGGTAATTTTCCAAAAGTCATTCCCAGGAACCCAATAAGGAAAAGCAGCAGTATGACAATAACATAGTGTAGCTTTATAGTTTTAGTTTACATACTTTAAATCAACATCATGTGTTTGAAATTCTGGCATTATCTTATGGCACATAGCACAAAACAAAAAAATTACAGATTACTTGCCTTTCCCATCTGTTGCTGAAGCCTCCTGCAAATGTCTTATTGACCTGAATAAAAGTAATAATAATTTTAAAAAGTAGATTAGCTGTAATTTTTGCACTCCCTTTTCACTGCAGCTCTCTAGAACTCTGACAAGTTTTGTTAGCTCTTTATGGCTGGGCTATGTTCAAAATTAACTGCACTTGGCGTGCTTGGCACTACATATATTTTACCATCTCCCCAGTTCAGGCAGTTAAAGTATCTGTATCTCCTTGTGATTAAGCAAGCCGACTGCTAAAGCCTACTTCAGCCTACAGAAAGCTTTGTGGGAAGGAGGGAGCAGTGAGAAACTGAAGCATTTTCCAACATAATGCTTTCACTTGTACAATTAAGCTGAGCTACTATTCAGAGTACTGCCAAGCATTTGGCATCTTACTGCTCTTTTAAGCTCTTTTCATTTAAATAGCTGATTACAGCTTACAGGTCTACACATGTAACAGAGGTTACCCTGCAGGAATGTAAATTCAAGGCCCAAGTCTTAGTCACCTTGCTCATACGAGTCATCCCACCAGCTGCAGTGACACTATCCAGATGAAAAAGGGGCAGGAGTTTATGTCCTGGGCTTCACTGCCAGTTTATGCTGGTACCATGACAACGCAGGAACACTGGTTGCACACTGTAAACAGTTACAGGGCAGGTCACCCAAATGCGTTTGTTCTTCAGATACAGTTCCTTTATGGAAAGCAAGTTTTCTACCAGCATATCACTAGGTAGGGCATACTGATTCTGCCATTAGGTAGCAAGAGCTGCGACTGTAGAAGTCACCTTTATCATACAAAAATCAGAGTCTCTCTACAATTAATATTCCTGCAGTTTTATTTACTATACCCAAATGCTCTCAACCTCAGAAGAGCTGCAGTGTTTTGACAGGAATAGGGGAAGGGACAAAAGGGTAGTGGAAATTTCTTGGAAGACATTTCCCAGCCTTGGGAGAAGGTCACCAAGACTGTACGGTTTTGCCCTTACACAGAAGACAATTGGGAAGGTAAGGACAGCTGAAACCCACCCTCACAAGCCAAGCTGAAACTTACTCCCATCTACTGAGCAACATGTACGTGTGTCTTTACACACACGTGCACACACATTATGAAATGGTTCTCTGAAACTCAGAGTTACACACTCTAGAGTGATGACATGTTTACTAGACAGACATTTATATTCACTCTACATTTCAGAAAAAAAAAAATACTGGAGAAAAATAAGAATATTCTGTGTTTACTAACCAAGGAGCCAGAAGCTCCTTCATATCCTCCTTTAAATGCAGCTGTTTATCCAATTAAGACTAAAATTAATTTAGAAGATAAATGTTCTAACTGACAAGAAGCAACAATAGTGTTTATCTGAATTATCTGTGTTTTGGTTGAGTTTTATATAACCTACATTACTCCTTGCCAAGTAGAGTGGAAGGAAGGGCAGGGAAACGCTCCCTGTCAAATTATTTCTTCTGAACAGTCAAGTAAAAATACAGCTACTCTGCTTGAAGGCAGCACTGGTCTTAGACAGCACTATTGTTTCAGAATTTAGGAGCCTAGTTTCCAACCTAAGTCAGTAAAGCGAAACCCTGTTTCTCAATGTAAGAGAGTCAGCACTTCTGCAAAATTCCAAGTTTCAAAAGCACCTATAGCCTGCACTATGCTGGCCACACTTAAATCACCACCCACCTTACCTTACCCCCACTTTAACATTCCCCAAAACAAGTATCTTACAAAACACAAGATTCAAGTGTTAAGACTGATACAGTTTAAAAAAGTGAACGTGACACTTGACTCCAAAGGACTGACATTTCTTTGCTTTGGCAGTACCTTTAGCTCTAATTAGTTGTCAATACCCATTAGTTCAGAAAGACCTCAAGACATCAGGGCTCAGAAACCACACAACACATACAGTGACTCACCATACCACGGGAAATAGGATGGCTCCACAACACAGCAAGTCTACCAAGAAGAGGATTTCTTTCCACAGTCCATATTCAGTTGTCCCCTCTTCTGTTGACTCTATGATAATGTATGCCACATTTGCCAGTACCTACAGAACAAAACATGCTTAAAGGTTTCAGAAGCTTTCCAAGGAGATACTAAATGTGGGCTGCCAGTTCAGCAAAAGCTGTCCCACAGTTGCAGAAAGAGCCCATTCAGTAACATCAACAATTCTTCTGCAGCTCCATGTCAAGAAAGTTACAGGTTCAGCAGCATCTTAAC
>VYZV01007874.1:11086-21192 GCA_013401275.1 Pandion haliaetus | reverse complement strand
GTTTGTGTGTTGGAGAGCTGTCATGGGTCAAATATAAGTTCTTTTCAAAAGGAGCAATGTGTAAGATGAACGCATGGATTCCTTATTTGACACGTAGTCATATGTTAGACCCAGAGTTCCACCAAAATGTCTAAGTTGGAAAAAAGAATAGTGATAACTTCTTTTTCAAAGTATTTTTCAACCTCCTGCAACTAAAGACCTAGAGCATTGGAAAACTGAATGTTTCACTAATGCCCTTTATGCAATGGTTCCCATTCCACCTTATGTACTAAATATTTCCCTATGGAAATGTTGATATCCTCAGTCTTAAACTTTATTCCGGTAATATCATTCATCAATGTGAAACCTTGGACGTGTTAAACATTTTTATAAACACAGTCTAAGATTGAGGGTTTCCAGGGAGTTCCACAAGTACAGAGTATTTCACTTGCTGTGATTTATAGGACCATAAAACACATAGCATAAAATTGGGTATTTAACATTCATTCAGGTGTGCTTTGACACAAAGCAGTGACTAAGTTTACTCAGCTCTTTGTTCCGGATTCATATACAGGTGAAAACATAGCTTTAACAACATGACATGATATTCATAGTCATATGCCCCATTTTGAAATCAGAAATTCAAGAAGTTTGAGGTTGTGAAAGTCTGCTTTTTTTTCTTTGCATAGGAATCCTGTAAAGTGGAGAAAATGTATCTAGTGCCTCTTTCTGAACTTCAGCATCCTATTTCTCATAGACTTTGCAGGTTCCCTTTTGTGAGGGAGACTAAACACTTGTAAATCCTTCTAACAAAAGATAAGATTTGACTCATGGTTCCCAACATGCATAAAACATGACTGAACCACGCGTGTGATTTCAGTGGAGTCCACATCTACCAAATGCAATTTTAGATCAGACTTGTTACACAGCTTTTGTCTGGGTCTGACACTAGAATAGATAGAGGATGGTGGTGGTGTAGCATAGACAGCTCTGAGGACACCAGTTGTTTTTTGATGGTTTCCAGAGAATACAGCTGTGGTAGCAATGGGCTAGAAGTCAAGGGAGATTGTATCTTTCAGTGAAACTACTTAAATGTGCTAGGAAGAACAGCAGACGAAATTACAGCTAATGCAGATGATTTGTATTGGATGTAATAAACTGCTTGCACTTCAGGTGAATTAAAGAAGACTTGAGTCTTTGCTGAAGTTACTTATATTGGAAACATTTTTCCAGGCTGAGATGTGAAATTGGTCTATACAGATTAATTCTCAAAGGGCACTGTTCATAAACGTACACATGTAAAATGAGTAACACCAGTTCTAGTTCAACGGAGGCCAAAGGTGTATTAGAAGTACAGGGAAAAAAAGTATTAATGCTTCCCATGCTAAGTAGAGAAGATGAAGTTGTTATTTTTTTGACCGCTGCCTTCAGTGTGTATGGGAGTGTATTTATCAACTGCAACACAGTAGTGTGATGAGAGATAACAAGGTTCTCTTCCAAGTGTGATTTCTCAGAGGACGTGGGAAATGACTGAGAATTAGATTCATTTTTAAAAGCCAAACATCGGCACATCATCTTCTCACAGTCCAGCAGATTAAAGTTTCTGCTGCTAGGAGGAAAAGGGGTGAAAGCGATGAGTAGCAGCTATTGCTCAGAGGAGGGTTATCTTATCGTGCATGCTACACACATAGGGCTCCTGCCTCCTTCAAAACGCATTTGGAGATGCCTGAATACAAATAATCCAATAGGTGTGGCTGGGTTTGGCTCCTGTGAACTCTTACCTTATCCCCCTTCTCACACATTGAGCTATTACTGTCACAAGGTCAGTAATGACTCTGGTGTTTACTGATGCCGTGTTAGCAACATCTACTGTATCGTCGGGCTCTTTCTAGAGGCCTCTTGCCCAAAACTCTAATCTAGTCCTGTCATGTTAAAAGCTGAGTAAGACTAGAGTCATGTTGGAACCACATAACCACTAACGTTTGTAGACTTGTTTTCTAAATGCCCTAATTTTTTGCTCTTTGTCCTGCAGGATCCAGAAGTTATGGTTGCGTTCCAAGATGTTGCCCAGAACCCAGCAAATATGTCCAAGTACCAGAACAATCCCAAGGTCATGAATCTCATCAGTAAATTGTCTGCCAAATTTGGCAGTAAACCCTAAAATCCTTGGTTCTTAAAAATCATATCTGAATGGGAAGGATTGGATTTGGCTAACCAGTGTTGCAATAAAAAAAACCATTGTACCTCTGATCCTCTTAAGAGAAACGGGGTGTTGTAAGGAGAGCTGCTCTCTAGCCCCAAGTGTTGACTTTATTCAATGATTGGTTTATAGCACTCAAATTACATTCAGATGACGTAGTTTCAACCATCCCTCCTAGTCCAAGAGTTGCAACCTTTTATTATGTGTTGCAGGCAGTTTCCTTTGAATGAACACTCTGGTAAGAAACTATAATATTCCCAGGAGTGTAAGATAAAAACCTGCTGTTGTGTTGTTTTGGATTTTTCTTATTTACTCTCAGTGAGCAAAGAGGAAGGAACTTTAACAGTTGAAGTTGGTCTTAATCCCCTTAGGACAGAAAAGTTGGCCTAGTCACAAATAGCAAAGATGGGACAAGTCTGAAGAACTAACTGGATAAAGGAACTGTCTGCAAATACCAGTCTTTTTTTTTTTTTAAATGGGTGACTGACTTTATATAGCTATTAAAATTATAATCATGCTAGCTAGTTACACACTGGAACTTCTGGCAGTACTGCAAATAATGTCATGTTTTGATCACCACAACTGTGCAGCAAAGGTACAGTCCTATCCTTTGCACAACCTGGCATGAAGTACTATTGCAGAGGCCACAGAGGTTTTGTTACTTGCTCAATTCTTGTCCAGCACCTTTACGTAACACTTTGTTTAGCAGTCTGGGCATGGGAGAGCAGCTTACTGTCTGTGCTTGTGCTCTTGTCCTTTCCCAGTTGGCAGGTCCTCCGCTGGTTGCGCTCGCCCTTCCTTGGGGCCATGCCTACCAAGTTTCATTTATTTGGAGTCTTTAGGGAAGGAATCTTGTTCCCATCACTACCTCTGTCCCACTGAATGCAAGCCATCCAGAACATGCAAATGCAGAGTTACAAATCAGTGAAGGGGAGAACACCCAATGAAATTGCAGCTCTGGGTTCTGCATCAGTTTGAGTCCTTACATGCTTACTGATTAAAATTTCTTGGCCAAAGTCCTGCTGTTGCTTTAGAGGTGATGATTCTTCCTTTACCACATACTGTAGTCTTCCATCTTTTCTTGTATCCTTTTCTTTAAAAAAACCCAACCAAACAAAAAAAAAAACCCACAACCCCCCCCAAAACAACAACAAACCACCAAAAAACCTCCCTAAAAGAAAAAGCTGTTGTCATGGTTTCATACTTCCATGTTTTGGAGGCTTGTGATATGGAGGAAAAGGTGAAGTAACTGGAGCAGACAGAACATTCTTATAACACTTGTGTGTTAACAGCATGGGTATCCTTGAAGCAGTGTCTGTGCTGATGACGTTCAGTTGATTTGTCTACCAATAAAGATGGTTGCTGCTTCTGTTTCTTAGCTAAAACATTACCTTTCTGTGGAAAAATGACCATAGTTACTTGCTCACCACTCGAGTCTCAATGTGTGTTACTGTTTTGTAATCCTGTATCTTAAGCCATAACTGATGTTACCATTGTTAAATAAATCTGGATTGGTGTAGGAACTCAACAACAGTTGCAAAAAATAAATCCCCAAATGCTTTTTCTCATACTAATGACCCTGCAACAAGAAATGTGAATCTTTTTGCTTAAGAAATATAGTTCTGAATACTTCTTAGCCTTTAAAAATAAAGTATGGTTTTGAAAAATAAAGCTTTTTTTGGGTTTGTGTAACTTTCTGATAAAATCTATTTTGCTTAAATTAAATGTGGAAGTGCTTTAATTAAGCTGTATATATGACTTGTGGTTTAAATTGGAACTAAATGCTTAAGGGCTTGTCTTCATGACTAAATGAACTCAAGTTATGATTGAGTGTTGCTGTGGGCCTGGCCCAAGAGGAGATATTTGAAGTAGGTCGCCCCTCAGTATAGGCTGAAACTTGACTTCTTTGTATGTGCTGTTCTTCAATTAGAGTACCTTGAATATAGGTTTATTCCCTGCAGTTTCCTATTACTCCATCTTTAGCTGTTTGCGTCTGTCTCCCTCTGACTAGGCAAAAGTAAGAAGTTGCCCCTGGCTAGTAGAGACGTCTGTCCTGTCTGTGTCCTGCCTGCTTGCTTACACATCAGCTGCCCTTGTTCAGAGCTGATTGACTCAAGAAAAACATTCTCCCTGATTTTGGTGTTAGCATAGTTGAATTCTTGTTCTTTGGGAATGCACATCCCATGACTCCCTGGGTGTGTGGCTTTTTTTGGTTTTAGTGTTATCCAGTAAGGTAATGGAAGAGATGGGCAACCGAGATGAGGTCCAGACAAGTTGGCGTGTGGACATCTAAGCAGCTAAATGGGTTTGAACAGAAGTGCAAGTGCAGAAAGTTAACTGCGCAGGAGATGAGCAAAGATGGTAAGTGTCAAATGTGGGCTGTAAGTGGCTATATGAGGAAGTTCTTATTTTCAGTGCTTGCTCCGGTATTTATTGGCAGCTCCTTCAGGTTATTTCCTTCCATTGCAGCACAGAGGAGGGATGGTTCTTGTAAGTACAGTGGCAGTAATCCACTCAGCTGAGCGTTTGACTCGCAAAGCTGCTAGCGTGTACGAAGGGTTCAGCTGGCACAGTGCGGCGTCGGAGGTGCTGAGCCGGGTCCGGGTGTGAGTTTCTGCAATTTGAAGGGAGTGGCGTACGGCGCTGTTTGGCCTGTCCGGTGCCGTGGATCAGAGGTCCTGGTCTGCCGGAGAGCGTGATGGTGCGCCTGCGGCTGACCGGTGGTAGAGGGCCATAACCTTGTTATTGTGTGCGTGAGTCTGGGGGACTTGTCTGTCCTCTGTGGTTCAGCTGCTGCCCCAAGGGAAAATAAATGTCAGGTCAGGTGCCACTTCCAGACTGTCCTACTTCAGTGAGCCCTTTGCATAGTAATGTGGAAAATGGAAGGCTTGGTGCCTTTACCAGAGTTTTTTAGAAAATTTCTCTCGCTTCAGCGTCGGGCTGTGAATAAAAGCTCTTTGTCAATGTGGCTTGGTTTGTCTTGGTTGGGAGGCGGTGATCAGATGGGCAGGAGCCAGACTCTCAAAGTTGGGTGGAGGCAGGTAGGACAAGACTGGGCAGAGCAGTGGTAGGCCAGAGGCTGAATGGGTCAATAAATGAGTGTTAAAAAGCCACGTAAAGGTAAAACCGTGTTGTAGAAACAGCTCATTGCAAGTGGCCAGTAGTAGTATCTGTAGTTTAAAATATCTGTCTTTAAATGCCACTTTTTCTTGAGGGCCTTTGCATAAAGCTGGTACAAGACACTCTCGCTATGCCTGTACATCCCTCTTCTGTGAGATGTAAGAGCAAGCAGTATTGTTACAGGAGCTCGTAGCAACTGCTGTCGGAGCAGAATCCTTCACCCACAGGGATGGGGGGCTGTGGACCTAGCCAGGGTGAGCTGGAGCCAGGTCAGCTTCAGCACGCACTTTGCTGTGGATCGCGGACATGCTCCTGACTGGAAGCGTTCAGAGCCCCTTTGAAATCCCACAGGGCATCTGGGCTGAGGGGGACACTGCAGTGCTTTCAGGTTGTAGAGCAAGCGGGTTGTTGGAATAGCGGTAGAGGCTGGAGGGTTGTTTCTTTTCATTGGCTGCAGGGTAGTCTGATAGTGGCTGGTACTGGTACAGAAGTGGACTGGCATCCTCGAGCAGGAGGGTGATTCACTAGGAAAACGGTAGCAGTAGTTTCTTCTAATGTCTAGAGAAAGGTGTCTCGTGAACCTGATTCAGAGCTTTGCAGAGGTGGGCCTCAACCTTACTTCATACGTGATGGAGCGAGGGCTGCGCTGTAGAAAGTAATTCTGGATTACCAAAGAGCTGCAATGGAGTAAAAAATGGCAGCTTCCAAGTGGATGCAGAGACCACTATGTTGAGTACTGCTGGACAAGTCACGGGTGGGTCACTGGTGTGGTCCAAGCAAATGCAAATACAGAGGAAGCAGGAACGGTTTCCATGTGACAAAGAAATGAAGCAGGTCAGGTGGTGGCTGGTGGATCTGTGCTGTGGAGCAACAAAAAAATTCAGGTGACTTTGGGCTGCAAGTCATTGATCACCTTGTGAGTCAAGAGCTTAGGTAAGTCACATTCTGGTGGGGTCCTCATGAGCAGGAACTTTGTGAGACAAACCTTCCTTCGCCCCCACTGACTGGAGGTCCTGCTGAATGTAAATACCGAGGACTTTCCTGTAAATCTGAATCTTGATGACTACAAAGGTCACAATGTTAACTCGTAACCTTGCTAACGAAGTGTTATTACTGTAGCTGGCTGATGTACAAATACGCTTTTGAAATGTATATTCTAGATGGAGGTCTCAGACAAGCTTGAGATCTGGTCAATAAATGTATTTGCAGGATGTGTTATGACTCTCTGTTAAGTAACTGGGTAACAAACTTTGGTACCGTTGCTGTTGCACACATTTACTAAAACCAGGATATTTTTAATGTACAAACATTTTGGTGGCTACAAAGAATACAAGTTGCTACTAGGTGTGAAGAAATTAAAGGTGAAAGATGACAGGATTGGGGGTAGCAGTTCATCTTGGAATTTCATCCTGAAGTAAAGCAGCGGAAGCAGTCAGATGGTAGGCATAGTTTGTATAGAACAAAGGTACTCAGAAAGACAAGGTACCTAACTGTAGAGTGAATAACAAGGAGATGAGGTCTAAATCAGTTAATAGTAAAGGGAATTCTGTTATTGAAACCTTAGTTTCCTAAATCTAATGTTCTCACTCTGGAGGGTAAGAGTTTCTAGAAATGAGTTAGTTTGCATTTTGCATTTCAGAAAGAAAAGCAGCATAGCAGAAAAATCGAGCAGTCATGTAACCACCAGTGCAGTGTTTAATAAAATGACCTTTTAGAATAGGCTGAAGGTACAAGTTATTAGGAAGTCATCAGAATTAGATGGAAAAATACCAAGGTATTATATGGAGAACGAAGTGGCTGAACTGCTGCCAACTGTGCTGCCTCTCATTAGAGCACATTCATGCTGAAGCTCAGCCGGCAGTGTCTAGTTCTCATCTGGAAAAGCACTAAGTGCCACCTGGGCTTTCTTATTTCAGATTTTTAAAAATCGATCTAAAAAATGGCTTATTGCTAACAGTTTATAAGGAAAAATGAACACCACTGTTCTAAAAGAAGATTTGCTCTAACTTTTTTGGGTGTTATCCTACAATAAGGGAAAGTGCTTGAGAGAAGTAGATTTTCAGAAGCCATGTTGTAATCTGTGATAGTGTTTCTTTAGTCTCTTGTGTGAAAACTTTTCAAACCAGAGGCAAAAATTGGAACTGGAATGAATTACTAGCCTTTTTGGAAATAACAGAAGACCACAAAAATGTGCAATTAGAACAGATGTTAGATATTTAGCAAGTACCTGGGAAAAAAAACAAACACCAAGGCACCAAAATTTGTGTTTGACAATTGCTTAGTCTATGTAAAACTAGAGGTGGCTAAAGAACATGTGGTCTGAACCAGCAAGGCTGTTGAACAAGTAGCATAATAGGAGATTAAACTTAATAATGGCAAATTCAAGTAATTCAAACTGAAAAGCATTTCGACTTCTCTGATGCCCCTGAGCCTAGATGAAGCGCGTAGGGAAAACTCAGCGGCATTCCCGAGGCTCAGTCAAAATTGGTTCAGGCAAAGCGCGCACACGCACGTACTTAAGCAATGGGCTTTTTAATACGTTTGTGATTACAATGCTTGCTTCTGGAGTAGGCTGGTCTTTCCACGGCCTTAGACTTAAACCCAATCTTGCCAAGTTTGTGTGATCAAACACTGCGCTATTTAATGAATTCAAATTGTCAGCACACGCAGTCTCATTTGTTAATCTCTACTTGCTTTAATGTATGATGTACTGGGAGTATGATGCAGTTTATCAACCTTTTCTGAAAGATAAAGTTTTGCAACAGATTCAGAAAGTCCTTTGGAAAGTAGTAAATCTGTCTTAACATGTTTTCACTCTCTAATGAATTGAATTTCTAAGCCAAAAAAGGAGACGTGTGTTTCTAATTTTTTTCTGTAAATTAATGTTAGAACAAGAAGAGTAGTAGGGTAAAATTGGTTTAAGTTCAGAGTTCATCCTTTATTTGCTAAGGTGCAGAGGCAGTAAATTTGACCTCTGGAGTCACTAACCGTGTCCTCATTCTCTGTTGTGAATCAGAAACAAAGCTGTGGGCTGGCTGAAGGAAATCTGTCAAGGTTAAAGCTTCTTGAGACCTGTTGCCTTCTTGTACAGGAATCTACAGAATTAAAATTACGCAAACAAGAAATTACTGAGACGCAGTTCACGTACAGAGAATGTGTTTGTGTTTGTAGTTGCTTAACTTGGTTCACTTTTTCTAGGCTTTCTAGTAGAACGGACAAATGGGAGGAAAAGGAGGTAACTTGGGCCTTCTGTCCTTCAGTAAGCTCTACGTGCACGTATTACGTGTTTGCCTGGAAACCTGTTGAATTTGCAGTGTTTCTGTGAAGACCTAAGGCTGCGTCCTCACAAAACTTTTTATAGGTAGGTTCCATTTTTTTCCCTACAGAACGCACTGGCACGTCTTGTTTAACTTAAATCGGTAGCGTTCCCGTTGTTTTTCTTGGACGGCTGCACTAGGTCTGTGTGTTCCAACAATAACATCAGTTGGTTTTGGAATATTGCAATTGTTGCGTTACCTGTTAATATTCTGTTTTGCAATACGTACAGGGCATAGCGTTGTATTAAAAATGTTGCTGAGTAGAGTAGGAATGGCGTAGAATGATTTGGGTGCACGTTTATGATGGAAATCCAATCTTCGGTACAAACCGACTCTTGGTGAAAGCTCCCCTCTGCGCAAGAGGGACAGAATCACAAAGAACAGCAGTAATGTGAGTTTGTGTCCCGCTTGAGGCGTTTCTTCAAAAAGCACACGTACCTGACTGTGCAAAGTCACTTGGTGTAATTGTTCCCTGGTTTTGTAAAACCTAAGCTGCTCCTGGCTGCTTTAGTGACAGGAGATAGCCAGTGAGCTGTGTGCACCTTAATTCCCAATTAACGTTTGAGGCTTCTGCATGTAGAGGGGGTGTCACAGGTATGAATTATTAAGAGAAGTCATCATTGTAGGGTTAACTAAAAGGGTTTTATTAATGATTAAACGATGATCATATGATAATGAATTGATGACTGATTGAAAACTAAATGGTAATTGAATGGTAATTAAACAGCGATTCGACAATGGTTTAAATTACAACTTAAACAATAATTTAGACAGCGCTCAAACACTCCACTGCTTACTGCACTTCTTTGCGTCCCCAGGCGGCAAAGGGAGCGAGGAGCCTGGAGATGCTGTTTGTCGCCGTGTGCCCCGGCTGCGGGCGGTCTCTCGGTCGTGAAGAGGAGGAGGATGAAGAAGGGCCTACGGGCCGGGGAAAGGAGCAAACGCAGCAGTTGGGAAAAGCAACAGGCTGGTTTGGTCCACCGGCGTGAGAAGTAAGGAACGATCGGCCTGAGGAAGTGTTGTTTTAAACATAACCGGACTTCAGGTAGAAGGAAAGGGGCTGAAGTCAGAAAAGGTACAACAGTGTTAGGTTAAATGTTGTCTCGTCTCCTCTTCGCCATTAAATGCTTATGTTAAATGTTTGGGAGAGGGAAGCTGGTGGTGGAGGGAACAGGTGTTACTGTAGTTTCAGAGGAAGGCACAGTGGATTTCCTCAGTATCCACCCTATAGATCCTGTATTTTCCTTAAAGCCACAGAAGTTACTCTAAGCTCCCGTGAGGTGCGGTCTGCCCGGCGTAGAGGACAAAACCCGACGTGCAAGACCAGGTACACAAGCAGCCCTTCAGGTCTGTTCTTCTCCCCCCNCTTTCCGCGCCCAGGCTTGCCAGGGCGGCGCTTGCCCTCACAGCCCGCCCGCCGCCCGCTGAGGCGCGGCAGCGCGCATGCGCCGCGCTCGCCGGAGGGCGGGTCCGCTGGTCGCGGCGGGGGG
>VYZV01007874.1:0-10819 GCA_013401275.1 Pandion haliaetus | reverse complement strand
CCGAGGCCTGGCGGGTGTGGGGCGAGGGGCGCTCCCCGGAGAGCGGGCGGGCGAGCGGCTGGCCGTGGGCACCGGCCTGAGCGGGAAGGCTTGAGCCCGCCAGGAGGTCGGGTAAGGGGACAGCGCTTCGGCCGCGTAAAAGGCGAGTTGTAGCGAGCCCCCCGCGTTCTGCCGTCGTTCCGTACGCGCTCAGAAGTTGCGGGGGGTGAGGCAGCGCCGAGGTGTTGACCGAAACACAGAGCCAGCGCGGTGCAGCTAGAGGAGGCTCGTACAGGTTATTCAATTCGATTTTTCGTAGGACGCTTCTAGATTGGAAAGTAGCGTTGGGTTTCTGTAGATTTCCCAGCGTGCCCGGCCCCTGAATGAGTAGCACCGGCTCGGTAAATATCAAATGAGCCTCGTGCTTCCAACAGATGAAGAATTTCAGCGCAGTGTAGCACGTTGGACCAGCAGGCTGATGCAGCTCTACTCTTGTGCTATTCCAGACCGGCAAGAACACCTAGATGTGTATTTTAGCAATTGCTGATCCACTGTTCTGGCAAAACTTCCTGTTCTAATTCGAGTCCTTAAAAGAACTCGCACAGTCTTCTATAGGATGAAAGTCGGCAGATGTTATTGAACAACAAAGGCTGATTCTAAAATGAAAAAAAGACTCTAAAGGGTGTTTTGTCTTTATCATCCATAAACAGGGGTTTGTTGTCCGCTCTTTAAAGTGTTTTAAGCCTGCTTATTTAAGCATCAAAGGCAACGGGGACTTTCAAGAAATGGAACTCTCTCAAATGATCTCATTATTGAAGTACTGCTCGCTTTCCTCTTGCTGGCTTGTACAGGAGTTGGTAATACTTTCTAGCCCTCGCTGTTAACTTCTCACTCTCATATACAGATCAATATAATCAGGCTGTGCTCCTGAACAAAGTTTGTGGTATGAACCGACCTTATAAATCCAGCCATAAACTTAAAACATGTAATGAAACGGTGTCTTAAGTCCCTTGGTGGTGTTAATTAAATTAACAGAAATTCCCTATTGTATTTGAAGACCCTTATATCTCAGCCGTGCTGTTGCTATGAAGGAAGACGGGACTTTTTGGAGCCATCAGAATTCTGTACCCTTGTGACTTCTACTTGCTGTCACTAATACTCATATACAATTTAAAGCTCTAGAGCAAGAATTTTTTCCTTAAATGAGGTGGTTTGGTTTTTGGTTTTTTTTACTGCCTTATGCTGGAAACTGATATATTTTTGTGTAGTAAAGATGTGCTCATCGATTTAGAGATTTCTGTTTGCTGCAGTAATATCTAAATTTTGGCAAGATCTTTGACATGGGTACTAACTGTTCTGGTATTGTTTCACCATTTGTTTAAATTATTATAAAGCACACTGATGTGTAGATGTGATGCAAGAATTTAAAAAAAAAAAAGAAAAAGCCTCCCACAGAACTATGCTGAGGTAATGAGAAGAACATGTCAGATCACACGGTGATGATCTTTGTTCCTGTTCTAATGTGGTGAAACTTCCATCTTATCTTCTAGGCTACCTAGTCAAACCTGAGACAAATGAATAGTTTTGTGAGCAGCAAAAACAATCAGTGCTTGATTTCCTGTGAACTTTAATTGAATTACAGAAGCATTCTTTAACTCTGTCTATAAAGTAACCTTTCTGTTGTAAAAGCTGTAGGAATGAGAATTATATAGGAGTATTATGACAGTAGTCAAGCTGCTTTGTTTGAATGTTGGCTGACAAGGTAATATTTTTTAATATATTTTACATTTTTTATTATTGTTACTTTTTACAAAACCAAACTTTAGGCTGTGGTCCTGCACACCTCTTCTTGGCAGCAGTCACCTCAGACCGTTTGTTTTGGCCACTTACTCCCACCTCTTGGCTACTGCACTGTTGTTTATGTGGTGCTGCGGCGGATCAGGGAACTGGTCTGACTGAAGAAGTAGCCCAGCGGAAAAAGTTATTTTTCAGCCAGCTTAGTTTCCTTGTCTGCATCATTGCATAGATGCCCCAAAAGTTATGCCACCAAAATGGAGGAGGCAGGGATGCAAATAGAGTTGACCAAGAGCTGGGATTGCTTAACCCAGTTTGTACCTGTCCTAGCAGTTATTCAGCAATAGCATGACTTGACTTGACAAACTGCTGAGATCCAGCGCCGACAGGGAGGTGGTGGGAAGGCAGACAGGGAAGCCTCACCCCTTCAGCCGTACAGGGTCATACATATCAGCATATGTTCCTGCCACCAGTAATACGAGTTACTTTCGCTGCTGGTCTCGAGCGTGATTCAGTAAGGAATCTGAGCCCGTCTCAAGGGGTTTTCTTGCTGGGGAGAGGGCTGGTCCTGCTCATCCCTCTCCTTTCCCTTACTTCTAGCCATGAAATCCTGTCTCCTCCATATGATGCTTCTGGCGCTCTCCTTGCCATGTAATCGAGTTGTTCCATTTATAAGTCCAGGAGAAAAGTAACTCTGCTTTTCTGCGTTTATCTCCCTCAATTTAGCAAAAGGAGGGGAGAGAGTCCAAACTTATCTTTTATTGGCAGTAATTGTTAGCTGAGTTATCTCATGACATTCTGTTGAGCTATAGCTTTGTATCTTTTAAGCCAGTTTGAGCCTGTAAGGCTCATTGTGTGGGAATGGTTCAAAGCTGCGTTGGGGGCGTTCAGACTTCACATTAGGAAGTGTTTCTTTACCAAGAGGGTGGTCAGGCTCTGGAACAGGCTTCCTAGAGAGGTGGTCAATGCCCCATCCCTGTCGGCGTTTAAGAGCCATTTGGACAGTGCCCTTAATAATACGCTTTAACTTTTGGTCAGCCCTGAAGTGATCAGGCAGTTAGACTACGTGATCATTGTAGGTCCAACTGAAATATTCTGTTCTGTACCTCGTGTCCCCCTATTCGTCCTGGGTGCCGTTAGCCTGACTGTTTCCCCATTTCCATTTTCTGATTTTGAGGGCAAGCGTGAGTGCTGCTGTATGGTGGATTGCATTGAGAGTAGGATTCAGGATAAATCTCACTTTGGGAGGATGGAAGAAGGATAACTTGAGCAGGGGAAGGCTGGAACTTGGAGTGACTGTGCAGTTTTGTGGCTGTTTTGTGCATAGGTGTGTGTAACTGTGTTTTGAGGTGGGCTTCAGAGGTGCTGTAATGCAGCTGTCATTAGGAGGTGCATTTTGGCTCTTTCGGGCACTTCTTTTTGTGCTGGCACTAGCCTTCTAACTGGAATTTAATTTTTTGTACATTTTTAGTCAGATGGGTTCATTAATCCTACTTGCTGTCCAGCTGCGTACGCAGTAGGTACCAAGAAAGAGCAGACACAGGACAAGTAACGTGGGAGAGCAGAGCCAACCCTTTGGGCTAGAGCCCAAACTAAACGGGCTAAAATAACCTGGTAATAATGGCCAAGCGTTTCTTTTCATCTGCTACCTGGCATTACGAAAGCTGGAGAAACTTAAGTCTTGTTAAGACTTCAACCAAGAGTTGTCTTAGTGAGGAAGCGCCACCTGAAAAATACTCCTCTGTTGCTGGCTGTAGAGATAGGTCCAAGCCAGGAGCTGGCGTGTTTCCAGAGGCAAAGCTCGCTTAAACGTACGGCGTAACATCGCTCCAGAAAAGTTCAAGTTGCACTGCGCAGTGTGCTCTGAACACAGTGCTTGTGTGATTTGCTGTATCGCAGACCTTCCCACCGTTTAAACAGTTTGCACGGCAACTAATGCGAGAGTGCCCCAGCTTTAGCAGCCACTTAATGCATTTAATGCTACTGTAGAGTATTAACAGGTTTAGACCAAGCTGGGGTCTTTTTGAGTTAGATAATCTTTTCCAAAAGCTGTGCAAAATTAATGCTAGGGTACTAAAGAATGAAGAAGCTGAATGATGGCGGGGAGAGAGAGGGAACAGCTGCTTGTATGGAAGATAAGGGCATTTGCAAATACAGTCTTTAACCCTGTTAAAGAGGAGGATGGCTGCTGGCTTTTCCATTTAGAGGCTTTAATGGTGGGATCGGACAGGAAGTGAAGAGGGGGTTGGAGTCGCAAGAAGCGGATCTGGTGACACCTAGGTCATGATTTAATTCATCATATGTAATTCATGCCACAGGGGGTATCTTGGTAGGCAGATCTTTATTGCCTAAATTGGAATTTAGTACAATGCTAGATAAGTCCTGAACATGTACTCTCAGGTTATTAATGAATAAAAGTTTTGGTTTTTTCTTAAGTCGAAAGAAGGTTATTGTACCACAATGGTTGCTTGTGCCATAGTCGTCGTCGTCTTTTTTTTTTTTAACCTAGACATTGGGTACCGAGGCTGATGGGAGGTAGAGAAAGTGCAATATGTTTGTTTCCTGACACCCACTTTTTTAGCTTTCAGACTTCAAAAACTTTCCCTTTGGGCAAAAAGCTTCTAGCATTTTTAACTTTAGCTCGATCTAATACAAGAGCAAAAACCTCATTTGTAAGCAAGGCACCAAAATACACTTCAAACAGACATTGTTATATATGGAGTTTATCCCCTTTTTAAACTTACTCAGTAGACTGGTTTCTGGGTGAGAAGTGAAGGGCTACAAGGAGTCTGGCAGGCATCTGTACAAGCAACCGATACACCATATAGCCAGTTTATTTTGTTTTTCAGGGCAGTATGACTGCAATGACTGTATTTTTTCCGTTGGATACAGCTAGGCTTAGACTTCAGGGTAAGTGTCAAACTAGTTTCTTCGTACAATGGTGTTTCTGTTCATCTTGGCTTGGGCACTTGTAAGGGTGGTTGTAGGGGGACCTATCTTGCATGAACAGGAATCTTACCTATGTAACACTAACACCATTTAATTACTAACACCATTTTTCCCACTCAAGGTAATTTTCCCCTTTGAAAGTATTGGGCAGCCTTTTAATTAGCTGAAAGGGTTGTGTGATCTCTGGCCAGACACGGCTTTTGAATGGTTATCTAAGACCAAAAAGAAAAATAAAGAGGTGAGATGACACAGGGTTACACAGGTTTGTATGTTGTTGCTTTTGGCTGCTGAGAACACTTCAAAATGCAGGGGCAGTATCATGAAAAACTAGTCTAGAATTATTCCTGAGAATGGTTTAAAGGGAAAAGTCAGGGTTAGAACGGGGAGTAGGACCATCCAATATTTACAGAAATGCTTCTGGATACAAACTTTGTTGTTCTAATGCTCGTATCTTCCAATCAAAAGTCACAGAATCGCCAAGCATTTTAGCACTGTGACTCAAGCGCTATTAAGAACTAGAGGGAGATCATCAGCCAGGTCCTCAGAAACATGTGGCTGAGAAATACCACTGTTGAGCAACTTCCAATGCAGGAAGCGCCAGTGTTTTCCGAAGGCTTAGCAAGTAGCCTTACCTAGCAAATGAAAATAAGATGCTTTCTGGAATTGCTGTAGAAATAGGGATCGTCTATCCTTCATGAGGAAGAAGAAACATGCTCTTCTGGGGTGTGTTCAGAATAGGAAGGTTAAGACTTGAAAATGAATGCTAAAAATCGGAATAATCTGAAAGTTTGATTCTTCTGTTTTCCAGTTGATGAGAAGCGGAAGTCTAAGACAACACCAGCAGTCCTATTGGAGATAATCAGAGAAGAAGGCCTGTGAGTAGATACTAATTTTCTGCTTGTCTTCATGTAGACAAGCTCTAAAGCTAATTTGAATTTGCTTTTAAAGTGGAATAGTTAGCCTGTATCTATGTGGAGAGATTTTTATTCTGAATTAAAATGTCTCCGTATAAGTGTGATATGACTTGCATAATCTTATGTGTTTGCCTTTAGCTAATTTGGATTAACTTTCTTGAGCACCTTATGCAATTGATCTGTTCAGTGGTGTAACTGTGCCTCCACTAGTGAGGTAGCTGTGCCTCCTCAGAAATGCAGATTTGTATGCAAACGTACCTTCATGTACCTGATAAACCAGCTTCGTCTGCCTGGATTTTGGGGTGTGTCTGTTTCTCATGACCAAGATTAAACTCTTGGGCAGCTGAGCCACTTTCAACAGGAGAATTGAGACACGTTTCCCAGTTGGAAGTTTTTTTTCTCCTCCTAAGCACGTGGAAGTAAACAGCAAGGGACTCTTTATGCTGGTGAGATTCAACATCTATCTAAAAGCAGTTAACTTTCAGCAGTGCTGTGCTTTAGTATTTGCCACACAGTCTGAGCTGAGCTGGCTGGGAAAAACAGTTGTACGTGTGCCCTTGTTACAAGTATTTTCCTAAGTAAATCCCTGGAACTCTTTAAGTAGACCAGAGCTTGCAGGACATTAAAGCTGACAAAAGTTTAGCTTGGCCAATAATGTTTTGCCACCTTTGAACTTGAGCAGTTGACAGCTCTATGCACGAGTACTGCTTAGTCAGTTGGTGATCTCTTTTGTTCACGTTCCCGCATTACTTTTGTCACATAAGGGTGGCAAGTAAACTTCAATTAAAAAAAAAAGTCAAAAAAGAAAAATGAAGAAGTTAACTGAGGTGGAGAGACTGCAAAAGTGGTCATCCTACTTTTCCTTTGAAAGAGAAAAATCAGTAATTCTGGCAAGAGGGGAACATTGTTTCTCCCAAAGGTACTGGGAAGGCCTCGCTAAGCAATGATACTTGTTTGAGAATTGTGTCTGGAATAACAACCCCCCCTGCCACCCCGAACAATAGCAGATCTGAAGTGTGATGTGAGATCATAAACATCTTGTTCACATTACTTTGTAGAGTTTTATCTCATACTTCTGTGAGACTGCTTTTCTCACCTAGATAAAGCAAATAGGTTTAGCTAATGGACTGTCTGTAGCTGCGTATCAAATGGCTTTGCTTTCTTCCCTGCACTTTCCTCCGTTTCTGGGTGGTATGAAAGGTGTTCACTGGTGTACACTGAGTTTGTCTCAAGGTTGCAGTCTGGAACACAAACTTAGGTTTTATTTGTGCGCAGAAGTATTCGTACGTGAATTACGGGTGCTAGCACTGGCAACTTAGTCATTAAAATAAACTCATGTTTTTTGTCTGAGTTTAATGTTTTGTACTGCAAGATGTTTTGTTTGAAAATAGTCAGTTCTTAATAAATCGGGCAAAACCAAACTTAACAGTCTCAGTGGATGTGGTCCCCAGAGGGTATTTCTCTCTTTCTTTTCCAGCACAGAAGAGAGAGGTGATGCAAAAATTGTTTTAATTCTACTCATGACTAACTGTATAGTCAATTAATTTGTAATTTTAACTGTATGGTTAGCTAAGCCTGTAACTTCAGAAACAGTCTTAATGTGGTGTATTCCCAGCTATGTGGGAGGGAGAAGCACTTGATGCATCCAAGATGAAAAACTAGCATTTAGATTACAGGAACAGTCAGATGCTGCGTTTACCAGCCTTGCATCTTTTATGGTCTCTTTCCTGGGGATCTTTATATTCTGTGTATTCCCAATATTTTAATGAATACTAAAGAGCCTCTATGATCACTGCTGTCGTTGAGGAGATTTCTTGTGCTCTTAACATGATACCAGTTCTCTTCCCGTCCTGTGCAGCTTCAGTGGAGGTGCATATTACTGTCTTTTTTTGGATGGGTTGTAGAACATGCTGGGGATGTAGGGCAGCTGTTGAGGTGTCGCTGTTTTACAGGCTCGTCAGGCCTATCAGAGAAGGGAGCTTTGTTAATTGACTGTTAGGAAATCATTCTTAAGATAGATTTAGATGACACACAAACAACTATAATTATTGTTATTCACAATACCTGAAAAATAAAATAGCTGTGAATCATATGGGGGTATTCAGTTTTTCAGCTGTGACTCATCTAGTTAATGTCTCTTTCTCACTTACCTAGACTTTACTGTGAGACATTTATGCAGGTGAGAGGAATTTCTAGTATCTCATGCCCCAGGTTGCATCCTTTGGAAAACTCTTCTTCATGGAGTATATTAATTTCAGCAATTAGTCTTCCATCTTTAAATTTTTTGTGAGAATCCAGATGTACATTTTTTTCTTCCTTACTCTAGTTTTTTTTATTTTGTATTGAAGCAGTAGTTGTCTTTAATTTTTTTCCAGCTATGTTAAGTGTTGCTTTGTTTCCTTGGAGATAAGAGCATCTCTTTACTGGGGTGTTATCTTTTGTATTGGACTGACAACTCCATTGCTCAGCAAAGATGAGAATTCTCCTCATGCCTCTGTATGTTTTAGTATATGGTTTGAACCGACTGTATCAGTCTGTATGTTAATGCACATACTTCAAACATATATTCATCCCTGGATGTTTGTAGTTCGCTGCTGGCTGTTGGTAGAGAGCAAATATGGTGGTAATACTTACTCACTTTTGGAATGAGTGAGCCCCAAGCTTCTCACTGTAAACTTATTGTACCTCTACAGCTCCTTTTCAATGGAATTATTCCTGAGTAGTTTATAAATATAAGTGCTTAGTTTTTTTGTGGTACAGTCAGGAGTTTAGTATTGTGTGTAGTATACAGTACTGTATCTCTGGGACCCTCCACCAACGTGTAAAATCACATAAATACTTTGCTGATAATTACCATGACTTTTTCCTCTCCATTAGGTTGGCACCATATCGAGGATGGTTCCCTGTTATCTCCAGCCTGTGCTGCTCCAATTTTGTTTATTTTTATACATTTAATAGTCTTAAAGCTCTCTGGGTCAAAGGTCAGCATTCAACCACTGGAAAAGACCTGGTTCTTGGGGTTGTTGCAGGTAATACTCAAAAATCTCAATTTCATCAAAAATGCGTTTTTAGTATATTTTGTCTAATGTTTTTCTTTAGGAAGTCCACTGGAGGTCACAGTGAGTGCTTACGCCTCCCACTGTATGCAGACCCGGCTCGTTGTACAGCTCTGCTCTTCTGTGCCCTCCCCACCTCATCAGCACGCGCATAAACTGTTCCCGTTGTGAATTCTGGCACAAAGCACAGTGCTGCGGTGGTCTAGTATTTTGTTTGTCTGGTGTGTTGTTTACCGTGGTGTCTAACTATCATCATTTAGATGTTGAAGGCAAGTGGCAGGGAGAGGTGATAGGTTTTTTTTAGAGGGAAAGATATGTGCCAATTCTGAAATATTTTCAGTTATGCTAAGTAAGAGTTTTTAATGTAAGCATTTGGGTGTCAGTTTTTAGACTTGCTTTGGGGTCATCACCTGAAAGTGACAGTAAGTGCCTAGATATATGTGGGTCCAGTGGGACTGTATGTTCTTTTTCATCCCTTCCTCTCGTGTGGATGCTACAGTGGCTTCTTTGAAGGGATGATGACGTTAGTAGCTTTTCTAGCAAATCCGATGTGAAAAAGTAACCACTTCATGCCCGTGTTTGCCAGTAGTATTCTGCAGGAATAATTGCTCATGTAACCACACTGAAACAAACTGATTTAAAAAAAAAGAAAAAAAGGCCTGTGATTATTTTGGGGGGGCGGGGGGCGCATAGTGAGTAGAGGAAGGCTTTTTGTTTTACTTTTTGCTAGTTTCTTGTACTTTCAATGTAAGCACAATGAATGGCTGAATAGTTGGGGGAAAGTAAGGATGGAAATTCCTAAGCTGGCTTTATCACTGGGGTAAAATTCCATGTAATTACATTCTGGAACAAAGGCTACCGGAGTTAGGGTAACAGCTTGTCAGTTAAATGACTAGCTCTTCTTCAACATCAGTAGTTTATATCTTTATAATGGAATAATATCTGGTGTAAATTGAAAAATCCCACTTAAGGTGTTTACTAAATTCTCCCTACCTATCTCATTCCTACTACTGGTAGCAAATACAGATTGGAAAAATACCGTTAAAAAAAAAAAAAAATTCCTTCCCAATCTGGAAAATGAAGTTTTATGGCTTTTCCTTTAACTGAGTCTGGGTGAAAAATTACAAGTGGACTGTGCTCTAACCTGTTGCTCCTTAATGTAATCACATTGACTTTGATGAAGAGATTAATGTGGCTTGACTTTTCTAGTGCTTGATTTTGCTCAAAACTTCTTTTGAGAGCTGACTGCAGTGCTTATGAAGGATACCGAAATAGTTATGTTTATATTCTGCTTTTCTGAACCCTCTTAAAGGAAAAGAACAAACAGGCACAATGTAGGTAGTGAAGTTCACCTTTTTCAGATTTACTGTTCTTGATAGTGATGTAGTGTGTCCATCTCAATATAACAGCATAACTCACTCTGTCACTCGGACTCCTACCAAAGCAACCAGTGTAGAAGCAATTGCTAATTTCTGTGATGCAGAAATATTAATAAGGAAGATCAGAGCTTGTTTTCACATAGTTACTTCAAAGTAACTGCCTTGGTCATTACTGAGCAGGAGAGACCTGTACCAGGCGATTGCAGAAGTAATGTCACTTAATCCTTCTCCCTGTTGGTTTAGAACTGTATTTTGCAATACCTCATTGTTGCAGCCTTATGTCTGCTTGTCTGTTTCTCTTCCCCTGTCCCAATTTCTGATACTCAACTTTCAAGCTTTACTGTCGGGGTTTGTTATTGTGTGTAATCTCTTGCCGCTTCTAAGCCCTACCTAAAATACTTGCGGAATCCTGTGTTTTGTACCTAAGTGTACTAAGTGCATCTAGAAGCTAGATGTCCTCATTCTTTTGGCAGTGTAGGAACTCTGTTCTGGTAATCAAGCTGCATGCACTTAACCTGTTTTGATCTCCTCTTATAAAATAATCCTTCTAACCTTATCGCTGTGTGTTTCTTTCTGAAAGTAGGCAGGCAGCAAGTCATCAGGGAGTGAAGTAGGGCATGAAAAAGTAGAGTATCTTGCGCTCCAGTGTGGTGTAGAATGCAGCATAGTAACAAATTCGCTTAAGATTCCTTGCAACATGTTCCTGTTTGGTGTGTTTTGTTTGGGGTGGGAGATTTTTTTGTGTGTG
>VYZV01007872.1:239-48712 GCA_013401275.1 Pandion haliaetus | reverse complement strand
TATCCCGGCCCCGGCGCGAGGCCCCGCCGCCCGGCCGCTTACCGGAGGCAGCGGCGCAGCTGGAAGACCCGCAGCTTCGCGCGGTGACCCGCGTATGCCGGCGGCGGCGAGCGGGAACCGAGCGCCGCTGCTGCGAACCCACCGCTGGCGCCGGCCGGGGCTCCCGCCACCGCGGTAGTTTCCAGAAGGAGCGGCGGTGACGCGGGGGAAGCGCCTTCTCGCCCCTCAAGAAGAAATCGAGAGCAGCCCTCTGCAGCAATAAACTTGACATGTTTATTAATTAAACTATCACTTAAATAAAAAAAAGTGCATAGAAAATAAACATGTTTAAAAACTCCTTTTTTTGTTTTTTACAACTATGTACACATTTTTATTTTTACATTCAGTCTTTTGCAGAGCTTTCAGCATTTTTTTAAACTATTAAAGTATTTCCTTCTTCCCTGTGACAGGGAGTTAACACTGATGTACTTTAGACACGTTTCCTCTTTTTTTTTTTTAAAAAAAAACAAAAACAAAATACAAACAAACAACCAGAAACTTGGAAGAACACAAGAAAAACAAAAAAAAAAAACCCAGAAGAGATTTGTTATACATGATAAGTTGTCAAGAAATGTATTTCTAGAACATAACCTTGCTTTTGCAGAGCTTTTTTTTTGCTTTTTTTTTTTTTTTGAAACAATTATTCACCTACCTGTATTTACTAAAGAGACTGTTAAGTTCAATAAAAGAAACACCACAAGTATAGTTCTCGGTTGATAGACAAAGCTACTGTACCTCGTTAAAAAGATACCAGGAAAGCACAGAGCACATTTTTTTTTCCCTATATGCAGGTGGTACCCCAACATTCATAACCAAAACGAGAGGAAGGAAAGGAAGAAACCAAGTTGTACAAGTACTGACTGGTAACAAGAAGGGCAGGGAAAGGCCGAGCCGCCCGCTCCCGGCTCCCCGGCCCCGGCAGCCCTCGCCCCGGGAGCTGCCGCCCGGCGGGGAACGCCCGGCGTGGCTTTCCTGGCCGCGGTTAGCAACTGTAACACAATCCTTATCTATAGTGTTAAGAGAATTAAAAGCCATGGACCGATACTGAACTAGGCTTCGTTACACGGTGCATTACTATATTAGTTCCTATATATATCGTATTTATAGTTATAAAAAAAACTTGCGAGCGTCACGAGTGGACCAGTAGTATGGGTTTGAATGGCATGATTCTGCACAAAGACCGTCTCGCTGAAGAACCTGGTATTGCTTTGAAACGAAAGAAAACCAGAAAGAAAAGATACCCAGCCCTTTGCAATGACCCGCTTTTCCTTTAAAAAAAACAACAACAAAAACCACGTCGGTTTGTACAAAGAAAAATAAGCGCCCTAAGGTTCCTTTTTTTTTTTTTCTTTTTTTTTTTAGTATTTCCAGATACCACGATCTGCGTCAGTCCTTATAAAATATACATTCATACAGGGGGAAGCTGCGCCACGCTCGCCACCAGCCCGGGCGGGACAGGGTCGGGGGGCGGACGGCGGCGAGCCCACGCGCTCGCTGCCGCGGCTTCTCCCCGCCGCCGCTGCCGCTCGTCCCGAAGAGCCCGGGCTCGCCGCAGCGCAGCTTCCCGGGGGTACAGACAGTTTCACTGGCCACAGCGTCTCCCGCCGAGGCAGCCGCGATGGGTATAGCAGCAAAGCGGACAGCCAGCCGGACCCACGGGCTCGACTGGCCCTCGCGGGAGGAGAGATGCCGGGCGCTCGGTTCTCGGGGGGCTCCCGCGG
Organism: Pandion haliaetus; assembly: GCA_013401275.1. Classification (NCBI taxonomy): domain Eukaryota; kingdom Metazoa; phylum Chordata; class Aves; order Accipitriformes; family Pandionidae; genus Pandion; species Pandion haliaetus. Next base: position 46,952 of record VYZV01007872.1, on the reverse strand, counting down.
CACGCCGCTTGCCCCCAACCCTCCTCCCTAGGCCGGGTGGCTTTGGGCAGCTCTTCCCAGCCGCAGCCTCCTCCCGCACGCAGCCAGGCAGAGGGAATGGATCCGCTTGCCGAGGAAGACGCTCCTCCTCCCCGTCATCGGGCGAGAGAAAACGCGGCGGAGCTGAGCTACTCGGGTAAATTCACGGGCTTCGCCAAGGCGAGGGCTGGCCCCCAGCACTGCCGTCAGAAACAGGAAAGGACAAGGACCGAGAGCGGCCGTGCCCGGGGACGCGGGGCTGAGGTTCCCCGGGCACAGGCTCTTTGGCCTCCTCAAGGTATGTGCGTTCCCACCAAACTGTCAGTGCATCAAATCATCTCAGTAACAAATGCAGCGTCAATTTGACTTTTCTTTCAAGAGTTATCACCAAATAATCATCACACAGTGCAATAACGAAAGGAAACCGGCAGTTCCCGACCCTCCCAACGCCGTGTTTCTTTCTCAGGTCAGAGGAAGAGGTCTCGGGGCCCGAAGGGCGCGGATTCGGGGCGCCCTGCTGCAAGCACTGGGGAGTCAGCAGGCGGCTCCCGTCCCTTTCCCACTGACTGCCGAGGCCGTTTCAGAGCAGCCCTCCAACCCGCCGGCACCCCGAACGGCCGCTGATCTACCCACAGGGACAGCTCGGAAAAGCGAGGCCGCTTCCTGCGTTCCCTTCTCCACGGAAAGGCTCCTCTGCCTTCAAAAGAGAGACTGCGGGACGAGGTGCGTGGCCCGGAGCAGCCCCCCCAGCACGAGAGGTATCGCGGGTCAGGCCTCTCTCTCTTTATCTCTTTTTTCCTTCTAAAATACACAGAGGATGCCGGCGCGGGGCCAGGCAGCATCAGGCCTCCTGCCTGGGGGCACGGACAGTCGTTCAGAGTCAAACTCCTCCTAAGCTGGGCAGTTCTCCCTCCCGCCCCCATCTTGATGGGGAAATAAAAGTTTAAGGTCCAGCCAAACCTCCTGGAAACAGTTACTGAAGTCAAAAAGGCAGAACAAGAGTAAAAAATNCCTCCCCCCCGCCCCCAACCCCAACTCTGGAGAAAGGATCAGACTGTGTCCAGCCAGGTATTTCCTATAACCGTCCTATGAAAATAAAAAAAAAATCATTAAAAAGAGATTCTCTTAAATTAGGATAATACCACTGTTTAAAAAGCCTCGTCATAAGTGCTTTCCCCTATGAAGTGCTTCTCATAGAAAAATATACAAAATATATTTACATTTATAAAACCTTAAATACTAAACTGTAAACAGAACAGAGTAAAATCCAATGTCACCGTTTGTTAGGCTTGGGGCTTTTTACGTCTTTCTCTGTGTTTTTGTTTTGGAGGCGTGGAGCGGACCCAAACGGGAGGAGGACTGACGCTACTTTAACCAGGACGACAGCGTCTTTCGATTGGCTTGAGACAAGCTCAGTTCCTCAGCTACAGCAATTTCCACCGTGCCGATCGCTCATTTATTCCCTGTGCGCTTCTGGGCGCCGCGTGGTGCAGACGAGGCTGGTCAGTGTTTGGCCTTGCTTTTGCGGAGAACTTATGCTCCGTTTTGGTGCCTCTTCCCCTGCCTTTCGGGGAAGAGGACGTGACTATGCCCGTAGGACGCACCGCAACAGGCGCCTGCCTACAGGATCACTCCTTTGTCTCCCCACCCGGCCCTAGGATGCTCAGCAGCGAGGCAGAGCAGAGCGGATCCCGTGGGAGCCTCCACACAAGTCCTCCCTAGCTCCTGCCCTACAGAGGTACGCGGCCAACCCCAGAGCTGGCTCGTGCTCCCCGTCTCTCCCTGGAGACGTCTGTCCCTCGGACCGGCTCCACGGTGGCAGAGAGGCCGCCGGCTGGAAGCACCTTCAGCTCGCTGGGTAGAAGAGGAAGCCAGCTGCTGGAGACAGGACCAGGTAAAGGACCACTTCCCTCGACAGAGCCAGAGAGGGAGGGCGCTGCCGAAAGGAAGCCTTTGCTCGCAAAGACTGACAGTGGCACAAGCCCTCTCTCCGCCGAAAAATGCCAGGAATTGCCCTGGGCTCGGGCAGGGATTTTGGAGCCAAGCGCTAGCCAAACCCTCTTCAGCCTAGTCGCGGGCTGCTCTGTTCCGCCCTCCTCGGTTCGCCCTTCCTAGATGAAACCAGCCGAGCCAGACCCGCGCAACGCACCAGCCCCGCTCTGCGCCGCACAGGACGCCAGCTGGCTCGCCGATAGTGTTTTGGGGACGCAGAGCCCAAGGAACCACAGACACGTGCACAGTCCTCGGGGTAGCTGGTTGGCGGGGTGCAGTCTCTCTCCCTGGGGCGGGGAAGCTCGCTCAAACACCGTGCTACCGAACTTCTGGCCCAGCCCTCGAATGAGGCGGAGGAGGAGAACTCTGTGTTCGGCACTCGGAGCCAAGAGGCGGAGAGGGATAGAGGGACAGGACCCGCAATCGCTCCCCCATGCTCGGGCCCGGGCCGACCTCCCCTCCCCTCTCCCGCTCATTAGCCCCACGCTGAGAAACAAATACCGGGGGTGGGGGGGAAATGAGAATAGCAAAACCATAACCACGCTGAGGATCTTCTCCGGTCGCCCGTGTCTTTCACAAGGGTAAGTGTGCGCATGCGAGACATGAAGATGTGGACTCTTGACAGAGAAACACAGCCGCCAGTCAGGTCCCTGAGCCCAGCTGATCTTCGTTCCTGCCTCCGGCCTCCCCGTCCCATCTGAACGGCCGGGGAGGGATTCACGTGAAGCTTTGGTTCGCCCCAGGCCCTTCAGGGCTCACTTGCAGCTGACGGAAGTCCTAGTTTAAAAACTTCCTGCACTTCTTGGCACCGCAGTTGCAGGGCAGTTTGTTGCTGGCGTCTTCAATGGGGAACTTGTAGTCGTACGTGAGCTCTTCCCCCCGGTAGATTTTGCGCATGGCGAAGATGACGATGTGTTTCTGGCCATCGATGTTGATGACCCGGGAGTAGCAGTTGGGCTCGCAGGAGTGATTGATGAAGCGGGCCGCGTTCCCGTGCATGGTGGCATCCACCACTTCGGAGTCATCAATGCGGAACATGTAGCAGCCGATCCCCTATGCAGGGAGGACAGAAAGAGGGTTACCTCAGGGAAGTGAAGACAGAACAACCCTAGCAGACAACCTAGCTCGTGACCAAAAGTCAAGCCTTTGAGAGTATCTGCAACCTCCCTCCACTTGTCTTCATAAGCTCACGCTTAAACCTTTTTGCCCCTGTGCTCCTTGGCTCTGCAACGCTAAGACTGGACCGAGACCCTTCCCAGCCCACAGGAGAAAACAAGAAGCGCCTCTGGAGCTCCAGCAAGAATGGAAATACCCTGAGAAGTCTGTAATCCCAGTTCATGACGTTCCAAATGCCGTTTTCACGTAAGCCTGTCCTACCTTCACAGCCACTTTCTAGCTCTCCCAAACTCTTTAAGAACTTCTACAAAAGCCCATAACTCACCTTACTGTCGTAGTATTTCTCTCGTTTGTCAGTGAGGATGGAGCGAATGACATTGCCTGAATATTCGATCACCATCTCACCTGCATCGATGTTCCTTTTGCAGAACAGACCCCGGCCATGGATGGGAGACCTAAAAAGGCAACACGGTAAGCGAGTATTTCAAACGATACAAGTGAAGCTCAGAAACCTAAGACTGCAAACACTGCAGAGAACAGGTTATTCGTTACAAGGATCGCTGCGGTATCATTCCTCTTCTATAATGTAACGCTAACAAGAACAATACTAGGTCTCTCCCACTCACCCCTGAGCACGTGCCTTCGCTATCGCCAAGGTAAGCCAGCAAGGAGTAAGTAGTTTGCGCTGGGGATTACTTTTCAAATACGTAACTTGGGTGGGGAGAAAGAGGAGGGAAAAGCCCCAAACCTGCTTCTTCCCCTCAACTTTGCAGTCTGACTTCACAGAAGGCTTCCAGTTTTCACCTTCCTCTCCCAGAAGCAGCGGTACCAGAGCAAAACCGTACCTGTAGACACCAACTGCCTCCTTGGAGGTCTTCTTCAAGTGTCGGAAGCGCATGGGCATTGGCAGATCCATACTAGTCGCCCTCCTAGAACACAGAGAGGCTGCTAAGTGGTGATCTTTATTTGCGAGTCTGTGCCATGTATTATCTGGGATACTTCCCAAGAGATAATAATAATTTAGACACTGTGACACTGCAGCCCACTGAGAACACAATCAAAATTAATTCGGTGTTTGCATACATAGGTAAAAGATTATTTCCTCCCTTTTCCGCCCAGATGCTCATCAGATTGTTTTACATTAGCAAGGAAAAGAAACATTCAAAGGAAGACTGGTCTGGTGGTCACCCTCAGCTGTCAGTTCTCTTGCCATTGTAGGCGTCTCCTCTTTATTTGCTAGTGCTTGATAGCATTCGAGATTTAAACAGCACCTCAAAGAACACAGCGCATAACTAAGCCTGATCAGCATTGTAACAGCACAGCGTTATTTTCCTCTTTAAACCCTGCTGCATACCGGGCTGATTTCAGCTGTACTTCTTCCTCTTCCTCGTCATTTGGGTTGTATGCTGGTGGCTGTCGGTGTTTAGAAGCCAAGAAATTAAACATATCAAATGCAGATTTCCTGCAATTTAAAGAGAGGAAGAGAAGTTTGGTTTACCGACTGAAAAGAAACATGTGGTTGCCACAATGGTTTGACATGTTCACTGCTTTACACCTTCTCCGGTCCGTCCTCTCTTAAAGCCTTCTATGCATCGGAGTAACACACGAGAGTTTCTGAGAACTGTGAATAAAAGCACCAGCCGGGAAAGCTTTGTTAAACAACGCAACGGTCAACAAAGTAGCACAGAAAAACGTGCAGACTCAGAAGATGCAATATAGTCGATTTACGTGCGGAAGTTGCTAACGTTGCTTTTTAACCGAGAGCTTTAGTGCTGTAGAGATTTGTTGCTTATGCCCTGCCATGGCGTCAGTTAGTCGAGCGAACGGGCCGTTAACCTTACCAATGACAAAGCTCACACTTGCCTCAGGTGGACTTCAGCCCTAGCAGAGCCATGTGGATTCAGAGGAGGTTCATTGGCCTCCTCTGGCTTATGAAATCTGAACTTGTAGTTGTGGCAGTGCTTTGCTCCGTACAGCTGCTCAATCAGGAACACGACAGTATCGTGGATAATCCCCAGCATCCTCAAACCATTCACACCTGGAACAAGAAATAGAGCACAACGAAAAACAAAAACCCAACTGACAATGCAGACCTGGAGAAGGACGACCCTGCAGCTTGTGCGCTAGCCTGCAATTTCCACAGAAGCGCTGTATTAGCTAGTTCATTCCCCACAAGAGTTTTCAATCATTTAATCGGGAAGAAATTACCCTCCATAAGACAGTTAGCAGCTGAACTAAAACTCTTAAGAGTCTGAACCCTAAGGTGCTCACAGGAAGATCTGTTTGCTCTCACACGTTCACAAGTGCAGTAGGAATGAGTTTGGCACTGGATATTACCTGCAAAAGACAGCTGTTTCAGGCGGGCATTAGAACGGGCTTCTTGAACTTTGTCAGTCAGTGACTTCCAGGCATCTGCAGTCACACAAACAGAAGACAAGATAGTGAAGGAGTATCCGAGCGCTGGGCACCGAGGATTGCCAAAACAGGGGCCTTGCTATGCCTCTTGTTTTGCCGCTTCTTATCAGGTTTCCAGTGAAACAACATACCATCGGTAGACTGCTATGTACGCGTGCAGTATGCTGTTTTCCAACAAAACGCTCGTATTTAAATAAGCTAATTGCAGAATACAAAGTTTGCATCCTTTCATGGGCCATAAATTAAGATCCTCGGATCCAATTGCTTCCATCCTCTCCAAAATTCACCTTGGCATAAAGGGAAGTAAGCATCTTCAGCAATTGGTCTGGAGGAAAAGTCTAGATACCCTACTGTCTGATCCACACAGACTATTTCTTGACAAAATATGGTTCCACACCATCAGTCAATTGATAAGCCCAAATGGGACAATGATTAAAAAAAAAAACAAAACAAAAAAACAACCAACCACCAAATTTTTTCAATATAAACCAGACATTGCTAGGAACTAGGATCGTTCCAGGGTCATAAATCAAGAGGTAGTTTGTTTTGGTTTGGTTTTTTTTTTAATCTATAAAAAAGCAATTAAGAGATCCTCAGAAGTCATAGTTTTACTTCTAGCAAGGAAAGCTAAACCCAGTACAACCAAAACCACACAGTTCTCACCTTCAATGCTTTCTGCGCAGATCTGAAAACCATCATCACTAGAGATCTCAAAAACCAAACCTTTCTTTGGTTTCTTCTCACCAAGACACTCTTTCCTCTTTTGTTCTTGCTGAAGCCAAAACATAAGTGGGGAGCTGAAAGTGCTCTCTTCTTCCTCGAGAGCTTTTGAGCCTAGGAACGACAGAAGCCAGCACAAAGATGGAAACTGGGTAGAACTGTGTTTTTTCCACTGTTTGTTCCGCAACTGAAAATTACTTACTAACTTGCTTTTTGACCAGTAAATCAGTCCAAGAAAAAAAATCTAGACAGTGTTGTAGTACGAGTGTGAAATCTCAAGTGCTGGAATTTCCACAAACTAAAAATAGAGACGTAACTATTTGTCCAATACCTATTAATAGCAAACAAACCTTTCCTCCCTTCAAAGCAAGAATAACATGGCTATTAGCTCTGAGATTTTTCCTGAGAGAACGAGACACACAAAAACCAAAACTTCAAGGTACTCATTTCCCAGTCCTGGAGAATCCCACGACTTGGTGCTTTTGAAGAAGCGTCATACCTGCATTTTCTTGCTCATCTGCTGAGTTCTGTGTTGACTGAGATTCTGGGAAGACTGCTGTTTGCCTTTGGAGGGAAGGAAGTGAATGTCAGGAACAAATATTTAACCACCTACTTCATTTCCTCACCAGCCCTGAACACTCACCTACAAAATCTGAGAACCAGACAGAGGTAGAAGAACCTTTTTCCAGATGGAATGTTCTAACGTCAGTTCAATTGGAAACAAACAAGTAAAAAGATTCTACTCAGTAGCATTTATTTCTGAGGCATCTTATCGGTCTCTGGGTAGCAGTCTGTGTGACTTGTTCTTTGCATTAGCCCTACTCAGTAATAAGGCGTATGCTAACATCTGATCAGCCAACACTCTGTGAGTAGTCGTCTTCTCAGCAAGCAGTAAGCTTTCCAGAGCTATATGCAACTTAATTTAAATAAATGGCTCTATATTGCAACTACATGCGACCGCTCGTTCCAAACTGAAAGCTCCCAAGACATTTTAACTAGCAAAGTAGGACTTCTCGCATTCTCTGTATTAATTTCCTTAAGCTCAAGCAAGCAGATCTGATGGAAAGGTCTGTTGAATGCTTACCCTGCAGATTGGCCACATGGTTTCTGCGATGGCGGATCTATGCTTGCTGCATCCTGTGTATCTGCCTTCGTAGCGGGACTCCTGGAACAAGAAGGTTTAGGAACATTCAGAATACCTGCCAAGCCATATGTGCTATAAACATGACTGGAAAGCGCAAAGAGATCCACTGGCAGCTGCCACGAGCTAATTCAGCAGTTCAGCAGAACTACAGACGGAGGAACAACTGCTCCTAAGATACGAGGAACCACATCGCACTTCTGGCATCACATCAGAATCAAGACTTGCACTTCAAGAGGAAGGAGGAGCATGAATCTGGGTGCAAGAGAAACATGCCTGAGCAACCATAAGCAATGAGCTCAGGAGTCAAGAGATGCATGGTGGAAGGCGGACACAGCCACAAAAAACTTTTACAAACTAAAACAAATTGGCAAGTGTCAGCAACACAAAAAAAGCTATTTTAAAAGGTTAAGCTGTCTGAAGAGTTTTGGATCAACGTTTTAAGAATCAGACTTATTACAAGATGTTAAGATGACCGAGGAATTACACAAGTGACGTGCAGAATTTCTCAGTTACCAAACGCTGGATGTTGCTGTCTTTTAGTACCAGCAGTTGTTTTGGAGAGTTCTCTCAGGCAGCCAGGATCGAAAGTCAGCAGTGCAATGTCTTTGGTGAAATGCGTAATTGTTGGCGGTGTCATACTAAGACACGGCTAAGGACTACATCGATAAAACTGTCTAGTTTTGCATGTAAAACACAGACCCAGACCGGCAGCTCTTACTCTTTCTACAGATGCATACTTCGAAGAGTCAATTCAAATGTCATTTCAATTTAAGATCTGGAAAGTAATCCTCTACTGCAAGAGACAAGTGCATGCTCTGCTGTCCTGACAAAGTAGAGTGCAAAATTCTCCCAGTTCCTCCCCAGTCCCTCTTGCCTGTAGGGACTGAAGAGGAGGGGAAGAGGGGCAGGAAGAGTAAACCGCACGTTGGAGAGACACTAAGCTCACAGAAAGGCATGCAGTTTAAATTCTGTAATCAGAATGACGAAGGCAACACCGTACCGGTGCATCGTTTTGGTGCCTTAGCACACTGCTGATAGTACATGTAAAACTTCTAGAGTGCTTACGCGCATACATAAAGGAATAGAACCCATCACCCTTTTGAGTGCCATTTTCTCTACTGATACCTCTAAAACACTCTTGAATTTGCCAGAGCTGTCAACGATGAATAACGCCCTCATAACACTGATCCTCAAAGCCTTAAGTTTTTCACGCTCCCCTTTCCAGGGGTGAAAGTTCTGTTGACTCCTTTACATACCTACTTTCTGCTGGCAGCTGAGGTTTTTACCTTAGAAATAAATTATCAGAAAGAAAATTTGCTGTAGAAACTAGTGTGAGATTCTTTCTTAAAGCGTTACAAAACCTCAGGGATGAGCAAAACCAAACACTCCTCTTACCCTGTAGCTGAGACCTGGGGTACAGCAATGGCCCCTCTCTCGGGAACGTGTGCTTCAGAGGAACCAGTCCACACATGAGAAGTTTTGTGCTTCTTTCCATTCCCTTTGTCTAACGATGACTGAATGCGTTTGATTTTCGGCTTCACTTTTGTGGGACCCAGCATGGAGCTACTCGCAGACTGCTGACCAGATGACGGGGAGCCTCCAGGAGATGCCGAACTGGCATGCATCACCGACGAGGAAGCCTTGTTTTGTTCGAGTCCGGTATTATTGGCAACATCAACCAGCTGTGGAAAGCTCGACAACTGCGTCGTTGCCGAAGCCGTGCCAAGGTCCAGCTGGGAGGAAGCAACCCCGGTTTTGCTGGCTAGGAGTTGTGTCATATGCTGAAGCTGGTAAGAGCCTTCTGGGTCAGTAGACGATGGAGCAACTGTCATGCCCATCGTCTGTGCTGAAGGCAGAACACAGATGCTCGACGCAGCTGTCATTGCTGCCGTAGACGGAGTTTGGGACGCTCCCAGTTGCGAAAACATCCCAGAACTTGGTGGTAAAGTCATGTGCTGCTCCTGAAGACCAAGGCTTTGCTGACTAGCTTTGATCAGGAGGTTGCTTATAGAACCAAGGTCCCCTAATAACCCCGGGCTCGTTAATGTTACTGAACTTTGTCCCAAAACGTGACCAGGAACCGACCCACCAGTAGAAGGGGCTGCTGTGGCCTGCATGGATACGACGTTCAGCACCGAGGAACTCGATGCTAGGCCTGATACAGGCCCCGCTGGGAGGTGACTGGCATCTGGCCCGATGACACTGGGAGACGTGCCGACTGCAGTAGCGGTCCCACCTTGCGGGAGCAAAGATGTTTGCTCAAAATACATGACCCCAGACTTGGACCTTTTGATAATATTGGGGACGGTTCTATGGGATGTTGAATTCGCAATGGTTCCCAAATCCAACGGGTGGTTGGAAATTTGGGAAGGAGCAAAATTAATTAAGGTCATGTTGGAGACCATATCAGGAGGAGCTATAGCAGAAGGGGTTCCAGAGGGAGCCAGCTTCTTATTCTTTCGTGACTGGAGGCGAGATATGGGCCGTTTCTTGCCCATGGCAGCAGCTGGTGTAGCAGCGGTGGTACCAAGGTCTGTCCTCTGACCAGCTTCAGATGCTAAGAGCTGAGGATCAGGGGGTGGCTGCACACCGATCAGAAGACCTGGCGAAGGACTGCTGATGTTTGGTGGGAAGCCAGTCTGAGTGGCTGTGGAGAAGGGATGTATATGCTGGTGGTGGGACATGGGCAGCAGCCCCTTGCTCGTGGGAGGGAATAACGACTGAGACGAGGGCAAGCTCGGGTTTAATCCCGTGGTCAGCGTGAGCCCGCTCCCCATGGGCCCCAGCACCGAAGCGTTGGTCTCCATCACGCTCTGCGCAGAACTAACAGAGGGCGTTAACTGTATCTTTTGAGTAACGCCGTTGGGAAGAGTTTGGAGGACGTACAGCGGCTGCATGTTTTGATTGACTACCAGAAGTTTTTCTGCGGCTGGCTTGAGGTGGGGTGGTGTTGTCTGCACTGCAGCATTGGAGATCTGCGAGGGGCCAGGACTGTCCGTGGAGTTTGGCACGTACTTCTGGCTCTGAAGGGGAACAGTGGGCGATACCGGCACCTGGATACCTGGAGTCCCGCTGTTTCTTGTTAAATCCTGGTTGCTGCCGTGCCCTTGCTCGACGGGGCCGCAGGGTGGGCTGGCTATATGCTCAGCATCTATGTGACCCTGGATGAAGTGATCGGGAGTCATGTGTCCTTCGGGGCTTGGGTCTACTCCTGGACTCAGGAGAGCTGTGTCACCTTCCCCCGAGGCAGTTTTCTCTGTGACCGTCACTCTCTTTTCCCCAGACTCCGTGGAAGGCAAGGCAAGCATTGACCTCTCCCCCGAGGAGGACAGCGAAGACTCTGAGATGACGGCGAGCCTGTTGTGATTTTGGCTGGGCACCGTAGGGCTGCGAGTGGTCAGAACAGAAAGATCGGAAGGAAGCTCCAGCGGCAATTCAAACTGCTCCTCTGCTGATATGGAGGAAGAGACGCTGCTATCCACTGGCTCGGCGGTTGGCAGCTGCTGGGAGAACACCTCAAACAAACCCATATCCTTGCCACGGTTGCTGTCGAGACCTAAACCTTCTCCAAGCGTTAGAAGTTCAGATGATGAGGACTCCGGACTTTCTCCCAATGCCTGCATAGACGGCGTGTTCTTTAGTACAAAGTCCATGATGTCGGAAGGGAGGATGTTCCCACAGTCATCGCTGTTGTTATTGTCCGAGTCGGATTTCAGAAGTTCTGTATTAAAAGTGTCCAATAAGTTCTTGTCAGAAGGTGTGCTTGCGTGAGCCCTGCGGCCCGTTTCCAACGAGCTCAGCTGAGCTTCCAGCGAATCCTGACCTTGCGCTTTAACCCTGCTCACAGGATGGCAGTTATCAATCTTTGGGTCGGTTTTGTGGACAGTGGAGCTCTTGGTGACTTGTACTTTCTCTCCGGCTTCTTCGGTTCTATCTAGCTTTAAGTTCTCTGTTCCGTTCTCTTTACCGCTCCTTTTAGTTACTTGACTGACTTTTCTTGTTGTTGCTGTGACACTTGTATCACTTTCAGTTCCATCATCCACACCGTCTAGCTGTGAGATTTTTGGGAGATCGCACTGCTCCTCCTCCCTGAATAAGTTATGGGATGCAAGCCTCTCCTCCGTGTTTGAGGAAACCACTGTTCTAGTGAAATTGTAGTAGTATAAGTCGTCTTCATCTGACGTGCTCAAGTCATCTGCGCCATCCACTTGTCCTTCTGCAGACCGCTTGCCTCGCTTCTTCCCAGTTGAGTTACTGTAGAAGGGAATGTCTTCCTCTCCGTAAGACCTCACACCATACAGAGGAGTCAATCCAAAGAACATATTGGATCTGGCCCGAGCACTTCTCCGTGGATACCTCCGCTTGTACGAGCCTTCTTCTTGAGCCTTAGTTCCATCCTGGAGCATCAAGTTGTTATCTTGAACGGGCAAATTTTCATATGCATTGTTTTGAGATTCCTGTGCTGGCGCTTCATTTGGACTTCCCTGAACTACAGGGTTATCTTCCGGGCTTTCCGAAGTTGAGGAGGGCTCTGCTAAAGCAGCCAGTTCTGCCCCTGCAGACTGAGGTTCTGCATCGCTTTCCTGCTGTGCATTTTTAGACTGGTTTTCACTTTCCATCTTGAGAGGAGTCAGGGTGACTTTAACGGTGCGTTTTCTAGGTGCCTGTGATTCCTTTGAGGCCACTTCGATCTGCACTGCAGAACCTTTAGATGGCCCTTGTGAAGATGGAGACTTCTCGCCAGCTTTTTCAGCAGGAATATTATTACATAACCTCTGGCTAATTTGCTCAGTTGCCAAACCCTGATTACCAAACTCTGGTTTCAGGTTTCCTTCATCACTGCCTACTGCTTGACTTGAATCTGTAAGAGATTTCAGGGAATGCTTCTCTTTGAAACTATCTTTCATTAACTTTTTCCCCTTCTGACGCCTGTCTCTAGGGGCAGAAACTACCTGCTCACTTGCCGCAGGAGATCTGCTGTTCACTCCAGCAGACTTCAAGGTTTTCACATCCATCTCATCAACCACAGTTGTTTTCTCTGGCTGTACAGGTTCCACGTGCTGATCTCTGTCTTTCCTTGGGCCCCTCTGATGCAAAGGTGGAAAGGGTATTGCTTCTTTGGAAGAAAACGATCCTGAACATTCTTGAAAGGTTCCTATTTTAACATTCATTTCTGCGCCCGATGAACTGGTTGGTTGAGTGGACGTTTTGGAGTTTCCTCCAGAAGCAAAACTGTGAGCTGAATGATCTGGGTCCTTTGAGGTCAGCGTTTTCATCTTCTCTCCCTTAGAAGGCACACCTTTGGCTATCAAATCTGAACTGCTAGAATGTTTTCCTTCCGTAGACTGAGATGCATCCAGCTGGTAAGTTTTACTTCCACTTGTAGCCGCTGTTTTCTGGGAGCCTGAACTGGTAGAGCAACTTTGCATGGGAGCGCTTGGAGTACCTGCATTCACCGATCCCACAAAGCGGTCAGCACTTTTGATGCTTGGTTCATGTTCTGAAGACGACCCCATGCTGGAAACAGAAGATACACTGTGCCTGGAATAAGTGTTCCCGGCTCGCGTAGGAGAAGTCATCCGCAGTTTTGATTGCTGCTGTGACAAAGAGGAGGTGCTATGTCTCCTAGAACCAATGCTCTTAAGTCCAGAGGATAGCAAAGGATCTCCTACTGTCACTATTTCATGGGTCACTGGGGTAGGACTTCCTGAGAAAATAAGGCAAGAAAGACTGTCAAGTGATCTGAAACCTTCACAATCAATGCATACCCAATTCCTTCAAACAAAACACAAAAAATTAAAAACCAGCAAAACCTTTCAGCCAAGTAGCATTAACATCATGATGATACTTGAGATAGGTACTGAAAATCTGATTATCGTCAATCAGTATTCACCATGTAGAGTTGACAAGTTGGTATCTCAGGGTTCTGTATCTCAACTTTAGATGTGAATTTTCAACATCAGTTTGAAACAAAACCTGACTCATTCATACAGAAACAACAGCTGAATCACAATACCAGATTTCTGATTCTCTCTGGAAAAACACCGACTGAGGGGATAAAGTCCCTAACTTGCGCTACAGCTCTTCTGTATTACTGCCCTAATATTGCGCAAACACTGCTTTCTTCATTCTAGGGGAATTTTTGTTTCAGTCAAACAGCTCGTGACAGACCATCTCTACTGTATATTTTCAGAACTTTCCTCCCCTCAAACCTATTGCCATTTCACTATTTTCCCTAGAAACAGAAAACTAAACACCACATTCTGAAGGAAGCCAAAAAAGACATGAACCAAAGAAAAATATTCCTAAAACAAACAAAAAAAGCCTCCTCCAAAACAAAAAAATCAAGTCAACAACACTTGAAATACCTGCAGAGGGTAATGGCCTAGAGCCGGGAGACCTCTGTGTGGATGGATAACTTGGTGTCCTGATCCTGGGACCCTTTGAGACCACTGGATAGTAACAGGAACTAGAGGTCTGAGAATGCAAGGGACGATCTGGCGACGGTGGGTTTACAATTTCAGGTGTATTTCGGCTGTCCTTAGATAGAGTTTCTGTTGGTGCATAAAAAAGAAACAACAGTGTAAGCCATCACTGAATCCTAAAAGTGATGGTCTGATAAGGTATATATTGCTATCAGGTTTCACTTGGAGAATCAGGGTATTTGTTAAATAAACACAAAGTCAAAGATTACTGCTGCCTTGCCATCAGATAATGTCTGGTTTCTTCCCATAAGAACATTTTAAAATACTTGCAGCAATACAGTAACCCTCAGCTTGCACGTGAAATTCCATTACATTTTAATAAAGTTTAAGATTCTATGTTGACAACGAAAACTATTATAAACGTTTTAAAAATCTTCCACAGCCTCACCTTCTGGGAACTGAAAAGGATAGGGTTGAGATGTTTGGAGTTTTTTTGGGGGTTTTTTTGTTTTTTTTTAAACTCACCTATGGATCCAGAGAAAGCAATTTGGAAATACAGAAGCAGCACAGTTCCACTATTCAACACGGTATTTAACAACCTCCATATTCCAAACCGACACTGACACACTTGGAAGTACAATTTGAAGTTTTAGGTCACTAGAAAGACCTCTCAGATCTGTAGACCAGAAAGCATTACTATGGTAGTTTTCCGTTGCCTCAAGTTTTCAAAGTTACCAGTACTGTCAGGAGCTTAGATTTTTTTTTTTTTAATTATTTTTTTATTTTAAAGTCTTAAAACGCCGTAACGTAATTTGGAAGCCTGAAGTGGGTTCTAGTCCATATCTGATGCAGAGACACAGGTCCTAGCCACTACCTGGCTTTCTGGGAAGGATACACTATGGCAAAAACATGTAGAGAATATACTTTTAGAAAGTCCTTAAAAGATTACCTGTAAGGGGAACTGGGCTATGGGCAATTGTTCTGTTATCATCATGCTCTACAGTGCTGTTGATGTCAGGTTCTATGACGGGAGGTCGGCACTCCATGATCTTGCAGGTATACACACAGCGCTTTCTGGCATCTGTTGTGCTCCAGTACACCCTGGAACACCTGGAAGATAATTCAAACTTAAACCAATTTACTCAACAGTCAAGTAAACCTCAGCATTCCTATTTTAGATTTTCAGTTTCTCAAAATTGCAGGGGACAAAGGCTTCCTGGCACAACATGCTGCACTCCTAGCTTAATCGCGAGACTCCTAACAGTGCATGAAAGCTACAGTCATTTTTGACGTACGTTACTTCAGCGCTGGTTTGGCATCTAATACGCTAAAAGACATCTCATCGTGAAACAGCTTATACTCACTGATAGCCGATGGGAAACAACTTATCTTCACAGTCTGAGAGGTCATTCAGAATTCCTAAACAGTCTATCGTCATTGAACCTGTGCAGAAAGTGGAACAGAACAGTTTTGTGAATCAGATTCCAGCACGAAAGATGCATCAAGTATCCAGAGACTCGATCTTACCAATCATCATGTGGATATTCTCTGGTTCCAAGCCACTAAGAAATTTTCTTCTCAAACTGATCCCTTCAAAGTCCACAAAAACTCTCCTAAGAACTTCAAACCCATTCTCAGGAACCACCTGGAACAAGAAGCCACAAACCTAGTCGTTAATTTTAAAGCAACCACCACGTGTGCGCTACGCAGTCTGTCTAACTCAATCCTCACTTGGTCTTCTGGTTTTCCAACTGCCACATAGTACCACTTGCCAAACTTCCCCATGCCAGCTGTATCGTTGACTTCTTTTTAACAGCACTGCGGTCCAGCCCTCGTTAGCAAGGAACATGTTCAACATTAACTTCTAAAAAGCGCTCATAGTTGCAGGCTAACCCCACCTTCGGATGAGGCAGGGTGCGAAAGAAGAGTCTCACCTCTCCTTTGATCAAGTCACGATGCCTCTGGCAGTAAACTTTCTTATCATCCAGAAAGACACAGTTCTTGGCTCGCGAGCACATAAAATGATAGTTACTTGTACAGGAAGTGAGGCAGCAGCCTACTGTGGCGCCCGACTTCTGGCAGAACTCACATCTCTACAAAACAAACAAAAAACCAAACCAAAACAAGTTAAAAATTAATCCCCTCTAAAACCAGGCTACCATTACTGTTGTCAGTTGGTTTTTTTCAGCATAGGCAGAGTTTAGAGTAATGCCTGACCTCCCACTTCATTGCTGTAACATTTCACTACTGTGACTCACGTGCACAAGCGAGACATGGAGGAGGAGGCGAGACGAAGAAGGATCCCTCACACACAACAACTTCTGCATATGCAGCTGGTTCCTCCAGGCCTCAGACTTTCTTGCTTGTACTCCATATCCAAGTGTCATATTTGCAAGCTTCACTGATTAATGTGTCAGCTATTTCTCCTGCACAGTGTATTCCCCACGTGTGCAGCTTACTACTGGCTAAGAGCAGTCCCATTCCACTGCTTCTGCTGTCTTAAGTATTTAGGACGACGTGACGCAATATTAAAACAAAACTTGGACAAACTAATTTCTAGTCATGCTTCCAGTCTCATTTCGTTCTTCTAGAAAGTAAGCAACAACCAATTCACAATAGGAAGATTATTTCGTTTTCGAAGACTGCTTGGGAGTTCAGAAAAAAAAGACACCACCGTCTTCTTTTTGCAGTATTTAACAGAGTAGCTACGTACAAGCTAGATGTCAAGAACCTTCATCTATACTCAAACATGAAAATCCTCCTAGATCAACACCTTGAAACGGACAATACTTGCTTTCCATTTTTATTTCTTTTATACATACATAAAATTTAACCTAGGTCAAAATACCAGGTACAAACTTGCTCTCTCTCCTTTGAGCTCCTCTGCTGTCATCAGTTCGGACTGCAACAGAAGACCTGGCAAGTCCTTGTACTAGAGAGATAGTAACACAGTACTTGGCCGTGCTTTAGATATTCCACATTATTTTTAAAAGCAGGTTGTGACTACAGATACGGCATCAACTGCTTAAGGTACAGCACTGGCAACTGAAGACCTTCTGAGAAAAACACAACTCCAGTTCTCCCGTTACAAGTTCCTTTTTGTCTCCACAATATTTCTCAACTGAGCAAGGATAAAACAGATTTTCAAATATCTTCAGTCAGTTCTATCATACATAGTGTCAAAAAAAAAAAAAAAAAAAAAAAAATTGCAGGGAGGGGACAGAGCAGCAGCAGCTCACACAAGGAATCTTTTAGCCGGTTTCCCATCTTGGTTCTGTGTAAATCAGTGTGAAGTTTAACAAAGTATTCTTTACTTATACCCACCAGCTGCTTTCCCCTGATCACAGCCATGTGCACGTTTTTCAGAGAACCATCATCATCTTCAAATACCTCTGCTGACCACAAAGCACAGTTCACATGTGTCCATTCGTTTTGGCCAATATAGAGAAGACGTCCAGCATCCTGAAGAACAGAAGGAAACGTTCTTTCCAAATGTTCCACGAGACACAGCAATGCACAAAAAGCATCCAGCCTATCCACAGTACCGAGTCTACAGTACTGCTTAAATCAGCTCCTATCAAAACAGGCATGTGCCAGATACTCACATTAGCGCTGTCATCACCGTATTTCAGGCACAATGCGCACTGCCTGTTGTCTTCTACATCCGGAGGTGGGTTAAGTTCAGGACTATCCTCTCTGCTTCTGTCAGAGCCTTATAGTTAAAAGAGAGAACACTGTTTATTCTTGAAAGTCAAGGAGGCAAAAATTCATCTGGAAAGATTGCCAGTAAGTGAACAGGGTAGAAGAGCCAAACAGCAGCCTAGCATTTTCCGTAGCCAGCTTGTAAAGCAAGGACAAGCACTCATCAGCCTCTATGCAGCCCTTGTTCTGGGGAAAAAAGAGGCAGGTGCAAATGTATTTCTGGGCCCAGGCTCAGCTCACAAACATCTCATATGTTACAGCCTCCGAACGATTTCAGGTCACAGAGGTCTCCAAAATTCTTCAGTCGCATACAGAACCAATACCGCCCTCTCTTTACTACTAGGAGGTTTGGAATGGAGCACTCTGGGTGTGGGACCAATAGCGCTGCAATCTGTTTTCTTACTAGAGATAGGTGGTGTAGGAGGATGTAGAGGAGTTGGCGAATCTGGCTCTCCAGGCCCTTTGGGTTTTGGAGCTGGAATGATTTTCTTCATCAGAGGGGGTTGTTCAGTGCGGTTGTTCTCTTCACGCTCCTGCCACTGAGCATAATTGTGGTCAAGCGAAGGGGGCAGCACTGCATTCGGCAACATACCACTGCTGAAATGCAACAAGGAGTCAGCTGTGAGACCTGACTGCACCAGAGGACCTTCTGCCCTGTCTACCAGCGCTACGGACATTCAACATACAATAACAACTCATTTAATTACTTACAGTCCACACATGATCACAGCAAAGGCTACGACCGGTCACTTACATTGTAAGGTTTGTGACGCGGCTGGCTGTTTCTTTTGAGGGTGATAGATGCAGAAGGAGAGCCACACCAAATGGGGGTGAGGAAGAGGAGCGGGAAGGAAGGACAGGACTGACAAGCCAACACACAATATACCTAGTTCTAAATAATGTTTTTGGTTACTCTGCTTTAGAACAAGGAAGTGTGTACAAAACCTGGGAGCCGGATTACTGTTTAACTTCTTAAAGAAAAAAAAAAAAGAGAGAAAAGAAAAGAAAAACAGAAAACCCAATGCCACAAACAGGCTCTCTTGATACTTTTTGCTTGGACAGCTGGCAAACCGCAGGGTGTCGCGGTCGGACACAGAACAATTACTTACTTGCTTGTTACTTTATTTGGCTCCCAAAATCTGGACTTTTTTACACTGAACCATGGAAAAACACGCTCCATTTGCTGAGGGAAAACAACACTGCATTAGAAATGTTATACAACATACCCCAAAATTCAGAGACATTCAGCCAAGGTCTACTGTAAATGCACAACTAGTAAGATTTCATTAACATCAACAACTCTGACAATGCATTACTTTATTCCTGGAAATACCCAAGCAATGGTAGGCGTGACGGACCCCCTGGATTCCAACAGCAACAAGCAGTGGTATGATACCAAGCAGATTTCAAAATAACTGTAATCCAGCTCACCCGAATAAAGAAGGACTTGACCATGCTATTGGCTTTCTTAACTTCTGGCTGCCCTCCATCGGAATTAATGGCTGCTTGAATTATCTTCACGATATCATCGCTAAAATCCAACTACAAGAAAGCCACAAAATTTCACGTTAACAGGATTGTCTCTTGTTCAGCTTCACCGTCCACTAATTTTTTAAGGCATCAAGTGAGCATTCACATGACTAGAAGACCGAACCAGACCATCAACTTAAAAGCAGAAAAAGAACTTGGCTGTAAAGAAACAAGCAGACCTGTGCGTTTGCAAACTGGCTGGTAGAACTGCTATGCCCGTAACTGTTCACTTCTTCCTTCTACCAGGAGCTGGCTGCCAACTGATTTTAAATCGGCTAAGCTAGCTACCTCACAAGGATTTGGCCAAAATCTGGCAACAGCACGTTTGCCTAGCACTTTGCAATATACAGTCTTCCTCAAGATTACAGGCTCCATAGGGAAGAAAGACAAAAAGGCTTCGCCCTGCAAAGAAAACCGACTCGATCAGCATTCGCATTTTGTATACATGACCCCTGAAGACATCATCCCTCCATGATTAGTGAATGATTAGTTTCCAGATAACTGACTGCCATCAGTGTCATCTGGCTAGGCCTTCAGTTAGAATTTGCACGTGAAGGATGACCTATCCTGCTTCCATCAACACCAACGTCTGACTAAGAGCAAAAGGGGTTTAACCAAGCATCACTGCTGGTTGGAAAGCGCCATACGACAGTGTAAATCACATGTCTTTGAGCCAACATTAACACGAGCGCCAGCCAGAATTATTTTTAGCAGCACGTTAACATGTTTCCTTGTTCATAAAGAAAAGGCTTAAGCACGCTCACTTATAAACACCATGGGTCATGAAGCCATTCATAGGAGCTATTACTAGAGCGGAACACTAAAACTTTGACATACCACGGAAGCGTAACCTCCTTGATCCATTTTTCTTTTCACTCCTTCCAGATCCAGAGGTTGCTGCTCCTCCTGCTTACTGACTTCTGTTAGGACAGGCGGATCGGGACCTTCAGGAGAGCTTCTGGATGGGATACTCTCTTCAGTCTCAGGATTTAAATCAGGCGGTTTTGCTGCCTGTTAACATCAGCAACCAGACAAAGCGACGTTGGCTATTGAAGTGTGGCTGCTACTCATGACATACTCCCACGCACATCTATCAGCCCAGAGATTCTTGCTAACATGAAAGAAAGGAGACTCAAGTTCTGAATTCCTGTCCAAAGCGGAGGGACAAAAATGAAAAGCTCTTAACCAGCTTTCTGCTGCTGACCTGTAAGGCACACAGCAGAGCAGAGCGATCAGCTATAAGGATCAAACTCATTTTTCAGAAGTCTCATTTCTGAGTATGTATTTCAAGACTAAGATCCTGTTCTTCTGTCAAAAAAGCACCTTCACCATCACAGAGCTAAATCCTCCCATTCCTTGAAGAACGTTACGCTTTTATTTTTCTTTTCGCCTCACAAGTCATATCATAAATACCCACTTCTTTGTTTCCGTAGGAAAGAACAAAAGAAAGAAAACAAAAATCACAGTACACGTTGTTCTAAGTACGATAAAGACATTTTGCAGTATGATGCACAGGAACACCAGAATTCAACTGAATGCCAGGCGACACTTCAGGCCAGAATATATTAACGGGATGCAAGGCTCCAGCTTACCTGTCGATACCGCAGCAAGTGGCTAGTAGTTCTAGAATTCAACAGGGCTGTTAAAACCTGCTTTAAGGAAACCTGCAGCTCCTTTTCCAGTGCCAGGCGCCACTCTGCAGGATGCTGCTCTGTACAGTTAATGCAGGTGTACGCTACGCTCTCAGGCAAGTTAGACAGTATCTCATACATTTCATCTGGAGACAAAAAAAATAAAGTAACAATCTGAACTGCTTTACTGAAGGATGGACATAGGGAAAAACGCCTACTCTGCACTTACTAACGGAAACACTTTTCACGTAACAGACACATCTTGAGCTACTATCTGAGTGATACTGCAGTAAGGCAAGCCTTGCGCTTTCAGGATGTCACTGACATTAGTACTGGTTTACCTGTAGCCACTCCACAGGTATTTTTCAGGTTGGTCACAACAGGCGAGGGTGTTAACATTAACACGGTAGAAAGCTCCAAAACTGGACTGCTTTGGTCTGCTCACTGCCCCACACATTAAGCACTGAGGAGACAAGGATTTGCCTTACCAGAAAGGTTTTCACATTTGGAGTGGACCCAGCGGTCGCATTTCCCACACTGCATCATCTTGCTCTCATAGTCGTCATCATCGTAGCATTTGTCACAGAGAGGACAAAAATTTCCTGCAAACAAGACGTGATTTTTATCACAAGTTCAGCTGCTACACACACCTCAAAGGCTAGGTGGTTACCTACTAGCGTGCTAAGAGAGCAGCTCTCTGGAAAACCCCACCAGTAAGCTGCCAATACGGTTACATCTAACTTTTACAACACTGAAAACAACAGCCACAAAAATAACCTGCTTGGAAGACCACTGACTACTCCAGAATTCCGTTACTGGGTACCCATTCTTTGGGGGGTAGTGAGACTAACAAAATACTATACGCAATTAGCTTCGCAGAGTAAAACAAAAGGGAAACGATGACATACGGGCAAGAAATTAGGTGGAATAGTCAAGACTTTTTATCCTGAGGTTTTTCCCCAGAGTGCCACTCCTAGATTCAAAGGTGTCACATACAGTAACTAACACAAGAAGGAACAACCACTTGACAACAGGCACCTTGTTGCTTTTAAGTCAGGCGTCCTTTAAAATGTCTTTTTCTCAACTGCTACTTGAAGCCCCGGGCCAACAGGTGTGTAACAATGGCTTTACGTGGTATAGTGTTTAAATTCTGGAAGCCTCAAACTCTGACAACACCACAGTGGCGACTTTTGTTAGCCACTGTAAAATTGAAGAGCCTGGCTTTCCTACAGAAAGGTATTACATGTGCTCTCGTGGTTGACCCTAACACCAGCTTTCACTCCTGTTTGTACCGTGACAAGCTCACTAGCCCTGCGGACCCTCTGTTTGCTCTACACTGACGCTGCCTAATGCAAAACTGAGCACCTGAAGAGGCTCCTGCTGTAAAGAATCACAACTTTATGTACCTTTAGCAAAGAGTTTGGCACAATCATGACACAGCGAGAAGTCATGAGACCACTGCGCATCCCACCCTTTGCCTGGTGTTGTCGATCCGCAGCTCTTGCAGCGAACACATTTGGTACATATCTGGAAAAGGAACGTGTTTGGCAAGAGTTACTTGCTTTTATATCCAGTAGTTTCTGTTCTTCAGTCCTAACGACACATTTCATAGCCTTTGTCATTTAATAAGTGCCAGAATAAGGAGCTTCAAATACCAGAACTTTCACTAAAATACCACAACTTTCACTCCCTTCATGGTAGGATGGTGATGATGCAACAAGAAAAAAATGAAAATAAGTTGCAGTATAGTTATTCGGTCCTTCATGTTCGCACTGAAGAAACTATCACCTTTCCCTTCACATAAAACAGCAGCATACGTAGTTGTGGCATTTCTTCTGATCTAAAATACGAAGTCTTATTTTAACAGTTTTCCAACTCTGAGGATATCGTAGTAGAACACACCGAAAACCTGTCAGTACCAAATACTCTGTAGGCAAAGCTTTCGCACTTGTTTAGAACAAAAACTTTAAAGACACAGAATAGCGCATTAACTCAAGCTGTCTCTCAATACCATTATCAACTGGAAACGTTTGTTAACAAAGTAAATGCTTTGATTCTAAAGAGCTGCTTCTGTGTTCTGGGACTATAATCAGAAGAATTAAGACAACTAAAAAAGGTGCAATCCCTTTAAAAATCCTGCTTGTTCAGAGCCTTATCAACAACCTACCTCATTATCTATTTCCAAATGTACCTTCCAACACAACAGGAACCCTGCGTTAAAAGGCTAAGTGAGTGCATCAGAGCAAGTGAGCTACACAGCTCTGGCCCGTGGCATCACGATCAGTCAACAAGCGAATTACCCAAAAAAAGAAATCAAAATCCCTCACCCAAACTTTCTTTTTCTTGGTGGGTTTTGTTGGGTAGTTAGGGCCCAGGCACTCAGGGTGATAGCTGTTTCGGCACTTGTTACACTCCAGCAACTGCTACAAGAATAAGAGGAAAAAGCGTTGGAAGAGAGACCCTTTGAAGGGATGCAAAGTCCTGCACATTCTTGTTTTATGTTGGATCCCCCATTTGGGGCAACAGGAAGAAGATGGAACAAAGCGACTCGAGAGGCATTCTCCCCAGCGCACAGCGGCGCTCACGCAGAGACCCTGCGCTTCCCTGCTCCCCGGTGCACGCTCGCTAGCTGAGCTCCGAGCGAGAGGAGCTCTGGGAGCAGCGTGGGGGGTGCCCGCCGGGTCTCCCGGCAGTTTGGGGGTACCTTGGTGGCCTGGTGCTGTCTCCCACACACGTGGCAGAACTTGCAGCGACGGCAGCACCAGTTTTCCAGCTGGTCCTCCAGGGGCCGCTCGCTCTCCTCTAAGCAGAACTTGTGGAAAGGCTCACAACAGACCTGACAATACACAAACTGCAAGGGGGGAGAGGGAGGTTTTAGCAAGTCAGAAGCTGCTCTGAAGTCCCAAGTAAGCCCCCTCGCGCTCCAAACTACTTTGAATTCTGCTTTACAACTGACAGATCAAGGACTTCTACTGGCATATTTTAGGAGGGAAACTGCACGTGCTTCAGACAACCCAGATACATGCTCGTCCACCCCGACTAGGCATCTAGCAGCAAAGGGGAGTCTGGTACCTGTACCTAAGTGTTCTGAGTACTGGCAAAGGCCTATAGGGCTCTCTGGGTTCTCCCTCCCTCGCTGTAATGCAAACCAACCACACCAGAAGAAACACTCAGTGCACAAGGAAGGCACATGCAGAGCAGAGAGAGACATCTCTCCCCCTGTTCAGCTTAGGTGGTCCATGTGAAAGCTCTTCTAATTTCTACATATCCCCTACAAGGCTGGCCATACTAGAAAAAGAACCGTCCTCAGGGCACAAACATCGCCGGCTCGCAGGGGACATTCGAATCATTTGTCCCCTTGAGCAACCTGACTGAGAAGGGGATGGCTCCGTGCCCCACTGGACCTTCATGGTCCTTCAAGCGCACTGATGTGCACATACAGAACTTAACCCCCCCTTTCCCCAAGTATTGTTCACTCATCGTAACCAAGCCTTTTCTAGAGCGCTAGCATCACCTTCCCAGGACAGCTGGTCTGAAGATGTTGAGAAGGCACCTATCTATACCTGGAAACACATTAAACACATCTTAATCCAGCTCTTTATGCAGCACCAGAATCTCTCCAGTCACGTTTCAGTAATGGTTTGCAGCTCTCAGCAGATACAGGCATACCTGGGAAAGTCAACGCTGCCTAAAGCCCTTGAACATTACCGGGCAGTGTTTCTTATTTCAAGTTAAAAGAAAGCAAAGCCCCTGCTTTACGTCAAATGCGGGATTCCAAATTAAGAGGAGACACGGGTGCTCTCAGATATGCTATTCTTTACGCCTAATACAGTTCACCTCCAAAGTAAGCACCGCAGAAGTTTCCAAACCGGTTTTAAATACCTTGCATTTTAGTATCTTGGGACCAAGTTTAGCAAGGACAGATTTACAGGCATTATTTTAATTTCTTCTGGATTAAGGTCACGACATTTTTTATTTATTTATTTTTGTAACAACACGGTGCTGTAACTAAGTCATCAACAGCAGAACACAATGCTTTACCTCCACATGTCCACTGCTGGCACAGAGAAAACAGACCACCCTGGGAGTAATAGGTACCGAGGTGACGATGCCTAACCCACCCATCTCCCAAACATTCTCCACTTCACAGTCCTCCTGAAAGTACAAAAGGATACATCACCATGCAGAATAAGGCAATACAACATCAGTATAAAGTGCTCAAATTGATTGCTGCTTTATACGCTCTGTGCCTGTGATTAAGTGGTCTCAAACTTAAATCATTTCAACTTCTATCTTGGTCTACTTTATAGCGTATATTGGAATAGTCACATCTCAGCGCTGTTCTTGCCAAGAGAGCTCAATAATACACTAGCCTCCCTTCTACGGAAAGCAAGCCTAAGGAACCAGACAAAGTTTTTCACGATTGCAAAATTATTACTAAAAGTGAAATTTCAGAAGAATTATACTTTATTAAAGCTCCATATTTGTATAAAACACTTATGAGATCTCACTATAATCTCCAGTATCAACACTTATAGATGGACTGAAAAATTATTAGGAAAATATTATCTTTTATTATTTCAACACTGTTGTTCAAAAAAGTACATGATTTATCATTTTAAAACCCCAGATATACCCCAAATGTGGTGAATTACAAGTTACTAACATTTTCCCCAAATCTTGTTGGCTCAAGTTGTGGTAAGGTTTTATAGTTCCATCTTAATGGAATAATTCTTCATAAACCTCAAATTCTTGCTCATCCTCACACATTGACAGTTAAGGTTTTAAAGCTTTAAGTGTCTCTTCATCCAGTACTCTAATTATAAGACAAAAAAGGCATAACAAGCTTCTAAAAATCAACCGAGTGACTTGTCATGAAGGCTCCTATTTGCAGTTCTCTCTGAACGGTACCAGACACACAAACTTAGAAGTCACTGCCAGCACTCTTGAGGGACTCTAGTTCCAGTGTTTAGAGCCAGGTAACATTCAAATACTTAAAACATTTTGTCCTCTACCTTGAAATCCACTCGGATTCTGTGGACTCCATCTGTAGGTGGCTTTTGCTTGGAACTGCTTCCGTTAGTCAGAGTGCTGAGCAAATTCAGCGTGCTGCTTTCTGGCTTGCTTATAGGAGGGGGCTTTTCCTAGTCAAGTAAAGGAGCCTGTATTAATCCCAACCCCAAACGTTAAAACTTAACCAGTAATTATATTAAATGCTGTAGATAATTCACAGAGAAAACCCCCAAACCATCACAGAATTAATGACTGTGTGAAAGCTGCAAGGAAGTAACCCTTCTGCCAACCATTTCTTAAAAGCATTCCACAGGCAATTACATTTCTAATTCATTTTGCTGCATTTTCCTCTAACATCATGTTGTTCTCTCTCATCAGAGTGCTGGTTTTTATTTTGCTGCAGTGGGGCAACTCTGGGTGTCATTAGTCCCTGTGCACTTCTCCCTCAGATGCAAATAAGACAATTTTTTGGGGGGNGGGGTGGGGTGGTTTTTTTGTTGTTGTTGTTGCTTCCCCCCCCCCCAATGGAATTGTTTCCGAGATGAACGTAGTTCCATTTTTTATGGAAAAGCTAGCCTCCACCCCACAGCGTACAAGTCTTATAGACAAAGTTAACATCTGCCAGGTACTTTGGTGTCCACATACTGCCACAAGGAAAAACCTAACATCTTTTAAATACAAAAAACCAAAACCAAAACCAAACAAAAATCTGCGAAAGGGTTAAGTAACACAGTTCTACTTTCTAGACAGACAGAAGTTCCAGGTTCTTGAAATTTACTGACTGTGTACAAAAAACAGTATTCACCTTTTCTTTTGGTTTCTGTTTCACAGGGAAAGTTGGACGGGGAGCAATTTTTTTCTGTTTGCTTTGTTCTGTGCCTAGGAAGGGGGGAAAAATTATGAGTATTTCAAGTAACTAACAGCCACCTGTAGAGAAGAAAAGGGAAAAAAAATCAGCTGGGTAATGTGCGATGAATTTTAGCCTAGAATTTTTCCACCACCTTCTGTGACTGCACCTCACCAACTATGACTTGAGCAGTCTCCTCAAGGCATAACCAGGAGAGTTTGCTCTGCTAAAAACTCTGAACTGGCCGGGTGCGAAGCCACAGAAATCCCAGAGCGGCCTTGCTGGTCACTGTTCGTGTTGTTCTGTACTACGTGCAATAGCGGACTATGTTTTTGTAGTAAAAGATTACATCCTCGTTTCACGTTCAGATTGCGAACAGTCAACAGACTTGACAATATTGAAAACATACTTCACGACTGCCAAGACTACACAACTACAAATCACAATAAAGATGGCCATCTTTCTCCCCGCCCCAATATACAGTGTAGTTCAAAAAAAAGGAAGCCAGTTCTAAGCAAAATTTCCAAAATAATCTGCTGTAATTTCACCGGATCAAAAAGCATTTATCAGTTTTAAAATCCAACAGCTTTTAGTGGTATCGTTACTTAACATGACTCAAACATATTGAGGATAAACAGTCCCATTTACCTATTTCTGGCTGGGGAGTCTGCTTTTTCTTAGGTTCAGAAGTGGCAAGCTTAGGTGCTTCTTTTTTCAAAGGTCCTGAGCTCGGTGGCTGAGAAGGAGGGAGCTGTACTGGCTGGGATGTCTGCTTGCCAGTCTTTCTGGTACCAGATGCAGGGACCTGTTTTGGCTCTGACACTGGAACAGAGGAATTCCCGTCTTCATGCTTTTCCTCAATGGGCTTACGAGCAGGCTCACTACTCTTCTTTACAGCATTGTCTTCTCTCGATACGACAGTCTGAGGAGTTTGCTTCTGTCCAGAGTCCAACTGGTTCTTTCCAGAATGGCTTTCTTTCTTTTCATTTGTCTTTGATTTCTTCTCTTTCTTTTTTGCAGCTAGGAAGAAGAAGCATCAATAAAGCAACACAGACAAAAATGGTGTGACTTCAAATGATTTGCTGCTTTTTTAAAACAAGGAAACAGACACTGACGTCAGAATTTTGTCACTCTGTCGTGCAAAACCGTACTCAAAAGAACAAAGCATTTTGTCGGTAAGATTAATGCAGTTGGCTTATGTTGCAGTCTGTGTTCTAATACCTTGGGCCTCTATTCTGACAGAGCAGTAAGCAAAACCCTTCTGCAGTAAAGCTGATTCAGAGCTTAAATGCGCAAAGGAGGAAGCAGACTTTGCATGGCGAAGTTCAGGGAGTTCACGGCAGCCTCCTGACTACTGTCACACTAACACGCAGACCTCCAGAGGTCCAGTACCAAGAATGCGGGGATTTAACAGAACACGTATGGCAGCTCACTTAAGCCTTACGCCAGAGACAAGGAGGCTCCAAGAGCCTCATCAGTCCCCATGTCACTCAGGAGCAGGCAAGCCTCTGAGAACCGCTTCACCTGAAGGGCAGAGGGGAGACTGACCAGCCATCAGCAGCAGCTCCCTACAAAAGGAAGGAAAAACTACAAGTCCAGTGATGAAAGAGACAGCCACTGTCAGGGAGTGCCTATGCTGCCTGCACTCACATCTCTCCTGCAGCTTCCACCTGACAGGAGCAGAACAGTCAGGCTCCCTCTCAACATTTGGTTGCAGACTAACCTTTTATAAGCTCAGTGTAGCCACGACAGCGCAAAGAGCAAAATCTAAGAGATAAAAATTTCTCTGTTGTGCTGTACTCGAGCCAAGTCTTTTAGCCTACCTTTAGCTTGCTTCTGGAGATATGCTTTGGAAGGCATCCATTGTAGATTCTGACATTTCCTCATTCTACAAAGAAAGAACGTGTTGCGAAATGAGAAGAAAAATGCAGACATTAAGAGGGCAGTCTGTAAATATTCAATGTGAAAAACTGAAAAAACCCACTATCAATACACCCACCACCTTCTCCCAAGCAATCTTTTTTTTTTCCCCCGTCCCCCTCCTCCCTTCTTCAGAGGTATGTAAAAGAAGCTTCTTACTTTCTTCTGTACTTTCCTTTTGGTTTTCCACACTCTCAACACAGTTTTGAGGTTAATAAAACTGCTTACGTAACAACACTTTCACTGGTAAATCCCCCATCAATTCCATTTCCTAGATTTGAGAAGTATCACACCACTTCCAAGAGCTCTAAGAAACCACATCCAACTCTCTCAACTGTAGGTTTTTACACAATCCAAACTGAGGCCATTTCAGACAAAAACAGTTACTCTTGGAGTGGGACTGGATTAGGTGACCAAGCGTTTTTTTTAGGCGTTCAACTTGATTTCCTATTTTTCTTATGTTTAGCATTTGATGGCCTCTGCAAGTTGGGCTAGGCTTTGTTTCTGCCTTCATTCTTGTAGCAGGGCCTGTGGTTTTGATCCCTAGCCTGGGGCCTGGGCAAAGCTGCTAAGAGCGAGACTACTTACAGATTGTAGTCTGCAGAGTGTTTTCACACAGATGAGCACTGCACAGCAATTCTCACAGCTATGCTTTATAAATAGCTTTCATACCACAACAATCTTTACTGGTGCCACTTCAGTTGCTGCCTTTTCAGACAGATTATCTAGTCTGGTGAAATCAAGTTAATGCAGCAATTTAAAAAAGCAAAACGTTCGGGCTGAGTGATATGTATAAAAAACGATAGGAAAAATCAAGGAAGGGCGGTATTTCTTAATGACATATCCAGACACATCTTTTTGATATGAAGTGTATATACACCAGATAAACATCGTCTTGAAAACGCAAGCTCTTCAATGGGGAGAATAAGAGATAAACATTTACGTACACACTGCCTTCCTTGCAAAAACCCATACTGCCTAAGGACAGCCACCGGTCTCATACCAAACGCTTTTCAATGCTACGCCAGTTTCGTCAAACTGGGGAGAACAAACCAGAAGTGAACTTCAAAGAACGAGCTCGTAACAAGCACACCTTGAATCGCCACCTTGACTCTTCAATTAAACTGTTTACAATCTCCTGCTGCCATCCAGCCACAAGCCAGGGCAAATTCACTCAAAGCCTGTGCTACAGGGTTAATCTGCCATTCCCTGTCGCCAAGCGTGGTTGTGCTTATCCCACCCAGTGTAGGGATTAGCTGAACAATTTCTCAGACACACACTTACTTGCAGCACTGCTTCTTTATATTGCGCCCACCAAACTTGGGTTTGTCTAGACAGTTAGTACAGACACCACAGTCCTCTGGAACCTGACAGCCAGAACACTGCCCACAGCGCCTTGAGCGTCGGCCCTTCTTCACCGGAGGTTCTTGCTGTGCCTTGTTTCTGGTAACCGGCTTAATTGGCTTGATAGGTGGAGCAAGAGGTTCAGCCTCTTCCGAGCCAGCTATCGATGACTTATCTATCAAAACAAATTTCTAATGTGAATTCACTGATGTCAAAGAATGTTTCAGGAGCGTCTAATTTGATAATGGGATTTATTCCATTAAGCATTAAGTTCATCTGCAGAGCCGCACAAGGGGTGTGTGTGTATATCCACATATGTATGTGTACAGATGTGTATATATATGTACACCCCCTGCCTCCAGCAGAACAAAAGTTTAGTGCAGAACACGTGTTTATAACAATTACCAATGGTTAAGAGGATTAACCCTGTTTGAGAGGCATTGTAACGGAGAGCCTGGAGCTGTTTAACATACTTTCCCTTGTTAATCACTTGAAGTCCTCATTTTAAGCAGTCAACAGAAGCTGACTTTGTATGAATCCACAGATGAAAACTAAAAATCTTAACGCACCATCATTCCCCATGGAAGACAGTATCTTCTCCCGTTCCTCCCACGGTAAGGCACTCAGAGTGGGCATGTCATCAGGAAACACTGCTCGCTTGCGGCCCAGCGCAACAGCTGCTCTCCTGCAAACGTGTTTTATTCGTGGTCCTCGGACTGACGTTTCTGACGAATCGCTCTCTTGTCCCTAGATTTCGGAACACGAGAACAGACAGTATTCCTAAGAAAGGTATCAAAATGAGGCTGGGGAGCGTGCAATGGAAACTTCTAAGCAACCTAAAAGGAGTTAAATTGTATCTTAGCTTGCACTTTGTAAGAATCGGGATAAAAATAAAGACTCTCAGCTTTCTAAGCCTCGGTTACCCAAGAGAGGATAAACTCAGATGAACAAGAGGTTTTACTCATTCAGAATTACAAGCTAAGTTTCTCCCTGCTACTGGAAAGCAAACTCGCTCATGAAGCCGTGTTATCAAGGTATCAGTACCACAAAAATCAAAGGTGACTGGAATGAGACTAACGTTCGGTGCTAACTGATCCAGCAGAAGCCAAATGTAAATCCAGCTACTTGATAGCTTTGTAGCTGCTGGCCTTTAAGACGAGGGACTAAAAGACATGTAGCATTTTAGTGCGATTTTCCATGTTTCCATCACAGAATTCTGAAATATTTCCGACTAAAAGAACTCCTCCAAGCAGGTAATTGTGAGGGCCTGAGCTTCTTCTATAACCAGGCCAGACATACAGAAGCATGCACTTCTTCATTTCAGAGACAAAGTCTTGAGGCTCTTCTGTTGAAAATATGCACTAGTGACCTTCAACACTAGTGCCATTAAGGAAAGTAAAAATTCAAATAAAAGGAAGTAGTCTCTGAAAGTGTATTTCATCTACCTTTCTGGCAGCTAAAGAAGACTGCAGAAAAGGGTGGTTTTGGGGTGGGGGAGAGGGAAGAGAGGAAAGCGGTAGGAAGCAGTCCCCCAATCAGATGCAAAATCCCTATGGATTTTACTCCTGCCCATAAGTGACAGACTGTCACTGTGTAAAGTTAAAAAAAAGAGAGAGACCAAGACCAACTTTATTTTCAGAAGCCAGCTTTATGCTCAAGAAGGGCCTACAAGAAATGTCGAGGCCAAGACAGACTACTGCGGTTTGCTGGAACCGTGCTCTTAAGAGCAAGTACTACGACTCTAGATGATCACTTTGCTTAGATTTATTCAGAGAAATCCAACAAGCAGCTACACCGTACTGATCTCTAAAAATGCATGCAGCTCCCCCCCGAGCTGACTACACAGCAGCTCCCTCTCTCCCTCAGCTTCTACCCAGGGCTTCTCGTTTTCTGGATCGTTTGCCATCTGTTGCACTAACAGCTGCTTAGCTTGCCACGTTAATTCTTCACGCTTAGGATACGAAAGCTACTTGTGACTCTCCGCACAAGTTCAAAATAAGATGCGCTCTAGAAAAAAAAACCAAACAAAACCGAACTTGGAAAAAGGAATACCTGTGCTTTTGGCTGATCTGCTTGTTTGAGGGACTTGCTCTTCTCAATCTTGTACAGCTGGGCTTTTGCCTTTTTCAGAAGACTGGCCACCCTCTTGTCAGTCATTGGCAGTTTGTCTGCTTGAGCCAACATAGAGCTGATGGAGGAAGCGGAATGTTTAACAGTGCTTGATGAAGGAGCAGAAAGACGCAGGGCTTTTTCCTTCTCCAAAGACGGCACAGCGGGGCTGAGGTCCAGATCTGATTTATCTAACCCCCCTCTACCCTTCTTGGATGTTTTGGTTTTGATGGCTGCCGTCTCTACCAGAGCAGCAGTGGAAACATCTGCTGCGTGATCTACTACTGCAGCCTTCTTCCGCCCGGCAGTTTTTTTGGCAGACGACGATGCCGCAACGTCTTCGCTGACAACTTTTTCTTTGGGCATTTTACCTACAGGAAACAAAGCAGAGCTACTCTGAATTTCTGACCCTTTTCTCCTTTTCTCTTTCCTTGACTCTCGTTTGTTCTCCTTTTCTCTCTCCCTGTCTTTCTCTCTGCTCTTGTCTTTCTCCAGGTTTTTGTCAGCGTCTTTATCTTTGGAGAGTTCCTCTGCTGCCCTGTCCTTGTTTCTGCCTCTCTCCGTCTGGGGACTCGATGTGAACCAGGGGAAGAGAGGAGTGGGGCTACTAGATGAGAAAGGCTCTGCCGGAGTGCTAGTCTGCTTCCTTGGTCTCTGGCTTCTTTCTGCTGATTCCCCAGACTGCGTTAGGGAATGGGAAGGAAAAGTAAAAGTTGAATTTAAGGCACTAGTGGCAAGAGAACTAACAGAAATGCTAGTTAATGAGGAAGAGACAGAAGACTGCGGGGTGAGAGTTGTCAGGTCAGAGGTACTAAGTCTCCCACTTCTCGTCCTCATGGAGTGCGACGGAGATCTGGGTTCCGATCGGATGGGGCTGAACACTCTCCTCTTCCGCTTCCGAGAGGAGACGCTTGTTGCAGAGGTCCCTGTAGTGGTGCGACCAACCGATGAGGGCAGAGTTACAGATTCAAAGATCCTGGAGTGGGCCTCGCTCGGCGTGAATCTAGGCGCTCTCAGCAGAGGACTTCTCTTGTGCATATCAAACCTCGTTCCAGAGTGAATAGAAAACAGACGTGCTGGAGCTGTCGCACCCGGCGTTGAGAAGCCAGACGCAAAGCCAACGTCCTCTGGTGTCAGCGGTGGCGGTCTGAAGTTATCGAATATTGGTTTGCGAATAAGACCCTCTTTGGCATATTTTGCTGATGAGAAGTACTGTGGTTCTGACCTGGAATGCTTCAGGGAGGTCCACCTAAACGTCGGCTCTCGCAGAATCGACTTCCGTTTCTCTTGCATCGGCGCAGCAGAAGCAGGAAGAAAGGGTGAGGCTAACGGTATGGTAGGCGGCATAAGCCAAGGGGTATGGTCCGAGATGCTGGAAGCAGGCTGCAGCGGCGGCGGGGGAGTGAGCAAAGGGGGAGGAGGAGAGGAGGAGGACTGCTGCTGCGGCACGCTTGGTAAGGCCGACAGCTTTTTAGCTGTCCTCTGGCCAAAACTTCTTTCGGTTATCGAAAATCTTCTGTTTCTCCTATCGCCGTTATCATTTTCAGAGGACTGAGAAACAGGCAATGGTGCGTGAACTTCTGGAGTATTGCTTCGCTCCTCAGAAAGCGTCTGCATCTCCTCGGAAGCCTGGGAGTCTGTAGACGTATCCACGCTGGGGCTACTGGACCGCGAGGAGTCTGAAGACATCTGAGACGAATGCTGCGAAGCGGCGCTGGACTTTTCACTGGAGCCACAAGACGTAGCGCTGAACCTGCTGTTTGGTGTGGATTCTAGTCTGGATATTTTAATAGGAGGATCGTAGTCTTCATCCTCAATGAACCGTTTGGGTGTTTTAATAATCCGTGAAGAGATAGCACTCACAACTGGCATGATGAACTGTCGGATATTTTTGAGCTGGGTTCTCCCCTTCCTGCCCTGCAGTTTGGCTGCTTCTTTCTCAATCTTTTTTTGCGCCCCCTTTTTAGCCCTCTGCAAGAGTTGCTTAGCAATTGCGGCATCTGTCCTTTTGGTGGAAGGTATAATCCTAACGGGCTTAATCCTGCGCGGACTCTGTCTCACAGCAGTCTTCTCTTCTTTTGTAAGAGGTGGCGTGCCATCCTTTTCTTTGCGAATCCTTTGGGGTTTCTCCAGCTGCGAGTTTATGACTA
Source organism: Pandion haliaetus (assembly GCA_013401275.1). Classification (NCBI taxonomy): domain Eukaryota; kingdom Metazoa; phylum Chordata; class Aves; order Accipitriformes; family Pandionidae; genus Pandion; species Pandion haliaetus. Next base: position 12,876 of record VYZV01007872.1, on the reverse strand, counting down.
AGGTCGAAGAAGTCTTCACACGTTCAGAGGACGGTGGCCTACCTCTCCTGCGCACGATCTGAACGCTCTTCCTCCCAATCTGAAGTTTCGCCCCAGGCTTAAATTTAGATTTCAGTGGGGAGAGCTTACTAGTTCTTAATTTCTTGATTTTAGTTGCTTGCTGAAATGTAGTGGATGGTGACCTTTTGATTTTTTTCAGACTCTCTTTTTCTTCTTTACTGCCCTTCTGAATGTCCGATGCATCCTTTACTTGCGACAATTTGAACTTCACGCTCGTAAGCGCTGGAGGTCTTCCTCGTCTTTTTTCCCCACTCTTCAACTCCTTCTTCTTTACTTTCTCCATGGCTGTGGTTTCAGACTTGCTCGAGGGGGAACACACTGATGAAGAGTCTGACAGTACAGCTGAACTTCGGTCAGAACTGCTCCGGGGCCTCCCGCGAGGTTTCCGTGGACTAGATTTAACTGAGAGGGAAACAGAGAATGCAGAGCACATGTTAAATTTCTCCGAGTGTTGGATCAGCATTACCCGGGTCACGCAAGTATCTACTCACTATCAGTCATACTACCTGTACAACTTGCCGAGACATTTCAGTTAGTTAATCGACAAATAAATACAGAGTTTTATCAATACATGTAAAGAGTACCTTCCCAACAAACCTCTTCTCCCATAAAAATATGAAGCAGATAATTTTTTTTAAAACACAAGCTTGTCTTTTCACAACAACTATATATGCAGTGGCACAAAACCACTATCAACCTCATGTTGAGAGGGAACGGTAATTCTTAAGAGCACATGCCACCTTTCAAACACATTAAAAGATTAAATTTTTTTTTTTTTTAAGCAAACCACAGCTAGTTGAAAGGGGGGTGGGGGGAAATAATAATCCTTCTCTAGTACCATCCATCCACACTGCTAAGGGATAGGTCAGTAAGGCAAGAACAACGTAGAGGGAGAGGTTGAAACAAGGTAATTTACTTCAAAAACTGTTTTTAGCTCTGAAACACAGTTAGCACTTGGCACTGCACTTTGAATCGTCAAGCAGACGTGCAAGACTTGATTACTCACCTCTACCAATGCATTTCAATGCATACCCACCAAACCCAGCTATTCCAGTTCTGGGTCTTCACACAGCTCTGGCAAGGTACCTGATTCTTTGCTTGAAACACCCTATTAGCAAGGCTCTCCACAGCAGAATTTGCTGGCAAGGCCGAGCTGAGTGGATCATTGTGGTGAACGAACAGAGAGCTGTGGTGAGAGCATTTATCGACAGGAATCTAAATCAAAGCTGAACTCAGTCACTAGCAGTCCCATCATGACTTGATCCTACATCTTGAACGCTGAGAATGCAACAACTTAGCTACGGCTTATCCTCAAGTGTTCTATATTTGTTTTGTTTCCAAAAAAGTGAAGGTTCCAGTTACAGGTGAAAATGAGCCTATTGAAAGACACTGAAATATTCCAACCAGTTTTAGATCCTTACTATTAAAATAATTGCCTCTCTAAAACACTAACTATGAGGTTTCAAATGCTGGTTTCATCAGCACAAAGTTTCCCTGTTCTGTTACAGATCAGATGTAGAGTCCAAAACTAACTGAGTAGAATCCAAAGACTGGGGTAGCTTTCATGGTGGATGAGATTTGATGGAACAAACGAACAGGAGAGGTACAGCAAAACCATCACAAAGGAGAATACAAAGTCAACATCCAACGCCGCAACTTGAACATACCTGTGGGCGACCTGGTGGGACTTCGTACTTTGACTTCTTCATCTGAACCAAAACCTAAAAACTGTTCATCCTGCAATGAGAAAGTGGATGGAAATTTCAAGACGTGGGTTAATACCCATTAAAACGAACTTCCACTATGATCAAAGCATGAAAGGGCTCTAGAGGATTTTCCCTCCCCAAGTAACATACTGGCATTTGTTCTAGCAAACAATTGCTAAGAAGGAAATACAACTTTTACATATATGTATAAAGCAGCTATAGTTTACAGCTGTGGAACGATCAAAAAGAGTTATGGGGAAACAAAGGACAAGTATATATGGAAACAAACCCTGAATGCATAAAATCTGCTGCTCGTATCAAACCACAAAGGTCTACTCTTAGAAGCTTTTATTCAAACTACCCTAAAGACATACTCCAGCAAAAGAAGCATTTCCGTGTTTTATTTTTCTAGTACAAATGTAGACTAACTTCCTCCAAACTCACGCAAAAGCCTCTCTGGATGAGCAGAAGCCTCTGAGGTCTGTAATTCTGCCTGAGCTTCCTGGAGCTCAAACAAGACCTCAGGGTTCGCTCTGGTCCCTTTCGAACAGCTTCCCTGAGGGAGGTCTCGCCTGCTCCCACAAGACCCAACAGTGACGTTTACAGCCACTGGAAGGAAAACGCATGATTTCAGGGCCTTTTTGGACCCGGTGGAGATCGGCGTGTCTTCAGATGAATCCCACCCCATCAGCTCCGTCACGCAACAACCTCCAAGCCTGGCTAAGGAACAAGTAAAAGCAGACTAAAGCTAGTGACGGGAAGACAGAGTCATCCCTAAGACGCAGGCATCATTCATACACCCCACGAGCCGCAGCCTGTCATAGCACTAAATACCTAGAAACACTGCAAACTAGTAAGGTGGCAGAACAAGCTTTCTCTCAGAGGCACCAAAGCTTGTTTCCTCTCCCACGGTTCCCAGCAAAGTCACCACCAAGAAAGCATTTCTTGCTAAGGGACCACAACCTTTGCCAATTGTTACATTTCAAAGAAAAATGAAATTAGTAGCCGTGTAGCTAACATTATGGAACGTCAAGGACAATTCTCTGAAAAATTGACTCTTGCTTACAGTAAAGGTGGTTTTTGTTGTTAGTTTGGGTTGTTTTTTGGTTGTGTGGCTTGGTTTTTTTTTTATTAATTCACTTCAGACTTTGTCTTTGGAGAGATGAAAACCTGACTTCCATTGTAAAGCTTTTCCCTCTGACAGACGCATGATGTTCAAGGCACTCTGTTCACATTAAGACGGGTTTTTCAGGGAGTATGCAAAAAGGTCAATCCTATTCGTCTGCCACCAAAATTTCTGACACGTTTTTGGTTTTATGTTGTTCCAGCTTTCCTAGTCCAATTTCACCTCAAGTACTTCTTCTGTTCGCCAGTCCCAAGTTTCCCCCGAGCTTTGAAAACGGAGATGTCGCTTGTGTCTTGCTTCTTTGAACTGCTGTGCAATGTGGCCGCAAGCTAGAAAGTAACTATGCTGTTTCTGTAACTACTTGAGTCCGCAAAGAGCTTGGAGAAGAGCGAGCACTAGAAGAACACTACCCTGAAAGTACAAAGGTGCAACACCATGAATAGAAGGTAAGCTGTGCAAAGAAATCGCACCATTTCCTGATGTAGCTTAGGCCGCGTAAAAGGCTTTGTCAAAACACTGCCTTTTTTCTGCCTTGCACCTTCTACGTGAAATTTCTAATTCATCTATTTACAGGACAGACCACGAAGAAAGTCTCAGCTAGTCCAGTTTTAATGAAATTAAACCATGCACACCGAGACCCGTACCTGCGTCTACAGGAAAGTCGTGATGTGATAAAAAGCAGCAAGGCTTAAGACAAACTATTTCTCAAAATTTTCCACTTGGTTTCTGTTTGATGAGCTTCAGTGTTGAACAATTTAAATGGAGTAAATGTTCTGAACAGAAGGCCATTCAAGTTTTCAACACAGATAATGCTGTACTGAGCCAAACACAATACATACAAACTTAGGCTGCAGTTCATAATCCCTGTAAGCAGTTATCAGCGCACGCTGCTGGAGAAGGGGACAGTCCTGCCCTTCCCTCACATCCCTGCTGCCTATCTGCTCTTTGCAGTTGCAGCAGTGATGCCAAGAAAACTGGAAAAAACAATGATAAAGCAATGTAAAAGAAATAAAATTACGCCCAGACGCATTGTTTCTACCCGAGGAACCTTGTGTCACAGAGAAGCCCCTGAGACCTCTCCCTAAAAGGGAAAAGCTACTACCACTTCTCAACTTTCATCCTACAGTAATAAAAGCAGAATGAGAAAGGCAGCGGAAGCGCCCAGCTGCCCGCTCCCAGCACTGCACATCAGTGGCCCCGTCATGCCTGCCTGCCGCTCCCCGAGCACGTGGGCTCGCTGCAAGATGTAAACACCGCTATGCAGGCACTGCCTTCGCAGGGACGCGTGCCTGGGGAAAAGGGTCCCTGGCACGGACAAAGGGAGAGGCTATTAACGGAGACAAATTTGGGCTGAAACGGTCTGAACGCTGAGAATGCAAGCAGGAAAATAACAAGCTACCTATGAACAGTTAGGTTCAGAAAAGCCAAGGGAACAGCCGCTCACCCCACATGATTTCTTCTTCGTTAGCCTACCAAAAATCAAGATCGTGAAGCGTTTTCAAACACACAATCGTGGGCCTATAGCGTACACTGGGTACAGAGAGAGGCCGAATAAACCTGACTTTTGCGTGTCTGAGCACGTCTCCCCCAAGGAAACAGAACTTAGTGCCACAAGCAGAAGACTCTTAAGGCATGTATACAGCACAGCCCCTTACAGGAGAACCCTACAGGCTGCTTGGTGAAAAAAAAGACAGCAGTGATTTCTTTCCATGAAACATTTCACGCCCAAGTCTCCCCGCTCTTAACTGAACAGCTCCCCAGCGCTTCATTCGTTTGCTGCACGGGAACGGCTCTGAGCAAGGGGCAGCTCGCAGCTGTACCTCCAGAACGAACCACAACGCTGCAGCCTGAGAAGCACAGCCCGACAAACACGGAGCCCTCGCTACAGCCCTGTCAACGCACTCGGCTCTAAGGACTAGTCACATTTCCAACAGAGCACTTCAAACACTAAATAGACAAACAAATTATTTTCAGGAAGAGTAACAGACACAAAGACTTATTTACAAGATTGAATTAGAGAACATCTCTGCCCAGAGAGGCAAGTAGGATTTACACTACAATCAGTTACCGGTGCTTGACTTACACCTGCACTAAACGCTCGCTGTTGGCCAACGGGCGCAAACCTCCGGTACCAAAGAAAGAGATACATCCAATACTAAATGCAGTCTCACACCCTTGCCAATAAAAATAACCTCCTGTGTAACAACAAAGTTGCAACAGGGCTGACTGTGCAGTTATACCTTAGGAACAGAGAAGGACTATGCATTTGAAGTTGCGACTTGACAGTTTGGTGTTCAAAGGTACCACTGTCCCACGACTGAAGTCTTATTTTCTGCTAACTGCTCTCCTGCCCAGGACAAAACACCGGGCCTGCAGACACACAAGAACCTGTAGTGTGGCTTTCTACCACTCCAGCCACCCCTCCACCTTTTTGTGCTCTTTGTGAAAAGAAAGAGGTATTTGGCTTTTACTTCCCCCAAGAAGGTCGCTCCCATCTGCTTCCCCGCTGCCTGGCCTGGATGAGCATTTCCTTACAAGCACATGGTGAAGATGGTTGGAGCAATCAGGAAACAACGCATGATTTCTGTGGGAGGAAGCCCCACTCCTGCTACGCCGAAATGCCTACCCCCACCCCAGCTATCACCAAACCACCCTGACAGATACACCTTCTCTACAAATATTTGGGGGCTGGGACCGTGAAACGAGTACCAAAACACAGCTAACAGTCTTGACTCGCATCTGCCTCTGAGTTCACGCAGCTACTGCGAATGTTTTCTTCACTTTGTTCCTCGGGGTCCTACAATCCTTATTATTTTATCTGTGGCTACTACATCAGTACCTTCTGTATTTTCAACAATTGCCTGTCATAATCCACAACCGGAACCCGCATTATTTTTAAACCAAGCCCTGTTACCTTGCTCTTCCAATGGGACACATTAATTCTGGCTCTGGCCCGATATCCTGGGAATTGTAATTTTTTCTCATTTCCTACCAAGCAGTCACCAGAAGTGTCTATGGTAAAAAGGCTCTGTCCATAAAATGATCACTCTGGCCTCATTTACAACTACAAGCAGCATGGCCAACACGTCATTCATGTTTGTTCAGTGACATTTGTGAGTGCATCGGTGACCTCAAAACGGTCGTTCTCACCATCTGAGAAGGCAGCCTTGTAACTTATCAGAGAAGATCGAGAAGGCCACTAAGCACCAGCACCCATTTGCCAGGCTAAACAATCCAGTCGGCCTCCGTATGTCAAAACGCACTTTTGAGGCAAATTAGGCAGGAACAACCTCCCTCCAGTTTTTCAGAAGTGACTGTAAAGCATGACAGATGGAGAGTGATTAAAAACCATAATGGTTTTGAGCGTGACCTCATTTACCTGAGAAAGAATAATGCAACACGGAAAAGGTCACTCGGGATTATAAATAAAAGGATGAGGGAAGGCTTGCCTCACGTGCAAGACACGAAGCCTCACTAAGCAGGCAAGGGGTGATCTCTCCATGGGCAGCAGAGCTTCCACGTACATCTCCCGCTCAAACATTACACTACCTCAAGTGGTTTAAACATCAAAGTTGTGAGCAGATGAAGACAGGCTTTTCCTGAAGTAAGCCAGCTACAACAAGAGCAGAAAAGTCGCAAGCAAATCTCTATTACAACGTTCTTGAGCAACATTACTTTTCAGAGAACTTCCGGCAAACGATCTTGGAGGAAAATCCACCTTCAAATGAGAAACTATCCTGAAGGTATTGACTGACATTCCGATCTCCCTCTGCGGAATAATAGTATAACCCGTACCACTACGGATCGATGAAGTCGCGCGGGACTGTCACCAAAGCTGTCAGAAGCACTAGACCAGCAATGCAGCTGTTCCAATCAGCTCCTGAAAAGGTGTATTTAATTTTACGAAAGAGTCATCTGAACAATGCTTTATGTCTCCTCCCGTTCACCATCCTGGTTTTGGCCCCAATCATACAGCACCTCATCCTCTTGGAAAGAGAGGAGCTATTTTTCGAAGCTCATTCAGAAGCCTGCTTAGTAACTACGGCACAATACCTAACAGACTCCTCTTCTTTCAGCAGAGTAAACATCCTCAGAGGTTGGCAGTAAGTAACCCCCGAGATAAACGCCGGGTGCACTCTGCGCTCTTGTTGGGAGCGGAGTCATCTGGGAGTTCAGGGATGAGCTTCCCAAGTGATTGCTTGCGATGCAACGTCGCTAAGAAGCGGTGGAGCACTTGGGGTTACTGTTATGTAGTGACTCGGCTGAGGGTCCTCTTGTCCTTTCGCTCCTTAATTAGACGAAAGCTCTGAACGGGAGTGACGCACAGACTCTGCTGGGGCTCTACCTCAAAACAGCGCCGATCGACACAGCGCGTCCCGAGAGCACCAAACAGCTCTTGGCTGGGTCACCTCCACATCACAACCCCCAAATAAGAACAAGGGGAAGATATGCCCCCGCAACTGCGTTGCAGCTGTACCCTCGGCAATCAACTGCAACAATACAACCGTGATTGGGACTGCAGCTTCCAGAGTCCCTCGGACGACACCTGATTTTACATTTAGGAAGAGCAAGTTGCTCTTTAGGGGGCTCGAGCACAGAGAGCGCCCATTCTGACAGTATTACTGAGCACGCAGATCAGTCTTGCCAGCCTGCTAGAAGGAAAACAAGAATACCAAGCGTTAAGAGGTAACAATACAGACAGCCTCTCGCTATCTGGCCAAACCGCAACCAGCAGAACAGACTAACTTAGAGCAGCAGCCCACTAACAAAACACAATTGGTCCCCGCTTTCCACAGAGTCCCAGTTGCATCCTGGATGAGAAATTTTGATTTACAAGTTCCACTCTGAACAAAGAGGGATGCTTTTTAGAGCACCTGAAACAGACTCATCTGGTCGCAACAAGCTTTCCACACCACCTCCGAGGAAGTGGGTCAGCCAAACTATTACCATAGAAAGATTTAGCTTGCGCCCAGTGAGAGAAAGCGAGACCAAAGTCTGCTGGACCACATCTAAGAGACCACTGGCAACACACCACTTCTGGCAAGTGAAATCTCTCTCTCTGTCTTCTCTTTCTCCCCTGGTTCCATAATGGATGTTTAGAAAGCAATGCTTCAGCTGGACTGGGACGACCGAGGAAAGGAAAGAATTCTAGAGCTTGCTGTTAAATGAAAGTAGACGTAACTAACAAAGCTGCCCAACGCATGAAAGCAGCAGGTTGCAGAACTTCAGAGACTTCTGCACACATAAAGCTATGCTCTAAAGTTGCTGTATCGATGCATTAAAAAAAAACTTTAGTAGCGGCAAACTCACCTTTCGCTCCTACAGAAATGTACACCACCCAGCAAAGCATGGAAGCATTGTTAAAGTCAAACTATGCTTTGTAGCTTGGCTCAAGGTGGGGAACAGCTCAACTCTCCCTGGGAGTTTTAGGGTATCCCTTTACCTCAAGGTCCGAGAACTCACTTGCTGTTGGTGCACAAGACTGAACTGAGGGTACTGACCATAATGAACTGCAATACACTCTCAGTAAAAAACAAGATCATCAAAACACCAGAGGCTTACGTTGCGTGGCCACCTAGCTAAAAGGATTTCATTGCGGGAGAAGCATTACATTTGAGTAGTTTGCAAGAACCCACATTCTTTGCCAAAGTCATCCGCAGCGGCCACCAGTGCCGGAGAGGGACGCGAGACGCAGCATTGCATCGGTGACTCCCTTTGCCTTTTACCAATACTTCACTGCAAAACAGCCTAGACTTCATAAGAGATTGGAGGGGATGAGGATGCCTTCCAATAAATGCCAGATACAGTTTCCTCAGGTAGTCTACAGGAAGGCTCCCTCTGAATGCAGGTTACCCGTGTTTTTGTCCACTGAAACCAAATACGACTAAAACCTGAACAAAATGCCTCCCTGTTGCAGTTTTACTTCACGTAAGGCAGCGCCTGTTCCCACTTAATTCTCGCTGCTTAAAAGCGGTGCAGGCAGCAAGCTTTGGCACCACAGCTGGAACACCTGCAGCGAGCATGTTCCCTTGCACACATCTGCAGGAGTAAAAAGCGCTGGCACATGCCATTCCCCGCTCGCTGGTGGAAGCCATTGGCACCACTCCTCATGCACTCAACGGGTCAGGAGGATGCAGCCTTGGCAGGGACATGCTCGGAAGTTGGCTAAAAGAGACTGAGAAGTGAACTACTGACTCAAAAGAGTGACCCAGGCTCTTCCCTCATTTCCTCCAAATGCGGTACAGTAAAATCTGTAGTTCAGCGCTTTGATGACAGTACAGAAGCACGCAGTGAAACACTGCTGCAGGAGCCTGTCCCGTGAGTTTTCCAGCTGAAGGCAGCACAACGTCGAAAAGCCCCAGGAGCAAGCTGGTCAGCGCACAGTGCTGCTGCTTCTGAAACTGCCTTCCCTACCCATCACCGCTATCAGTGAGATGAGTGACGCCACCTTCCATCAAAAACAGCTTCTCACGGGGAACCGCAAATTCCTTTCTGCCAAAAAACCTCACAAACCCACTCCTCGCAGGGTTTTGAGCACTGTGTGAACGCTGACCAAATTGCAGAAACTGGAAACTCACCAGGACGGTTAAAACACGTACTTTTATTTTCACACTTCTGAGAAAGGAGCGCCCAAGTCTTCAGGCAGGAGAAAAAGTATGAAGGAGCCCTCCGTCTCTCAGGTCGCGATCTGTATCATCTTCACCACGTGTCTCTTGCTTTACATCAACACCTATGAGCAGCTGTCTCCCCCTGCGTGTGCAGTAATCACATTACCAGTAACAGGCAGGGCTCTACATCTCTACCTCACAGGTTAAACGCCCAGGCAGTTCTATGGTGACCATTCAACATCACACTAGAAGAGGAAATTCTGAGGTGGACAGGATTTTAATGCCCACGGAGGACAGAAATTATCTGTACTTCCAGCTCAGGTGCGACCGTGGCGGCAGTATGGACGCCACTCCTTCCTCCCAGCACATGTATCTAGCACCATTTCAAAACAAGCCAGCCGCCGGTGAACATTCAGGACGCTAATGTTTACCTCGTAAAAAATTACGATCCATGTATAATTACAGCAGCGCTACTAGAGACACCATCATCACCACTGCGTTCCATTTCAAACCTCAAGCTTCTGCAACTTTCAAGCTAATACAGATTTATGGAGTAAACCGTCAATGTGCGTCCAACACGCTCTCAACTTTTGCGTTTCAAAGCTTCAACTAGATGTCAGGGACGGGGAGGGAGCTCTGAACTGACAAGCGTATCAGATATTTAACGACGCACAAGTTTCTTTTACCCCAAATATTGACGTAACAAATCAAGAGAAGACAACCAAATTTCCCTTATTACTGAAGTGCCATTCACGTCAAGCAGAAAGGGCAACATGCAGTAAAAATGTCGCTATTTTCAACCAGTTATAGCTTTACTGTGCAAAAAGTCCCCCCCCAACTCTTGTGGTGCCAAAGCCAAGTATCGTAACGTTGCTCCCTTAAAGTGAGCCGGTTTCAAGATAACTCAGTGAAACACTGAGCTCCCGCAAAAGTCACGGATTCGTACAAAGCCACCAGAAACCCGGGGAGTACGCGGTGACACCCCAGCATTCGGGTACCTTTTAGGTAAGCAATAAAGTCTCCTACATACCACAAACTGGCCAAGGAGACAAGGGAAAGACCCGAGCATAATACTTGGTCTGGACTGCTACTTTTTTGTTATGTCAAATTTTGATGGTTAACACCCAACTTCAACAGGTACTTACACAAGTGAAAGCTAGAATGCAGCATGCCACTGAGAGGTCAAAAAAATAAGCATGCAGAGCAGAAGTCGTACATAAAAAGCTAACACGGCTTCTTCCCCATGGGCTCCTGAACTCAAAGTGACAACTCGGAGCTTATTCCCGATGCAGAACGCCAACTCAGATGAAGATCGTAACTGGCTTGGTTCAGGGAAGACCCTCAACCTTGTGGAAGAGAAGGGTGCAAGCACCAGGCAGTTATTCAGAGGACATGGCAAGCCCTAGTAAGCAGGGGTCTTCTGCAAGCCCTCTTCTAGAAGAACAGCTGCAGCCAAAGCAGGGTACCACACAGGCCCCAGAACTTCACTGTTTCAACACCAGCACGCAGCTGCCTTCCCCTCTAAAGAGACCACAGGCGGCACCCACACGCTGATTTCCTAGATGTGCTCGAGCTCTTTTCACATCCCCCGCTCCCACCCCGCAGAGAACCCGTACCGCAGGAGAGAAGAGCTCGTCCTACAGCTTCTCGTGACCGGCAGCGCTGGCATGATCTTCACTATGACTATAATGCCTGCAGAGTAAGTCACCTGTCAGAACTAGGTCCTTCAACGCAAACACACTTTGTTTCTTGAGCATCACCAAAGGAAAGAAACCAACTCGGTGAGCTACCTAGATCTGACTACTTGGGAGTATCCCCTCTCCAAGTACACTAGCACACATTGCGAATTTAGAGTGAAGGAAAGCGTCCGGGGTCTACCCCTTCCCTGCTCGCGAGCGGTCAGGTGAAGCTCAACCTACAGACACCAAGCCACAAAGAACTTTCGTCGTTACTTTCCACTATATGTAATGTTGTTGGACAAAAGTTTTTAGGAGCTACGTAGAAGAGCAATGTAAGATGTAAAATGCTTAAGATCCAAGAGACCCTGTCTTTGTCAGCTGCTGGCACCAAGAACATATGCAACCTATTTTATTCTAAAGCAAAGATACCCTAAAGGTCAAACTCACAAAGATCTTTCAAAGATGTTTTAGAGGTTTTTTTGAGACGCAAACCCATGCTTTAAGACAATTGGAATTTAAAAAAAAAAAACCAAACCAACAGAAAACCAGCCCCATGTCATCTCAGAAAAAAAGAAAAGAAACACAGCAACTCGCCTCCCCCCCGCATAAAAACCTCCCGTGTTGTTAACTCTGCGGTCAGGTTGGTTAGCCAGATTTCAGTCATTTCTGCCACTGAACTAGCAAGCGCTTGTGAGATATTAAGTTCTTTCAAGTAGACCCGGTAAATTCCATTGAGCCTAGTCTATTGCAAACAGAAAAATGTGCAAGTCTCCTAACCCACAGCCTTTGAGATCCCCGAGTAAAAGGGATGCCGTCGGACAGTCCGAGCGAAAACCCAAAGCGCTGTACTGGTGAGCTTGAAAGCGTTTCCATGATCAGCTCTGTGCGTGCAAACACGACCCCCTTCCTCGCCGCACCACAGCCTGCTGGAGCCGGAACTCTGCAGCCCAGGAATTACTCTAGCTCAGCCGCGACTGACTAGCTCCGCTTCACGGCACCCAACAGAAAACACCAAAACCAAGCCGGAAAGAGAAAAGAAAACTGTATTTTTATGTGTGTTTTAACAAACTCTGACACCACCAGCGACGGAAAAACAAAGCAACCGCTCTTTAAAGGGGCAAAATACAGACAAAGATACGCTCGCCCGCTCCGCAGCTGACAATTGGCCTGCAGAAGAAGAGACAGAACCGGCCTTTCAAAAAACAATAAGGCACTCCTGCTGCAAAGGACCCGGTGAATTTTCTTGCCAGCGCAAGGACGCAGCTAACAAGTGATGCAAAACAAGAACCGGGGGAAAGGAACACTGCAGCTTGTAGTAAGTAACACACCCCCATCATGTCTTCCCTGTTCTGTCAATAGGTGGGCTGCTGTCAGACTCTTCCTCTGGCTGCCTTAGAAAGGCTTCAAAAATAAATAAATAAATAAAAATGAAGGCAGGAAGAAGAGCAACTCAAAAAA
>VYZV01007871.1:42020-72312 GCA_013401275.1 Pandion haliaetus | reverse complement strand
AAAAAAAAAAAAAAAAAAAAAAAAAGTAATATGTGTTGTCTTTCCCACACAGTTCTTTCTGATGAATTGATTACACCCTAGCCAGGGCAACCTTAACAGAAGAATTGATTTATATTATTACTTTTTTTTTAAACCTAGCTGTTTATGAGGTGCAGTTTCTGTGCCACTTTAGTGACCCCCCAGGAGGATTTGTGACTTGATTGCTTAATGAAACAGCTCAGTATGAGTATATATCACAATAGCTGTGCTTTATGTTTTTAAAAAGTTGCGCAAAAGTTAACCATAATTTTTTGTGGTCACTTTTCTACAAATGGGCAGCTTCCACTTGGTAACCAAATGTGATACATCGCAGTGCCAAGAGGAAATTTAGAAGGACAAATTTGGTCAATTACGCTTTTACCCACTAGAGGGACCCATTGTTATGACTAAAAAGTGGTATCTGAAGTTATAAAAACAAAACCAGCATAATCAAATGTCAGGTGGAATTTTTATACCAGAATCTTTTCACTCTCTTGGTGTGTGTGCACACACCTTAAACCCGTGGGCCTTTTCCACCCACGTAATAGCGATTTCCAACTAAGATGCAATTTTTATGCAGCACAAGTAAGAACCGAGCATTTTGCACCTACAGAAAGCTCACGTTTCTGTGTTGGGCCACCTTGCAGCTGTATTCTGAAACAAAAATGGACAGAAAAAAAGGCTTAATTGCTTGCGACATGAAGAATTTACTGAGAAAATACATACTTGTTCAAAGATATGCTAGTCATTTTGTTTTCTTTTATTCCTGGGTGGGGGGTTACATCTGTGCTTTCTCTGTCCTGACAACCAAATAGCTCACCCCTGTCTTAATTATTTTCTGCCTCAAGCATGCACCTTCCTTTACTCTGGGCTTTACGACTCCATGCCATGCTCTTCAAAAGGCTCCTTGCAAAATCATCTCACACCCGCGTCTCCCCTGTGCTGGACTCGCTCTGCTTCATCCTGGCCCTGCTGCCCAGCGCGCCGCCCTGCATCCCTCCTGCCTCCAAGATGCTCCAGTGAAGGGGGTCTGTGGCTGCCCCCTCCCTGTCCATTAACTCCTGATCCATCCCCTGCGCCGTGCCACTCTCAGCATCTCTCTTGCCACCTGCGGGCACCTTGAGGCTCGTCTTGTCTGCGATCCTTGCCCCCCCATTTCGCTAGCCCCATCGCAACCCCTCACCTCGCTTAGCTACTTTAGGGGAGAGCGGACTGAAAAAAACAAACGGCAATAAAACGATCTGGAAATTTCTGCATGCAACATGTTTTGATCAATGGTCGCTTCATCTGATGGTGTTATTTATGCCTCTCCTCCTCTGCCCCCGTCTGGGTCCTCTTTTTATTGTTCTGTTGTCTTGTCTCAGACAGCAGCTTTCTTGGGGGTTCCAAAATAAAAAGCGATGGACATTATTGCTTACTGCCTAGAGTGAAGTCATTTTCATACTGTTTCTAATGCTGCTAGTAACCATGCTTTTTCTCAGAAAGAATGCAAACCTTTATTAGTTCTTGTTATTTCACACATTGAAATTCTTCTCCTAGGTGCAATGGGGATATGATCCAGTAACTTTTCTTTTTTTTAACAAAGAGCATTTTCTACTTAAATATGCTCAAATGAGTGAAAATTTGTCTTGAATTACTGTTTACTTACGTAAAATTTTCTCCCCCTGCATAAAAGACTGATGAGCAATTGTGCTGTGTGACCATTTAAAAAAGTATTTCAGCAAAGTGCCTATTTGGTTCCTTTAATGGCCCTTTTTGATACGTTGTGCAGAGCTTTGGGATGAAATATTCAGATCACATCCACGTAACTAATGGATCTGCAGTTTGATTTCTACAGTGAACTGCAGGAGGTGGGCATCTCGGTCACCGCGGTCTTGGCCCTTGAATGTAGTGGACTTTCAAATCCCTCTGCTACCATCGGAAAATAAGCACCCACACACCCCTCAGAAGCGACTTTTAACTTCCTAAATCACGTGGTTGCTTTTACAATTATTACCCTCATCCTGTGCAGGAATCTTGCTATTCTACGTGTGGCAGACCTCCAGGTATTTTTATTTTGCTATGTATTTATTATTCATGTGAATTTAGAAAGGGGATAAAAACAATTAAACTGCAGACAGTTTTGTGAGGCTGTGATACGCTTGAAGGATAAATTTGCATCCATTTCTCCCCTATTGATATTAAGGTATCACGCAGCGATGAACCTGATGTTGGCTGTTCTGTGCTAGTCTTTGTGCATCCAGCACACCTAATAATGTCAGATACGGAGTGGAAGGCAGGCGTTTGCCCTATACTTCAGTGAGATGAAACGTGATGGATGGCAGAATCGTGGAAAAGGCATTTTCAGCGTGGGTCATATTTTGCAAACAGAGAGGAAATTAAATGTGTTAAAATTTCTTTAGTCCTGCAGTGCTGGATCTATCCAGAGACCCGGCCCACAAAGTTGCGTTAGAAGGGCAGTGTTAGGACGGAGCGTAGCCGGTGAGGTTTTGTACCGGTGAGTGCTGCGGGCTCTGCCGCAGACACCAGCAGAAGGGAGATCATCTTCTTCTCGCTGCAGTCACGCAGTCTGGTGCCTCGGTGCTCTCCCAACTTTTCACAGTGTATTAAGCCGGATAAGGTGCAAACTCGCACTCCTTCTGCATTTTTCTTACAGTAGGACTCGTTTTTGGCATGGGGGCTTCAGAGACAGAAGGGATGTTGACATCTGAAATTACTGCATCTTTGCACCCATCTGAAATTTGTCTGTTGAAACCTTGCATCGTGCTAATTAAATTTCCAGCTCTATAATGATTAAGCCGGTACCTGTAGCCTTGCTTCATCTTAAGCTTCATGCAAGGCTGTGGAGCTGTTGCACCTCCTGTTGCAGCCCCAGGGAGTCCTGGAGAGGGTCTGGGGCCTCTCAGTTTTTATATTGTGGTACTTTTAGGGTCCCTCTATGGGATCCTTCTGCAGACAACATCTGCCACGGTGCTGCACTGAGCGCATCAGGCTAGCTTGTTTTAGGACACATGCTTAAATGCAAAGAAATGTGTTAATTCAGATTTTGTTCTAGAAAAAAAGGGCAACATACACAATCTACTAGGAAATTACTAACAGTGGAAACTGTTTTTAAGCTGCTCTGAAGATCTGTGATCAATAGGAATATGAGATATAAAAGAATAAATGAGCTATAATACCCCAATAATAATAATATGACCTTGTTTTGATTCAGCACAAGCTAATAGCATTTCATTTCTTATTGCTTCTGATTGCTAAATGACCACCTAAAAATGTGCAGGGGGTAGGTATTTATATCAGATTTCATTTGTGATCATTGAAAGGTTATTATTTATTTGCATTGGCAGATCTAAAAATCAAAACTACCTAAATGTGCCATTAACCTGCTTTGATTGCAGTCTGTAAAATGTGTGCTTTAAAAAAACCCAGGAAGCTGGTGGGTGCTTCTGAGGCTGTTTTTCTTTTCAGCTTTAGAAAGAAGTATTTACATGGAAGCGTAATGATGCTAATATTAATAAACTAAGGAATCTCTGCTCTGGAGGGACCAAAAGAGACTTGTGTGTTCTGAAATTGATTAAAATGCATTCTCTTTGGCTAGAACTGAGTTAGTGCCGAAAGAGTGGTCTCAAACTCATGTGGAAGATTTATTTTGTTATTTATTTATTTGTTTGTTTGTTTTCGTAGCTTACAAAATCTCTGTGTAAATAAACAATATAACCTAAATCCAAACTAGCCAGGTCAACAACACTGTTTACGCAGCCCAATGTGTACAATTAAAAAAAACTAATACAAACAAGAATTTAATTCTTGCAAGTTCTTACTATTTTTTGGTAAGCTGTTCCTGGTGTCTGATGGATTCCTACTCTTATTTCATATTCTGAGACATATTAATATGGCTCAAGAATCCCTCATTTCAATTGCTATAATGTTAACTGCATTTTGAAATAAATACAAAGTTTTATAAACTGTAGAATTACTTAAAATTTTCTGTTTTTCATGAACACCTGCTTTTCCTGCTCATTAGAAGCAAGCTTTGTGAATGCTAATTGGCATCCTTACTCAGCCCCAGAGCTTGGTCTAGGAGCATATGATGGATTTTATTTCTTTGCTATATTTGCATTTTAAAATCCTACCTTATGAAAGAAAAACAAACGTAAAGGGTGGGAATTCAGTGAAAGGAATCCAGAAAATCCATCAGGATCTACTAACTTGCCATTTCTTCTAAATATATTACGTGCACAGCAGTTGTACAACTGTATGTTTATATGCAGCTCTGCATTTTTGACTGAAAAAGAGAGCTTTCTTAATATAGTCTAAAGTGTGATTTCACTTGGAAAAGTGAATCTGTAAACTTAGCATCATGTTTATTGTCTTAATGACTTCAAATTCCAGACTTGATTTGCACACTGGCGCAGCAACTTGTTTATCCTAACTACAAGCTCAGTCTGAGGTCAGCAAGTCTAGCTACGTTCAAGGGCCCGAAATTAATGCGATAGTACGTCTGTGGGAACGGTTGCATAATTCAACATCTTATCAAGTCACCACATCAATCCAGGGTTGTGGTATACAGGACTATAAAAATGCTGCTGCCTTTCTCCAAGTTTCTCCACCCTGCATTGTGTTTTCCTGTCCTCCTCCCTTCTGTTTTCCACACAAAAGGGAGTTCACTGAAAAGCCTGGTTTGCCCCCA
The DNA here is from genome assembly GCA_013401275.1 of Pandion haliaetus. NCBI lineage: Eukaryota > Metazoa > Chordata > Aves > Accipitriformes > Pandionidae > Pandion > Pandion haliaetus. Next base: position 67,604 of record VYZV01007871.1, on the reverse strand, counting down.
AACTACTAACCTTTGAAAGACAGACTGGGAAAGCAGCGAGACTTTCAAAGAAAGGAGGTACTTGACTTGTCTTCTTTCTAACCTAGGGCTAGGGTGCGTTAAAGGAGTCGTTCCACAGGACCAGCATCCTTCTCCACGTGGCCTTCCGATGCCACTGGCCCTGCTCATCCTCTAAGGCACTTTCCAGTTGGATTTGAACCATCCCGGTCCTGTCCCTGGGAACGTGCCTGTTTGGGTTAACCAGAGCAATGCCTGTGCTTGGTAGCCGAGACAACCCTTCAGGGTTATGTTTGCTGGGAAGTGCATTCAGGAGGCATGGAGAAGCCACCTGTGATTCCTTCCGATGCCACTCTGAAGATGAGTGCAAACTACCGTGTTTGGTTGTGTAATGGACTAATACCCAGAACTTACGTTGTCTGTAAACATGATAAGAAATAGTTGATTCAGCCCTCGTGAAGGGGACGGTGCCCTGCAGTCCTGGCACCGTGTAACCCGAGGTAGCTCACCTGGGAGTGGAGCAGATGCTTGAGCGCTGGCTCACTACAACTGCAGTCTTAGTTAGGATATAAATGTTGAATTTGCTTTAATTTTTTTTTTTTTTTTAATAAATGCATTTTGAATGACATGACAGGGTGCTGCTTCAGGCTCGTGTAATGAGATCATTTGGTTCCAGCTAGCAGGAGCTACGTATCCATTATACAGAAGGGTAACTCAGTGGATGTCCTGCCTAACATCTACCAAAACCGCTTTTCCATTCTGCAGGGTTTGGTTGTATTTATGGAAGGTTTTTGTTCTTTTTTTTTTTAAAAATACCTTTCTTTTGGAGTGCTGAAAAATCTGAAGAGAAATTAAGTTGTTGCTGAAAAACCAAACAGGCTGCCATCCCTTTTCTTTTCTGGGCTAAAGTCCAATTTTGCACAGCAGTTGCAAAGAAAAAGCAAACGCATCACTAGATTCAGCGAGAAATATTGTAACAGTATGTAATCTCTGTCAAGATAAAATTGCTTTGTGATTTACATTACAATAAATCCTGACCTTTAAGTGCTGCAGACTAAGCTAATCTGTGAAGTACTTTATTCTATCACTGAATCAGTGTGTGCAGCTGAAGCAAAGTGACTGTCTTCGTCCCACCATGGTGTTGCTGAAGAGCAGGTAGGAAAGCAGCTTACGGTGCACTGTTCCACGTGCATCGCAACAGTGATGTAACTGAAGTATCCAGTGTGGATTAATAGAGTTACTTGCTACTGCTGTAGGAAGTATAAATTAATATTTTTTATAAATAAAGAGCATATTGTATTTAAATTGACATAAATCAGGACATTTAGAATTAAGCTTAAAAATCTGGGCTGACTTTCTAACATTAGTGAATGCTAATAGTTCATTCCCTTTCTCTCTCTTGCTCCCCTCATTTATTTTATTTTCTTTTTTTTAAGGATAACAACTTGTGTGTCAGCATAGATATTTTGCCTTAATTTGATTTTTTTGGCCTTTGTCTCCCAAAGGCTCTCTTAGACTGTTGTTTGGGTGTAGCCTTTCATAGTTGTGTTGCCCCTGGCACTTAAGTTAGTCTTCTCTTGTTCTTTTTTGTGGAAAAAACCCACACGGAATGAATATTTCAGGGATTCTTTAATTATGTATTTACCCAATGGTCCTTACCAGAAAACACATAATATTCACCAGATTGAGTAAGTAGGTAATCAAGCAGTTATTAAAACAGGAATTCTTGACACATTATCCCATAACACAGCAGTTAAAGTTTATTGCATCATGGTCTACTTGGAGCATTTTTAGCCTATGTATTTATATGTGCACTTAGAGGCAATCTTACTATAAAACACTTAGGTCTACTGAGCCAATCAGATTTGCAGACTAGGAATGTATTATAAACTCTGTAATTCTGCATACAGAGCATCTCATGCTGTGAAACTAACTGCTCTTTAAAGCTTTTCATGTTACCGTTAGACCACCTCGCTTTAATGTATGCTGAAATGTTGGGAAGAACCTAATACTGATGGAAAAAAGTTTATCTGGGTCTTTCTCCGGTCTGTGATTCACACCATATTTTCTTTTTTAATTTCATTATATGTGGTATTCTGAGACCACTTATATTGTCTGACACATGTCAGTATATGTCCATTATCTGGGAGCTTCCATTTGCCTGTTACTCATTGCACCTTTTGAAGAGGATGTACGTATAGATGTTGTATACTTGTTATGTATACATATTGTATATTATGTTATACATGTATATACACATATATTTATACATATACATAATTTTGTTGGCTGTATATATATATATATATATGTGTGTGTGTGTGTATATAGTCACATACCAATAAAAAAATCCACTAAGATTACTCAAGCCCGCGTCTGGATCTGATAATCTGGGACAAGTCAGGAAGGAAGAGAGGAGGCTAATAGGAAACAGATGCTGAAGGCAAAGATGGGCATTGATATGCAATATTACAGACATGGATAAAAATTTAAATGGTGGAAGGACAAGGAAGAAACACTGTCACGAGAGAAAGAGCTGCAAAAGCTAAATATTCTAAACTATAGTAAATGGGAAGTTGATTGGCAGTATACAGTTTCCAGTTTTACCCAAATGTATATGAAATATCTTCTAAATATTTTACTCTTATTTTACAGCTAAATGTTTTTAATTTATGGCAGAATCTCTTTGTGTCTCTGGGGAACTAGGGAGAAAGAAGGGAAGCACTAGACGGAGGAGGTTTTTTTATCTAAAGTTTTTAACATTTTGATATGAAGTCACCTGGAGGTCTCTAAGCACAGAAGTTATAAACTTAAACCACGGGCTTGCTGTGTTGATCTGCCTGAAAAATGTGTCAGTACGTTTGATTTCCTCACTGCTGAATGTGTGGGGTTGTCTGTTATATTTAGTTACGGATGATTGCATAAATCCAAAAAAATGTCCATGGGAGCCTTTGACCTATCCGTAATGTCCTGGGTAGTTCAGGGCAGTAACACAGACATAATTCCCATGTGGATCTTTAGTTGGCATCCAAAACATGAGGTGGAAAGGAGCTCTGCGCAGATAGGTCGATTCATTGTATATATAATATATGATACGCCTGCCATAGTTGATGAATCCTGAACAGAGTTCATTGAGGATTTTCTGAATTCTTTTTTCCTTAAGACAAGTTTAGAAGCTGTTTAAATCAGTGCTTTTACAACAAAACCATTTTCTGAAAATGATTTCTTTCATTTACATTTTAACTAAGAAATGCTTTTGACAGAAAGTTTTGTAATTGCTAGACTGAATCAATTTGACAGTTTTTGAAACTAAAAAATCCCAGTTCTGCAATCCAAACAACTTCTTTGGAAACTTGAGGTAACTACAGCTTAAAAGCAGCTGGTATTAAAATTGAAATTTTAGAAAGTTTTGACAAGGGGAGAACTGGAGAAATTTCTCAAATTTCAACTGTTGGTTTGTTTATTTTGTTCCTTTGCTCTTGCCTTTGAGGGTTTCCACTGAGATGTCACAGGTTTAAGTGCCAGGTCATTAGGGAGACGTTTACCTCCAGCGACCGTCCCTGATAACATCCACCTCTGAGATACCAGTGATGATGCCAGGGTTACATACAGTGATGGACATGTCAAAGAGTGATGCTGGACCACTAATAGATGCTACAGGAATATTGTTCATTTCAAACAGTTCAGGTATGCTGTTCTGGATGCTTCTCACAAAAAAAAACCCAAACTAGACTTTGTTATGTCATTTCAGTAGGATCAGGTTGAACAGCTGCTTGCAGTGAAGAAACAAGGGCAGGTGTCTGAACCAGCAGCTTTTTAAAGCACCCTCCCTTGTCTGCCCGAGATCCTTTGCCTCTGTAAGTGCCTTTGTTAAAAAGCTAGCTCACCTGAAGCTGGGTCAGGAGGTGTGTTAGCATTGGTAAGGCCAACCAAGGAGTCATCTGGCCATGAAACTGGAAGGTTGTAAGGAGAATGGGAGGGAGGCAGTGCTGTCTCATGCTTCTGGCTGGTAGGGAGCTCTCTGCAACAGAAATGTAAAGGCTTAGGGAAAACCTTGTTTTCTTGGGTGCTAACTCATCGGGGGGGCTTCCACGGGAAAGAGAAAGAAGATCTATTGAGTTTGCTTATTCCCTGCCCTTGCCTTGTTCTGTGTTTATTCAGTTACTCTCCCATGGTCAGTAGCTGTGCATTCAGTACCTCCATGTGAAGCCCATCCGTGTCCCTCCCTGCCAGTTTGGTAGCTCGTTTCCAAGCAAAGTTATTTAGCAGTCTTCTCTTACCCTTGGTCTTCTAAACAAAATGTACATCACCATCTGAAATGGGCCTGCAAAATAGTTTTCTCAAAATAATATATATCAAAACCTCTCTGTACAAGTGGTTGTGCCTGTCCATTTACACAATGGTTTTTAACAACAGCTTGTCCTGAGATGTTCCTTGTGCTTCCATTCAATATGACCTTAAATATTTTATCAGGGCTTAAAATACAGCATTCTATCCATTTACTTAAAGTTAGTGGGGTTTTTTTTCCCTTTTCTATTCATTTATAGTTTTCACTCTCTGTTGCCCAGCAGCTGTACTTTTTGTTAAGTTTCTGGATTTTTTTTTTTTTTTTAAACCAGCTTATAGTCAAGCAAACAAAAAACCCAAATGTCAAACACAAAGCATTTCCCCACTTTATTTAAGATTCCTTGGTCACCTCCAAGAGCTAGCTAATGCCAGCATGCTGCAGACAGCAGGCCTCCTAAATTACACTGTCAGCTTCCTGCCAGTTCATGTGGGTATCGTTCCTGGGCACAACCCCCCAGACTGAGTCATTTCTCACAATAATAAAAAAAAAGTGGCTTTGTGGGACAGAGGAACCTTAAGTCCCTCTGTGAAGAGAGCAGCTGTGCATTTCTGTTAACCTCAGCGATCTGTTCGCAAAGGTTCAGAAAACTATCACTGGAAGGAAAAAGTCTAGACTTTTTGCCTTTTTTTTTTTTCTCCCCAAGATGAAAAGAGGTGTTTTCTTTTCCAGGGAACAAAGGCTTGTACATACAGCCGTAAGCCTCCTCCCATTCATCGGTGGTTTGGGAGGGGCGAACACAGAAGGCTGTGTTGTTTGCTGGCCATGGCTCTCCCCAAGCGTGGTTTGGTGGAGCTCCATCACTTGGCCGGGACTGCAAATATAAGTGGACTTGTGATGTTCACCCACTGGGCCAGGCTGGGCTGCATCCATCACGGTGCAGCGTGGCATCGGATCGCAAAAGTGGATTTTGAGTGCCCTACCGGCAGAGGGGAGGGACTGCCTGTTGGGGAGGAAACAGAATCAAAATTAAATCCCCAGCATGTGAGAGAAGGACGTGATCGGTAGGGAAGTGCAAACCACCCTCTCCTGCAATTTACTGCTGTGTTGGTGTCCCTAGAGCCCCACTAGTGATGGCTATGTATGGGCTGAATACTCCTAAAGCACCGAATTTTCTACCTAGCCATTACGGCTTTCCATTGTGTTGAAAGTCTAGGTCTTTCCTGAAATTGGTCTTCCTGCCTGCTCCCTGTGATGGCATCCACCCTGGGTGTGTGTGGTGTTCCTTCCTCTCTCCTCACCTTTCCAGGCTCGGCCTCAGGCTCTCCATCCCCACGAGTGGTCACCCCCTATCTGCAACAGACCCACAACCACACAACGACTTTTTTTGGTGAATGATTTTTGAGTTCAGTTTCTGATCTGATTTGCCACAGGCAGTAATTTTTCTACTTTTCTTGTCTGTGCATCCTTTTCTCCTCTTTTTTTTGAGAATGTATGATTTCACCCTGTTTCTTTACCGCTTTTAAGATCTGATCCTCCCAGTAATGCTGAAATGGAAGTAACAACTGCAGTTGTTTCCTTCCTCCTGTGATATCCAGGAGCTTCTGGAGCAGAAGACCAGTAACGAGCCAGTGCACGCTGCCCTCTCACTGGCCTGTGGCATGGTGGTGGAGTGAATAATCGCAGGCACTGGAGGAGTCATACCCATGGGTGGTGTTGTCCCAGTTGGGCAAACTTGGCTCCTTCCCCACCTCCTGCTCCTGCAGGAACCAGCTGCCACCACACTGCCAGCGGGAGATACTCCCCACCTTACTTCCATGGGAGCCTCTGAAATCATTCTCTGGTCCCTTTCCTACATCTTAAAATTATCTGGGCATCCTGTGTAAATTCAGAGACTTCTCACCTTCCCCCCCTTTTTTTCTTTTGGCTGAAAGTCGGTGCAGCAGAAATAAATCTGAGGCTACGGAAAGAGTCTACTGCTAGAAAGAATGAGTCCTGTTGTGTTTTAAGTCTTCATGAAGCCATTTTTATGGGCCTCTTTTTTTATATTTGTGGATTAGGGTGGACATACCAACAGTTTCTACTGTTGTAAGGAAGGGGAAAAAAAAAAACCAAAACAACAAACCAATCCCATGCACACTCAGAAATAAATGATGGAGGTCTATTCTTTTTAGAAATAGTGTTAATATTCCTGGATAGATTGCATACAGCTTGAAATAAACAAGCATACACAATAGCAATTTAGATATAATTGTATCTCCTTTTTTATTTAGATTTATACAATATTAACTGTAGAAAGACCAATAATGTCAAGAACTGTGGAAAAATATTTTTCATTAGGAAAAGACGTACTGGAAATTTATTCTGTCCTTGAGCTCTGCGAACATGCTGGCAGTTCAGTATAAAACAAAGCAAATACTTAGGTTGTGAAAAGTTGTTTTCTCTCTGTAACTTCCTGAATGTTACCCTAACTGGATTTTCAAATTGGTTTCTGTGGTCTGCAGCTATGCACAGCAGAAGAAATTGCAGGCATCTCTTAAGCTGAAAGAGTATTTTTAGATGTTTTGTGGGCTGTGTATCAATTACTTTATAACATAGAGTTAGTAAGGAATGTATGAAATATATTTAGTGTCTTTCGAGAGTATTTTAGGAGCATTTGATTCTGACACATGGAATATAATTTACAGAGATGCAAGTTACATCATTATAAAATTATATATTGAGAAAACACCACCACAAAAAAAAAAAAGCCAACAAAAAACCCGTGAAGAAAATCCTTTGAACCCTGCCTTGAGGTACCCACCCTTGAAAAGAGTGGAAGTTTTCACTAAAGAGTCATTGCTTTCCATTCAAAGGAACCTTTTGGAGGTTTATACAACCCGTGATTTTTCTATAAATTATTGTTGTATCTGTGGTTATGCTAATGCCAGTTGCATTACTAGCTGACTGTCCCTTTAGCCTTAAAATATCTTTCGGACACCTTCCAGTTTCCTTGGCTCACCCCGTCTCTTGGCTTGTGTGGATAAAGGAGGCAGGAGAAGGGCCCTGCTTTACTCTTTCACATTTTATTTTTTTAATCACAGAAAAAGGTAAAATGTTTTGTTGTTATGAGGATTTACAACTAATTTTGATTAAAAAAAAAAGAAAAGAAGCAAACCAGAATTAATCTGTGTTTCTTAATATGAATAACTGAGGGATTGCACCCAGGTTTTAATGTTTTCCCAAATGTCATTACAGTTCAGGGGTTGGCAGGAGGGAATTACCACCTTTCCTTTTGTTTATATTGGTGACTGGGTACACTGGTTGCATGGGGGTAACTATAGCTTTCTATTGGAAGCATTAGGAAAGATTTTAAATGCTTTCCCTACGCTGAAAGAATATCTGGGCAGACTAGGAATAGAAAAACCTTCCCCAGATGCTATCAGCCTTGCCAGAGCTGCCAACATGGGCAGCACAGATGAGCTCCAGCAAAAGGTAGTTTCCACAACCATCTCTCCTGCAGGCTCAGTCCTAATCACTTCAAAGGTATTCAATGTTAAATTCAGATGCCTGATGGGCAAAGAACGTATGGACCCAACAGAGACTCCTCTGTCTCTGCAGTTTCTTATATGGAGGCAAATTAGCCATATTTTTTTTTCTCCCTGCCCCCCTCCCAACTTATTTTGACTGTATCAGGATGAACTGATTTTGAAACCAGTCTGAAAGGACTGCCAAACTACAGTTTTGCCCCTTTTAGACGAAGATGATGCACTGTGAGCCTGGAAAAGCTGGACTTTGTGAAGCAGGGAGGAGACCCGCTCCTTTGCCAGACACCTTTTTGTGTGACTTTCACCAGGAGGACCTGTTGATCTGCCCAGAAGGATCTCCTGGCTTCCCGAGATCCAGTCGTCCTTTGTGGGAGGGAGGTGCAGTGGGAAGGCTCGCTGGTGATGGAAGGGGTCACTTCCACCTACATAAATCATCCCCAAAAGTTACACCTGTGCTTGCAAATTTAGTGTCTGAGTGGACAGGTGTCTATCTGCAGAGGAAATCGACCCTTTCAACCTACTTATGCAAACGCTGGGCAGATAGGCGTTTTGCAGTCACTGTGCAGACAATGAAGCTCTGGTAAAAAAGAACGTCTCTTGACTGAAAATTTTCCACCCAGATCTCAGGAGATGTCTAGTAGTGACTGCTTCTGGTTGGAAACAACTATTCTTAGATGCTTTTAAAATTTCTACTTTCAAAATGAGCCATAACATTTCAGATGTTAAAAAAAAAAAAGAGCTCTTAAAAAGGTAGTTACTCTGTCAAACCTCACTGAGTTTCCAGATTGTTATTTCTTCTAACCAGTGCAACTGACCCATCCCTTCTGATGACCACTGAAGAAGCTGAAAATACCTACTGCAAAGTGACTTCCTTATCCTAAAGGGTTGTATTTCCCCTATTAAAATGACCTCTGAGCTATAAGCAGTTAGGTCTGCCCTCAGGGCAGAGCTCGGGTAAAGCTTTGTCAGGTTCTTGTGCTGCTGCCAAGAAATCCCAGCACAGTCCTGTGTTCTGGGATGAACCTACAGCAGCTTCTAGGCTGCTAGGAACTGTTTGGGGATTAAGCTTTATAAAATCCAAGTCTAAAACCGACCTGAGATAAGTGTTGTGAGAATATATTTAATTCTGTGAGGGGCTCAGACACCATGATAAAATCATACTGTAGAGATCACATACAAATCACAGTAAGCTGTTTGGTCTTCTCCCTGTTCTCCTCCTCTACAAAAAAATACTAATGTACCCCACTCGCATATCACAGGACTAGATTTTCTCAGCTTCATAACATTTCCCACTGACTCCTGTACAGTGCCACTCTTCAATGAAAATTGTGTAATTTGATGACATTCTTCCATTGTCTCTGCAGATTATGACAAACAGAAGCCAAAGGCTTTCCTTTTTTTCATTTTCTTGTTTTTGTTTAATTACAAGAAAATCAAATGACTCATTTTCAAGTGGAACTGACAACATATTAAACTCTGAAGCACATTGCTCGGTATCTTGATGTGCGGCGGCATTAATATGTAGTTTGTTTGGCAATGGCCTAGAAGTAATTGCTAAAGGATCAACAGCAAGGGAATAAAACCACAGAGCAATTGCTGGAGATTCCTACTTGCTATCACCTCACTTGGCATGATGCTTCAGCTCGTGCCATGCAACAGACATGGCAGAAATACACAAGCACTGGCACAACTGGCCTAAAAGAAGCTCATGCAATCAAGGAAGAGTGTTGGGCACTGAATAAAGAGTGCATAAAGCCCAATATCAGGCAAAAACATTCGCTTGAGTCTGTGTCAGTCCAGCAAGACACTTGTCCTGACCTCAGGGATAGTAAAACATAAGTTTAAATACTCAGGTAGTATAGCACAATCACAGTTCTTGAATAATTTGAATTTTCATATTTGTCTCACGCTCCTTGAGCATGCTCCAGAGTGAAGACAAAGTGAAAAGTGAGGATGCTGGCCCTCAGAATTTAAGCGGACAAGATACTGCTGGGAAGAGAACATTAACACAGACTGTTGGCAGCTTGCAGACAGGACAAAACTATATGCATGTCCTACAACTTGCCCTTTATCATAGGACACTTTGAAATAGATTTATTTATCTATACTTGGAGTTTTCTGGGTATCTGCTTCTTATAGAGTATCATATGGGTAACAGTAATAGGGAAAGCTGTCTCCACACCAGTTTGGTAAGTTTTTGGGTTGCTTCCTCAGAAAAGCTGCTGCTGCTTCTTAATATTTCTCCTGCATTCCTGGCTAACCTAGCAGCATTTCTAGTTGTGGCCTCAGCTGTTCATCTTTACAACAGAAATCTGGGGCTTGGTAGGAGGCCATCAGCAGACAAACTAGGACCACACTTTCATCCTCTTTCTACCATCATGGTTTTTAGGACTTAACTGAGTATCAGGAGAGGTGAGAGAACATACACTTCTTAATTAGCTAGAGGAAAAGTGTCTCTAACATGCCTGGCCTTGCTCCAGGGTCAGAACAAGTATTGTTTAAGGAAAAAATGAAAATAAAAACAGAAAGGAGGGAACTTAAAGGAATTTCCCCTTTCTGAATTATCTGATGAACTTATTTTCTACTAGTGGAAATTGAAATGGTGAACTTAACTGAAAATTCACGGTCTGGGAGAAGATGATCCAGTCTGCTCAGAAGGCTGTTTTGTTGCTATTACAGTTACGTGTTTTGTCTCTTTTCTATGTTTGCCAGCCAGACTGAAGAGTTATCTTCTTTCTACCTCTGCTCTACATCCTATAGCTGTGTTGATGGAAATGTACAGACTTTGGTAGGCTTTAAAATCCATCTTCAGAAGAAGCATTTCCAGACACAAAAAGTTTAACACAAAGGCAGATTTGTGACTTGGAGCAAGCAGGAGATAGCAAGAGATTTGTCATACACTGAGTATGATGGTTTATTTAGCTGTTTAGTGTCATGGTTGGATTCATTGATCTCTAGCTAGATACATCACAGATAAAATGACAAGTAGTATACAACAGTGCTGAAAAAGATAAATATCATCTATTATCTCCATGAGGATCTATGCGAGAGCTAGTTTCACAAATATTCACTTATCAGGGTGCTAGATATGATCACTGTCATAAAGGAATTAGTTCAGGCATGACAATATTTCATGTTGAGACAGAATGGGTAAAGCTGTCTGGTCAGTGCTTTCTTGGAGATGCATACAAAACCAATTTTCTATATACTCCATATGACACATGAGCTATGCTGAATTAAAATATTACAACAACCTTAAATGTATTGAAACATTGAGAAAGCAGCACTGCTTTCCCCTTGGTTGTTATTTTGGTCATTAAGAGGTAAAGATCAGTAGCTTAAGTAAAATAGTATATCCGTGGCAAGTGATAGATTTATTTGTCAGCCCATAAATATAGCATTCAAATTCTTTCCGAAGTTTGGGTTTTTGAACAGCAGCAGCAGCATCAACAGAGACCTCGGGGCGAGGAGCTCTATCCCAGCGTGGTGAGCAGCTGGATCGCATGGTCCCACCTCAAGCAACGTTATCTGCTAGGACATCTTCCCTGGTGATGTCAGGGCTCCAGGTGTGACATCGGGTAAGGTGTCAGCAGCGGCTCCTGTGCCCCTGCCCAGCTGTGTTCCCCTGGCCGGTGCCACCACAGGGTGAGACCTCTCAGACAGCAGGACCCTCCGCAGCTGGTGATGGGAGCTCAGCCACTTCTCGGAGCAGGTTTCCCAGCCGGCACAGCTGGTCCGCTCTGCCCTCTGCCAGCAGAGACCTTCTGCGGCATCCACTGCCGTGCCGGCATCGTCGTGCTCTGCACCCACCGCCGGTCTGCAGCTCTCACAGCTGTAGCAGCTCAAGCTAGGGAATTAAATTTAGCAAGTAAATAGGGGATTCTCCAAACAGTCCCAATATTGAGAGTCCTGGGACCTGCCTTCCCTGCTGCGTTAGATGGCATAGTGTTTGTAGAGTGCCTCTCGCAGGACTGACCTCATTACCTGGTGTATCCAAATTAATGCCAGCTCGGGCAGGCTCAGTTCAGGTCTGGACCAAATATTGGACCTGTTGATGAAATCACAGCCAGCTTCTCGGCTCCTGGTCTGGAAATCATAGGATGGGCGGCAGTCTCCTAGCTGGAAATGTTCGTACAAATGAGCAGACGTGTGTTGTACATTGCTTATCACCTACTGCATGCATGCCTGTGGCCTCTGCTTTAGTGACTTTGGAAGCACACGAGACCAGGAGTGGAAAAAGGCAAAGTTACTCCTTCCCTGATTGAAAAATGGAAAAATAATACAGTTCCACAAGTGCTAAAACCCTCTGGATTTATTAAGGATATATAGGGAAAGCTGTAATGGCTCTTCTCTGCGGGTGCCACCAGAAAGGACTGCAATAAAAAGTGTTGCATTGTTCTGACATGACTTGGTTTGCAAGTACTTCATCTGGTAAAAACTCTTCATAAAGTAAGACAGCAGTTACTAACAGCAGAGCTTTCACAAAGCCTGAGAACCTACTACATGAACATAAAAAGTGTGTGTGACACAGCTTTACACAGATAAGGCAGGGAGAAGGTAAAAACACAGAGGAATTTGTAGATAATCTGATGTTGATGAGCCAATTTTCCATTTTTAGAGAGCTCAGTACTATCTGCTGATTAGAACAAAATGCTGGGAGAAACAAGGGAGTAACCAAGACAGGCAGACAGAAAAAGAAGAAAAAAATTTGTCAGACTACTGAGTACACAAATAAGAGCACTGATAGTGCAGATATGATAGACATGCAAGAGGTTACCAAAAATCTAATTTTGTAAAAATTGAAGTGTGCTTGCGGTGGGAAATAAGAAAAGACCCATTTCAAATGTAAAAAAAAATGCAAGAAATTGAATGCATTCATCCCCTTCCAAGGGTATGAAGCAGCAGGAGGAAGAGAAGACCTAACAGGTACTGGGGAATTGCAGCTAGAATGAATGGACTCTACCAGCTTAGGAGCTTTTACTAATTTCAGTTGTATAGGAACTAAATGTATGGTTAAAAATACACTGTGGAAGTTTTTTGGGTTTTTTGAAGCAATGGACCATTAAAAAAAGCAGACATTATTTGTTAAATAATGAGGTGAATGAGATGGCTTCATGGCCATACATGCAATGCAAGGGTAGGAGTACATCCAGTTGAAGAAGAGGTTAAAGATGTCCAGGGGAACAGGGAATATTTCAGTGGTATAGAAAGCACAGCTGAAAAATCATCTGAGGAATCATGACTACAGTTTCCTTTCACCTATGTTAGGACTGAAAAGGGAGCACTTCCCACTACCTACTTGGGGGACATTTTTGAAGAAACAGGTGCCAAATATTCTCTGGCTTATTGATGTATCAGCAGAATTATGGTCTGTGTCTTTGGGGAAAAAAAGAGCTCACGATCCTTAAATTGGTTTTGTAGAAGGGGCTGTCAAACATCTTGTTGCTACGGTGGGTCCCAAGAAAGCCTGCCTCATTTCTGTGGTTAGAAAGCAGGGACGTGGAGCTTCAGGCTGCCCAAGGGCTGGTTGCTGCCTCCTGCCCACCCCATCTGTGCACTTGGGTGCGAGGCTGGTTTAGCTGAATTATTTCCATTGTTCCCTTCTACAGGGCTGGGAAAGGTGGGTAATGCAAACGTGGTGATGGGAAGGGTCTCTCTGTGGGAGAGCACAGTGCAGGGTGGTCAGGGCTTTCACAGATGGTTTTGTGGCTGGCTCAGGGTCCATCAAATTTGGTGGTGCCCAACAGTGTAGTGCCACTGTGCTGACCCTGGAAGCAGCGTGCTTGCATTTATTTAAATAAACTTAGAGGACCCTCTCTGGAACCAATGCATTGTCTCTGTGGCTGTGGCACAATGAATTTGCACCAGGATAATCCAACAGTTTACACATTTCCAGAGTTCATGAATAACAGCCTCTGCCTCTGTCACTCCCCTGCAACAGTGACCAAATCCCACTCTTCCTTCTGCACCTCTGCCCTAAGTCATGCTCCGCTGCATGTTGGTCATCACCAACACCCCATCTCCTCCACACCTTGTGTCTGCTCTTCTCCCACCCATGTGTCCTTCTTCCCTCTCCTTCCCACTCCCATGTCCCCATGGTTACCATCATCCCACCTCCATGTCCTCCACTCTCTGCTAACCTTTTGCTTTCCTTCTTGGACAACTACACTCTCCAGAGCACATTTAACTCTCTTGCACAGAGGAGGAAGGAAAGATGCACGAGCTGTTCCTGCTCACCTTTTCCTTTTGTTTTTCCAGTCCCTGGTAAACAAGGCAGATGGTCCAATGTTTTCTACATTGCCTGGATTTTGTCAGGGAGCAGGTAAAAGAGCCCCAAGGATGGTCATTCCTGCACCACTGTGAGGAGCAGACCAAAGTAGTTGCTGGTTTTAGCCCTTCAAATATTTCTGCCCTGCGGGTCAAAGACCAAGAATACTAAAAAGGCACAATCCTCCTCATTTATGGCTGCAAAGTACCTTAGTGCCTGACATGGACAGTCTTCTCTGTTTTTACCCTTTTCTAGATGTTTATAATTGACATTTACCAGATAAATGTAATTACATGTGCAACATTATAGGTTTATCTCTTGTTTTCATTGCATTCTTTAAAATATTTTTAATTATAAGAATGTAGTTTTATAACTCTTTTAATGGAGATCCTAGAAACAGAAACCATTATTTTAAAGATTTTTTCCTACTGAGAAATAATGAAATAGATGGGATGGCAGGTATGTGTCCATCCAATCCCTCTGAGACTAGCTGTACTTTTTTGTCTTTGTTTAAAAAAACCTGCCTGAAATAGAATTGTAAAATATTAAGAAAAGGTGTCAGAGATATGGCAGTAATGCTGCATCCCTGCCCTGTAGTCAGTGTCTTTCAAGGTATACGGGCCTTTGTTGAAGGCTCTGGGTGGTGACTCAGAACATACTTGCTAAATATCTGGCTCTACAACAGACTTCCTGTTTGTCTTTGGGCCAGTCACTAAGGCTATTGTTATTAAATGTGAAAGGATTCAAATTCACTTCAATTATTTAAAAAAACTTAATCACTTGTCTCGTTCTGTGATTCATTTCCGTGTTTTCTCCTATCTTTTACCTTGTGCATTTAAGGCTTGTCATGACAGGTGCTGTCTCTTACTATATGTTTGTAGAATATGAAGGATAATGGGAAATTGCCTGGGTGGAACTCATGACATATTGCTAAATTAGAAATAACAAATGAGTTTTAGTAATTATAGTAGACGGCAGAGTGCACCCAATTTTCATATATTGTCTGAAGAACTATATTTGTTGTTGAAAGCATACCTCCATTTCTAAGTTGCTTTTCTGATATTTCACTTTCCAACACTATTCAGCTTGGAATCTTCTTTTGATATTTACTTTTGCCCACGTATTGAGCTTGGGTCTATATTTTCACTCTTTATTCTCTCTGTCTTGCATTCTCACTGTAATCATTCATAAAGTCCTTGGAAAAGTTCTCTTGTTCTTTTTTGTGGATGAAACATGGACTGAATTTATGGTGGCAAGCTGATTCCTTTTGACCTGTTGGTTAGATCTGCAGGAAGAAGCACAAACCCTATAATACACCTCAGAAGATCATGCAGTCCCAAGGCTATGGTCATGTTACGTGTTGCGTCAATGCCACCTTCACCCATCTATGTCAGAAATGCAGGGGACTGACTGGGTGGATGGCAAGCTGAACATAAGTGCAACTTTGCAGCAGTGAAGGCCAACTGTGTCCTGGGTTCCATCAGCAGTAGTATAACCAGCAGATTAGGGATGTCATTATCCCACTCGACTTGGCACTTCTTTACGCCATACCTTGGAAAACACTCTTCATCCCTTTGGTCCAAGAGAAGAAGGCCACCAGATCCAGAGGAAGACCACCAGGATGATGAATGTGTTGGATAACTCCATGTATGGAGACAGCCTGGAGGAACAGTTTGCTCAGCCTGGAGAGAAGGCTCAGGAGATCCTAATCATAACCTTCCAATACCTTAAATGTGGTTATGGAGAGTAAGTTATCCTCACTTCACAAGGATGCATGGTGCGAAGACAGGAGGCAACAGGCACAAGTTCCTTGAGATAAAATTCTGCCTGGATATTAAAAATATTCTTCACAGTGATAATACTCAAACATTGGAAATTTCACCCAGCGAAGTGCTGGAATCTCACCTGATAGATATATTGAAGACTTAACTTTAATGTGGCCCTGGATAACCTAATCCAAGGCCCTGCTTTCAGTAGAAGGTTGGATCTGATGAACTACAGAGTTTTTTCCAATCTGGAGTTTTCTATGGTTCTGTGATTCTTTATTTCTTTTATTCCCCCCACTGTAAAATATCCATACCCTCACTTCATGCCTAAATAGAGCTATGATTTTTCCAATAGAAACAGAATTGTTTAGGTTGGAAAAGACCTTTAAGGTCACCGAATCCAACCATTACCCCAGCACTGCCAAGTCCATTACTAAACCACGTCCCTAAGTGCCACATCTACATGTCTTTTAAATACCTCCAGGGATGGTCACTCCGCCACTTCCCTGGGCAGCCTGTTCCAATGTCTGACAACCCTTTCAGTAAAGAAATTTTTCCTAATATCTAATCTAAAGTTCCTCTGCCGCAACTTGAGGCCATTTCCTCTTGTCCTATCACTAGTTACTTGATCGAAGAGACCAGCACCCACCGCACTACAACCTCCTTTCGGGTAGTTTTAGAGAGGGAGAAGGTCTCCCCTCAGCCTCCTTTTCTCCAGGCTAAACAACCCCCGTTCCCTCAGCCGCTCCTCATCAGACTTGTGCTCCAGGCCCCTCACCAGCTTCGTTGCCCTTCTCTGGACACGCTCCAGCACCTCCATGTCTTTCCTGCAGTGAGGGGCCCAAAACTGAACACAGTACTTAAGGTGCAGCCTCACCAGTGCTGAGCACAGGGGGATGATCACTTCCCTACTCCTGTATTACAAGCATATTTCTATATAATACACTTTCCTTGGAGGAACTATTGAATTAATCCTTTATTCCAGAAGGAATTAATGTGCTAGCACCTATACTTTACTTGAGAAAGGTGTAAAGCTAAACAGCCAGTGTGTTGTACTGATTGTTTTGTATTACCAGGCTGATTATCTCCCTGCTTTGCACAGAGATGTACTCTCCAGACATCCATGTTGCATCTATGTCACCTGTGTCTCAGTCTCTGCTTGGGGGTGAATTAAATGGTCTTCTGGTGGGACACACGGAATGGCACTTGCTGTATCCATCACGGATATCATCTCCAGCAGTCATGGTCCAACACTCCAAAGCCACCTCAGTAGTCTTGTTTCTTCCTCCACCCTTTCTCCCCATCCCTCCACTCAAGTCAAAAATAGAGTGTGTGTTAGCGGGGTAGGATAGCAAAGCTCTTTCTCCATGATATGTCAATATGTTGTAAGGATGAAAGCTCTTCCCCTAAAGAACGAAGTGTATGTTCAAGCTGATCTGTGTCCCTTTGCCTTTGAGGTGCTCTCTAAGACAGTACAGCCTGAATCTGCATATGAATATGTAGAAAATATTTGGAGCAGCAGCATACTCTTCATGATTATAAGAGCAGATGAAATGAAAAAAAAGGTTTTGTACATTAATACAGTAGATGCTAGGGCAACACATTGTCATATCAGGCAAAGAAAACACTGCTGAGGCTTTATGCGTAAGAAAGTTTTGAAGCTATGGTGGAGCGTATTACTCTGTTTCATGTCAGATAACACCACTGCAACGGGAAAATATGTCAAGACTGAATGTTAGACGTTTGGGTAGCCTCGTGCATTTCTAACATGGAATCCATTATACCAACCTGAAAAATGAACACTTCTTTAAAGCCTTCTGAAGTGCCCAGTTTGTCCTAATGTATGCATATTCCAGGTATTTAGGTTATAGCACACCAGCATCATCAGCCATGACTAATACATTCTTTACACTAAGAAAGGCTTTACTAAGTACAGGCCCGGATAGCAAAGTGTTCCTGGAGTGAAGACATTTGAAAGACATTTTAATTCGGTGGCACCATGCAGAGGGCATTAATCTTTCTTGTGATTTCCTCTATTGTAACAAAGAAAAAGATTTTTAATGTGCAAACCTCGTTAAATCAATCATCCTTGGGAATTTAGATGCACAGTGTGATAAAGGCAACAACTTTCAATACCTAGAGGCAATTTTTTCCATATGTTTTGGATGTTGGGGTTTAGGAAAAATAAGCATTTTAATGGATTTTTGGTCCTATTTAAAACATACTTTTTTTTAAAAGATGCCCTACTTTAAGATAAATGATATAAATAAAGTTCACAGTTTTTACAATGGAATATCAGCCTGTGTTGTGCAAACTTTTTGGTGCTTTCAGTGCATCGTCAGAACGGTTTTGGAAAGAATGGCCTAGGTTATTGATTACCTAGTGCTGCAGCAGTATGGTACAAAACTGTGCCAATTATTGAAAGAAAACGTTGGGGTTTACACATCTTTGAATTTATTGAAAATTTAAGCAAGTCTTTGAGCTATTGTGTTTCTTCTGTTCCTGAGATTTAGCAAGACATCTTTATTCAAAAACAAATTTATACAATCTTTTGTAAAAATCTTTTAAACTGTTTGCAAACCTGGAATTGTGTTCTTTATTTGGAGAAAGTAGAAGTGTAATACTATTTGAAAAAGTCAATGATTATGTCATTTTGCATCACAAAGGGATGGCTGACTATGACTAATCCTCAGGCATTTGTCAAGCCTGGGTTTCCCATGGGAGAAGATTTTTGCTAAGCGCCATAGCCTGTAGAGCAAACTAGGACATTTGATGTATTTCCACATGGATAACAGCATTACATGACATCTAAGTAAACTTACATTATCTATTAATTGACAGCTTAGATCTGCCTGGCTCAAGGGGAACAGACAACTGTGTGAAGGCTGAGGTAAGGTTAAAGGACAAAATGTCAATTGTCACTGGGTTATATCTCATGAGACAGCAAGCAGTCCAGCTTTGTAACCTGGATTTAGGCTTATATCATGATCCTTTTCCATTCCTTCCTTTTGAGAAACATAGTTTTTGCAAATAGGAAAGAACATGCACACTCAAACAGGGTGATCTTTTTTTTTTTTTTCTTTAATTGTTTGGCTAATATGGTATAATTTCAGAAGATTTTAAGAGATGCTTAATGTATTTGCATAATCAGGTCCCTTTAGACTATTTTGCAGCTCTGAACAATTATGCACTCCACTATATAATAGAGAAGAGGCTCAGGAAGCTTTGTGTCTCTCTGCTGTCTGTTCTCTTTGCTGTCTGTTTCTCTCCCTGAAACAAAGCACCTCAGTTACAATGCATGAAAAAAAAAAAGAAAAAGGAAAAAGAAAAAAAAAGACTAATGAACTGTTTAATAGCAATTTAAAATTACTTAACTGGGCTTGGTGAGCTACTGAGTAGAGATCTTTTTGAGAAAACTTGACCATTTTAGGCAATGCCTCCATATGAATTTAAAAGATAAACTTCCTATAACCTTTATCTTCAACACCTTCTGCATTTGTTTATCAAGGACTGTCTTAAGAAAGGAGCTGGTGTCAGAGCATGAAGTACAGTCTTCTTACAGTCTTTGTGCAGACCTAAAGATAACAATAAGAAGTGGATGAGAAGGCAGATAAAAAACATCCATGGCACTAGAATTCCTTTCAAAAAATAAAAGTTGCCCTTCCTGACCTCACTCGGACTTTGGGTCTGACGAGGTTGTCTCTTTCACCTGTGTTTGAAGGTGAAACCTGTCCACTCCTGCTTTCACGGGACCATGACCCCACACATCCTGGTATGGGAAAGAGCAGAGATTCTCGAATTTTGAGCTTGAGCAATGTCTCCAAGTCTTCTCCATCCTGGCTACCTCCTGAGGCCATGCAAACCCCTGGCAGGGTACCCTAGGCTATTGAGATTAACTGTCCTCCACATGGGATGACCAAACGCAGCATTCATCATCCTTCACCTAGTGGAAGAAAGTACATCATCTGTTTGGTCAGAAAGACTGGACACTGCTGGGATAGTGCAAATGAATGCAGCTCTGAAAAAACATCCACTGAGAAATTTGCCACCAAAAAGCTTGGTGACACCAGTGTGGTCCTCTTGCCTCAGGTCCAAAACCAAAGATGATTTTGTGACGATGAAGCCCTCTGTGAAAGCATTAAGCCTTTCTGTGTGTACAGGGGTGGAGAGGGTAAGACTATGGACATGGGCAGCATCTATGAAACAGCTGATGTGTTTACAATTCAAACCCAAACTCACCTTCTGGCTAACCACTTGTGGGCTCGTGCCTTTTGGTCTTTAAAAAAATGATACCTAGACCAAACCTCAGAAGATAGTAATCTAGTCTCTTTTAGTATCTTTAGCTGTTAGATTTATTATTACTTATTAACTCAAAAGATATAGGCATGAGCAATTGTATTAAACTGAAGATACAGTTACTTCCTTACATTTATTTTATGATTTTTTTTTTGATGAAATCAATAACAATTTTCAATATTTTCACCAGTACCTCAGCTAGTAGCAACAGGACTACAAAAAATGGTAAATATTCCAAGAATTTTATAAAATGGTGTGCTTTGGACTGATTATGTTTTGTGGCTCAGTTATTAAGTGTTGTAATGTTTAGATCGGCTGTCGTGTGAGCTCTGTACCAGGTTTGTTATCAGAGGTATTGTAAATATTGTCTTTTTTTCTCACAGGCCGTCTTTCACTGTGTATGTTTTACAGACTGGGAAATGCAGTATTGTAAACTGTCTTGGAGTTCACATTCATTAAACAAGCAATAGCAAACCAAATACACAGAATTTCTGATAATTCTGTTACACTGCCAACCACAGAGGAGTTTCTTAACAGCAAAAGACAAGTAAAGAACAACAGGAAATAATTCATATAATGAGGAAGCATGACAAAACCAAAGGCAATTACCTTGTTCGTGAAACAAGGGCTGAGAAGACTACTGTAAGGTAGATGAAAACAAGGCATCACATAATAAAAGGGCTTTAGGGAAGCCCTGGTTCAATATTTTTGAACATATCTAATACATAACTTATTTATCACTCTACAGATGTGTTTTTGGAAAATGCATTGGGTGTAAATTAAGTTTTCTGAAGGCATTTTGTAGCCATTAAGGCTTGGACCTTAATTTACTCTAACCTTAAAAATAAGTCTAAAAACGTGAGAAAGAGAGGATGCCACTGTTTGAAACGGGCCGCGTGTCCCTGGTGATGGATGCAGACGGCCTGTGATGTCCAAAGATCTGGCAGGGTACGGGGAGTGCCGCGGGCACACAACCCCCCCCCCCCAGCTGTAGCTCGTCTGGCAACAAAAGCCGGCACCATTCCTCAGTAAGAAAAGGAAGAGAAATAAAGGAGAGAGTCCTATAAATGTTATTTTGCCCCCAATACTCATACCCAGGAATATCTTGACCTGCCTCTGTTGCAATTTCCTTGCTGCTCTGTACATCAATTGTTTTCCAAACTCGAGGCAGGCACAGGACAAACACAGACACACGCACACGTATATCCTCCCTTTTATGTTAGCCCACTCTCAGATTAGAGATCTTTTATGCGACTTCCGAAGATAAAGTGCTGTCATACAGAAACAAAAGCAGTAAAAAAGGGCAGGCTGCAAATTCACCATTCAGGTTTAGTAATTTGGAGATCTTTTCATTAAATCTTCCATTTTTTCAGAACTTACAGGCAATTCTAAACCTGAATTTCAGCACGTTAGCTTGGGGAAGCTGTTACTTTAATAATTGTGCACTGACATGCATGGTATTTTACCAAGTCGAACTATAATGTCTTGCAGACATGTAGGCAAAACAGCGGATTTTTTAGGATCTGAGAAAGTACAAGTTGTAAACATAGTGCAGTAAAAATGCCTTCTTCTCTGTTTCCCATTGGCTGTTTGTCAATTTATTTCCTTCCCACACTCTCCCAGCACTTGATGTATCCCTCCTTAAGCCAGCGATCCTAAGATGCGCGAGGTCTGGACATTTCACTCAGCCGCCCTCGTGCTGCAGCGCAAACAAAAAGAAATATGGAATGCTAATCAGAAAACAAATCTGCTATACACTGCCATACACTACAGCATCCAAGCATTTGTTCAAGATTTATCACTCTAGGGAAAACAATAAATCAACCTTACAACAAGTGCCATAGAGGTAACAATTAAAGACGTACTTTCTTCTAAAGAAAAAATGCTGGTTTGGAGCAGACATTTATTTCCCTTTAAATCATAATCTTTAATCACACTAAACTTGCAGACAGCCTGTATAAGCTACACAACTCACTGTAAATATTAAGTATTGACTTTCCTATTTGTCCCTTTCCCATGGGGAAAAACTGATGTGGAGTTTGCCCTGTCTACTGCCATGTTATCTTATTTGTTGTAAAAATAGGAAAGACTATCTTGAAAACTCTGAGTTACAGGTCTCAATATTACTCTATAGTATTCCTGGGCTGAGCTCTTGTGGGAGTAAATATTATCCCTCATGTGGACCTCCCCAGGAAAAGGTGTAGGTGAGCATGACACGGTTTGAATGACAGTAGAGGAGATGTACACATACTCCCCTTTCTTCTCAGAAGCCTTGTGCCTTACTTGAAGAAAGGAGTTTGGGCAGAAAAGTGTGAAAATCCAGCATTTCAGCTGCACCATGCATCATTCTCTCTCTGGCTGTGGAGGTCTGGACAGATAGATTATCTCCAGCTAGCTATCTAGTGGTTATTGGCCTAGCCTGAAAAGGCTGAACTCAGCTACCACGTAAGTACCATAAGGTTTCATCCTTTGAAGGGATTTTAGGTAGTCAGTGAAAAAAACCAAGGCTGTCTCCTGTGCTACTCATTTGAGGTGGTTTGCTTTTCAGCACATGATACTTACTAAGACTGGTGTGATTGGCCATGCCTGCTCTGTTGCGTAAGAACATTTTTGGTGGGACCCTCACGTTTCCTAAGCTCTGCCAAGGTACCAAGTCCAGCAAAATTTACATTATGAACATCGATTATCTGAGCTAATGCCTTACTACTTCACTCAGGCAGTCTACACCTCTCAGGCATATTGTTTCTGGCTTTCTGTTACGTCTTGATTTAAAATACGCCTCAACAAGGGCCTTCAAATATGGAAGTTCTGAAGAACAGGATGGAACCATAAGGAAGGTTGCAGCTTCTCCCCTTACACACCCCTGCCCAGCCAGCAGCTAATGGGGACTGTAAGAGATTGTCGTGGTTTAACCCCGGCCAACAACTAAGCACCACGCAGCCGTTCACCCACTCCCCCCCACACCCAGTGGGATGGGGAGGAAATCGGGAAAAGAAGTAGAACTCGTGGGTTGAGATAAGAACGGTTTAATAGAACAGAAAAAAAACTAATAATGATAACACTAATGAGATTACAACAATAATAATAAAAGGATTGGAATGTACAAGTGATGCACAATGCAACTGCTCACCACCCGCCGACCGACCAACCCGGAAATCCCCCCTCCACAACGCGCCCGCCGCAGTTCCTAAAACGTCATATGGTATGGAATACTCCGTTGGTCACTTTGGGTCAGCTGCCCTGACTGTGTTCCCTCCCAGCTTCTTGTGCCCCTGCAGCTTTCTTGCTGGCTGGGCATCAAAGGCTGAAAAGCCTTGACTTTAGACTAAACATTACTGAGCAATAACTGAAAACATCAGTGCGTTATCAACATTCCTCTCATACCTAGCTCAAAACTTAGCACTGTACCGGCTGCTAGGAAGACAATTAACTCTATCCCAGCTGAAACCAGGACAGAGATTTGTACCTGTGTTGATCTATGGCAACAGTTTGCAAAGGCTGTAAAAAAAACTTCCTCCTTTTGCTGTCTCTTGAGTTTGGGTGGTAAAGACTGTTTTGGGCCAAATTCAACCATCAGCCAGCAGTTACCCAGGCTCAGATTTTAGGTTTATATATGTAGCCCATGGAGTAGCATGAAGGTAATGTGATGTACCTTAAGCAGAGACGGAGGGATAGGCACAGACACCTTCTCTTTCACTCCGTAAAGTCATTTATCATTATACTTGCACTTAAAAGCAAGTACTGCATTTATGTGTGTGTGCATTTCTGCTTATCAGCATCGTAAAAGTTCACAATCCAACAAGGCTGGTAATGATTAAAGCAGCCTGGAGCACCACAGCCTATCTGATAGGCTCTGACACCCAGGGCTAGTGCTGTATTCCTTACTCCTTACATGCAAACCTCCCATTTGAAGTTGTATTTTCTTCAAGTTAGTGGGAAACAAGCAAGGAATGCAGGTCAATGTGGAACATCAAAAGGCCACTGCTCTCCCCAGGGGTGAAGAGAAAAAGAAAAAAAATAAAAATCACGTTTTTTTTCCAGAAGATTTCAAGAAAAACAAAAGCTGCAGCTCTATTTTACAAAACACACTTAAACAACCTAACACTGAATTATTCATGCCTGTGCTGAAACACAAGCTTTATAACCCTGAATTAATTGCCCTTGGTGGTGAGTATATCTAGTCTCATTGTAAATACTTTGCCAATTGAAATACAAACATGTTCTGCACAAAAAAAAAAGATGTTAACACAAACAGTGTCATAAGTTTAATAATATTGTCACCTCCTTCTTCCTAACCACTTCAGACCAAGTTTTACTTTTGAAGCTGGTAGACCGACTGGATTTTCACTTGCGTAGCTCAAACCAGAGTTTTTCCTACTGACTGCATTTTTTTCAGGGAGTTACTAGTTCTGCCAGCCTGTAGACACAACCTAATTTTCCATTTATCTTATCGAACTCCCTCTGCTGGGATTCTTCTGCATGCAATAATAATTTTGTAGGATTTTAAGATGGGACATTTCCCCATTCAAACCCTGTTGCTAGCCTGACAGCCACCCAACATCTATGGCAAGGTACCTCTTCTTGGACACATTCCTGAAATCAGTGTCACCCCTGGAAATGAGGTGATCATAGCAGCCTGCTTTTCGAGTGGTGTGATGTTAAAAAACCACCCAAAGTGAAAAGTAGTTTGGGGCTTTTCTGAAACAAAAGCAAAACCCTGTCTTTTGTAGTAATGGAAAACAACTTCTTTGCAATGAAGCTTTTCTTTTGCCTGTGTTCTTGATCAGGTACAAAATGCTTTCTCCATTGATGGCTAAACCTGAAGTGCATTTGTCGTAAATACAAGGAAAACTCTGCAATTTGTTGCAGAGTTTAGGTGATTATTTTTTAAACCAAACCCTGTTGTCCAGTGTTGCCCGCTAATGAAGGAAAGTTGTTCCTCATAAGAAATACAGAACATTTTCTTAAAAAAAAAACCCCACCTGTGCCCTGTTTCCTTTAACTGGGCTTTTGAGACATACACACAAAATAAAATTTCATCTTTCCGCAGAAGTAGGGGTAAGTGACACTTAGCTAATGGTCTGAATCCTCAGCCGCTTTGAGCTCCCTCTCAGCACTTTTGATGTGGGTGGTGGGAGGAGAAGGGCGACTCATTCATTTCCAGGCTCCTCTGATCCCATGGCTGTCATTTAAGCTTTAGGGTCCTGCTGGCACCAACAATCATGTTGGGCAATCATCCACGGCACTGCACTGTTTGCTCCGGTCTTATCCTGGATGGAGGGAAGAGAAGGAAATAACGGAGAGCCAGAGCCAGCCGAGGGCCACTAAAGGCTTTCTTTGCTGGAGAGACACTTTCAGCTGCCCTGTCAGCTCTGGTCAGGACAGGGACCCTGTACTTGAAATACTTGACAGGCCTGCATTAAGGCTCTTCTCTGTTGCTCAACA
>VYZV01007871.1:29985-41966 GCA_013401275.1 Pandion haliaetus | reverse complement strand
GGGGGGGGTTGTCGCTGTGCTCCTCCATCGGTCGGGGCCATGGAGACATGGCTCTGCTCGCTCTTGGCTCTTCCTTCCTTGCAATCCCCTGGAGCAGGCTCTGTGGCTGAACGTTTGCCCTTCTGTGTCTAAAATAACTGTAGGTCCAGTCTTGACTGTTGCTCCAGCTTTTTAGCGTTTCCCACGGCTGAAACCTGGAGAGGGAAAGAACGGCATGGCCCTGAGCAGATCCTGACATCTGCACACCCAGACGCAGCCTTTGCTTGCACCACACCTTGCCACCGCGTTTGCCCTCTCCTTCCCAAACTCCTTCCTTCTGTCTGTAATAACTCAGATCCAAAGTGATGCGGAGGTTCATGTCAGGTTTGGGCAAGGTTAACAAAAATAAATGATGTTAGTGGGTGACGAAGCTTCAACTGGCTTTAATGGGAGGCTCACATGGCGTTTTTATGATCTCACCCCAGATGCCTACCTGGAAAGCCTTTGGAGGGGGTGGAAGCTGAAGGCAGATGAGCATCCTAATGTTTGTGTAATTTGGAAACTACAGCTTTAAGCAAGTTTATAGCGATTTATAGTCTTAGTTTGGTGATTTTCTGACTGCTTTTCTTCCCTGTGTAGAGAGGGGGAAGCACTTTCCACATGCACCTAGTTCATAGGCAGCCCAGGTCACCTGGTGAGCATCATGGTTATCCAAATACTGGGAGGCACAGACGAATGTGCCACTCCTTGCAGGGAAGGGAAAGGCATGCCATCCTTTTCTTTTCTGGTCTTGTTTTTTTTTTTTTTTTTTAGCTGTGACATATCATATCCTACGTGGCAGGTGGCATGACACAGATGAGAATCCAGCGTGAGAAATGGCTTTCCTTTCACTCTGAGGCGTGACATATGCTGGGAGATGCTGCAAACCTTATTAAGGCTTTTATTATTGTGCTACCTAATGACTGCTGTATATATAAAATATTATTGTGCTTTACAGAGACACCCAAATGTTCAAGAGCATCTAATAGGTTTGGACATGCAGCTGGCAGCTGATTCCCCTGTCTTTAAAAATCAGGCTGCTTCAAATTCTTGCAGAGGCTATGCAGCTAAAATCTAATGCCTTTGAAAATGTAAGCTATTTTTTACCAGTTAGGTATTGTGGCTCCTGCACTTTAAACCTAAGGGTTTTATTCCTCAAAAAAAGTACTAGCAATTATCTTACAGTGTATTTTCCTGGTAAAGGAAACCCACACTAGATGTGACAGCCAGGTGGACAGAAAAACATGGGAACTCAGGGCCAGGCAATGATATAGTTAGAGGTCCAAAAGGAAGCAGAAGTATAAGGTGGAGCTTGCAGTGTTCATCGAGGTCAGAAAGGTATAGCAGTGTGTCCGAGCTGCGCACACAGGGCAGAGTCTAGGCACTAAGAATAAACACCACCACTGTGTATTTCAGTTGTCGAACGTTGTAATTGCAAGCTTGGTGTAAGTGCTATGACAGAGTACTACGGCCAGGCTGTTTCCCATATAAAAACATAACCCTTTTTGCTCTCCATTTTGTACAGATAAACAAAGCCACTGCTTAAGACAAGATACTCGTAATTAAGGCTTTCCATATCCTACACATGGAAGTTACCCTACACACATAGGGGTGCACAGGGAATGACCGAGGAAGCCATCGCGCTCGCACGTAATCATGCTGCGCTATTTTATTTCTGCTATCGCTGACTCCTCTAGACATCGTGCAACAAAATCGGTGGCTAAAACTGGCCGAGGAGGCAGGCGTAACAAAGCACAAGCCATGGAAGGACCGAATTTCCCTTCTCTCTCGGTGGCAATGCAATTCACCCAGGAGGGGGAGATATCAGCCTGCGTGCTGCAGCAGCCGGCAGGCAGCCTGTATTTCGGCTCCGGCTCGAAATTTGTCTGACAGGGGGGAGATTTCAACACAAACCGTGCAATTTGGTGCTGGAGCACGCTGGACCTCATCTGCTTAAAAAGATGCACAGATATAGTCATCACACTTCATAATTTAATAAACTGCTAAAAAATTGCACACGTTTTCGTTTTAGCAACTTAGGTCCCGCAACTAAACTCACGATGCTACAAAGACATTTGAATTTTTCACTAATATGTCATGAGCACTGCACCCATTGCAAATTAATGAGTCTCTGAATAGCACTGTGCATTTGTCATTTGAATTTATGCTAATGCACCGAGGTCTCCTGATGATGTTGATAGTCCACAGCAGCTGCTCAAACTATAGAATACACACGCATGTTCCTCCGCTTTTTATTCATCTTTCCTTGGATTTTTCTGGTCTATCATTTGGGCTGCAGTCCTGCAGCTGGTTATTGATAGGGCTGCTAATTCTCTCTGACTTTACACTACAGGCTTGACCCCCAACCCTGAGCAGAAGTAATGGACCAGTGTTGAGAGAATTATGTACATCACACAGCAACAACCTCAGACCAGAGGGTCAAAAGGAGTTCATTGAGAACCAGTGGTATTTACAAAGAGTGTTGGCATGGTAACTGATAACTTTTTTTTTTTTTCCAAATTAATTGTACCAAGTATAATTTATTTCAATCAGTCAGTTTGAGGCTGTGACTGCACTCACATAAATTATATATCGTGGTAGATGGCATTTGTTTTTTCTGCATGTACAAAGAAGTAAGGGCCTGTCTTTTACCCAGAAACGAGAGTATGCAACAACCAGCGTGTGGTAGCAACTGCAAGATGTTGGCCAAAGGCTAGATGACAACCTTTGAATCCAGAGTTCAGGCAGTGCCGCTGGGTAAACAAAGAAGAGTGTCAGACCGAATCCACCTGGGGTCCTGTCAAAGAAACAAAGAAAAGAACTACTAGGGAGACTAGTAATAAAAGTTTCAAAATATTTATCCGTGAGGTGTTGTATATTGGATGTTAGAATATTCCAGAGCATACTACAGTCTTTACCAACTTTAGCTCTAAACATGACAATTATAGTGCTGCTAATATACCCAGGAAACAATTATTTGAGCTGCCTAATCATTTTCAAATGACTCAGAAAAATCAAGCACAGAGATGAAATAAGTAGCACAGATACAGAAAATGCAGCTTGTTAAGAGTCACTCCATTTTTTTGTACTCTTCCAGGATTCACAGGGCCAGGGAGGCTTAGTAGTTTAATTTTGAAACATCTGGGAGCAGCGATGCCGTACAATATACTATGGCCTTTTGTTTGCAGCAGGTTCTTTTTTGAGGGAAGAAAGCTGTGTCACATGAGGGAACTTGACTGAATTATCTGATAAATGTCAAAATTAGACAGATGCATTCTGCCATCTCTTAAATACTATCAGGAAAGGGTTTTAAAAAATTAACTAGTTCATCTCTAATATCAGAGAGAAGCTCTGGAGCTGAACAATGGCATATACAAAGGGAAAAGAGAGCAGACTGACTTCACGGTCTTAAAGCAGCTCAGAGCAGAGCTCTCAGGAGAGCTACTTTATATATATATATGTCTATACATTCTAGCACCCTTCCCAGGGTTAAAGGGCCACTTCAGAGAAATGTGTTTCAGTAAGAAGCAGCAAATAGCTACTTTCCTATAGCACTGCAGTTTTCCCATCAAGGAGGGTAAAGACATTTTCACTGTTCTCAAAAAACTTTGAAATGTAAACTTGTTCGATTGATGGCTCCTTCTGGTCCTGGCAGCCTTTTTGATAGCTGGTGCTCTTTCTGGAATACTTGTTAAAAATGTCTCTGTAGCAAAGATGTTGTGGGTTTTTTTGTTTTTTTTTTTTTTTCTTCCCCCCCCCATGTGATTTTTTTTTTAAAGTCAGTGCATGGGAGAGTGGAGATAGGCTCTTGTCTTCGATGCAGCAGACCTACAGGTGAACACCTACTCTCACTGCCCTTGTACCTTGTAATACTTTACGAGATTAGACTGCCTGAAAGCTGTTTTTTTCAGTCTAAACCTTCAATCCTCTTTGAACACAACCGCTTGCAATGACTTCTGCTCGGGAAAACTGACCATGGCATTGCAGGCTGTGCCAGAGACTGCGAGTGTGTCAAGGTCGGAGGCAGCTATGTGCACCAGCATTATTTAATGCCAATGTTATAGCTATTAACTCATCCCTTCACAGAGACTGACCAAAATCTGGGGCTGGGAGTGACCCCAACCTAAAAGATACTGTCTTGGGTTCTCCCCGCTGCCAGCGCCCACAGTTAGCCTAACTTCTGACCTGTACCAGCAAATAAACCCCTATTCTGGTTCGGTGGCTGCCCATATGCTTAAGGCAGGCCAGCTTTCAAAAAGACTGCTTGCATACTTGCTTGTCAAGCTTGCACGGCTCTTAGTTTTGGAAACATTTTGCTTCACGCATGTAAATCGTCTCCTGGAGGTTGTCACATATGCTTGTTTCTCATCTCTCATGCTACCTCCTCTGACCTTGCTAATTCCATCATTGCACTGTAATTGTAAAAGAAATCTTCCAGGTTGAAATAACAAGCAGTGTCACGGGAGTTTTCTGGAGTAATATCTTGATGCTAACCACTGTTCACGGATCTGGGGAGGATTAAACTTGCTCCATGTGAGGAATTTTATACGTAGATGTAATAAAAAATAATGTAGCTTCCAGAAATAAATAATCTGAGGCAGACAGTCAGCTTTTTCCACTCCACTTTTCCTTTCACTGCACTCAGCGTAGCTATTAACTAGCTATAATCTTTATTAAAGATTATTCTTCTGTGTAATAGCTGGGATTGTTTACCACATCAAAACACAATAATCTGCAAGTGCCTCCTGGCATGTTTCATGGACAAAATCTTGTCCCTCATTCCCTTGCACCAGCCTCACCAGCTCCCCTTTCTCATTTCTTTGAAAGGACTTTTGCAAACTCTGCCGCTCGGATAGCAGACAGTGAATAATTCAGCACACTGGCATATGAAGCCATGGCAGAGCAAGTCGTCGGTGTGATCCACACGGGCTACAATGTGCTTATAAAGAAAGGCAGCTAATCCTGATAATAGGCTGTGCTAGCCATGGCTGTTGCTAAATTATACAGCATTCGGTAGTCTCTCAGGGCTCAGAGGAGACCGTGCTTCTCAAAAGTGATAAAAACTTTTTTAGACTCTTGTAGCCTCTTATGTTAAAAACTCTTGCAGTGATTTTATATCAGTGCTCTTGTTGCTGTTTTTTTTAAGTGACAGAATATTTGATTTTACTTTGGTTCTATTTTAACTGCAACAAGTTCTCTGAACATCTTTCTAACATTTCAGATTTCTATAAAGATAGCTTATTCTTTACAAAAGATTGTCTTAAGAAAAATGTGAGGGATGGAGGTAGTAGTGCAGATAAACTTCACATCTTAAAGTTAGAAAATCACAGGGGAAATGTTAATTTGAGTCAAAACCTGAGCACCCTAGACCTCAGATTCTTAGCGTCCTTGGACATCTAAGGAATTTGGAGTAGGATTCTTAGATAACGTGGGTCAGCCTTGCCCTGCTGATATCAAGGGGCTGGTTTATAGGGACAGGTGATATATCTCTTTGTGCAATTTCCTTATAGTTCCAGACAGAGATGCTGCCTGTGGGTGATTACCATTCCCAAATGCCCAGCTTGCATTTGGTCTCACACCTCAGCATGTACTACAGAAGGCTCGAAAGTATCCTGCAATAAAAAAAAATCCAAACATCATTTAAAAAAGCCCCATATTAATTATAGTGCTTCCTGTCCATGTTAGCAAAAAAGCCATGTTCAAAGCCTTATTCAAGGTCACAGTTAAGAGATTTCAGTTGTTGTTTCCAGCTGTCTGGACACAAGGAATGCCCGCTATCTAGCTAGCATACCACAGGCAGATAGCGTTCAGGGTTAGGCTGGGAAAAACACTCGGCACCAGGAATGGAGGGTACGGGCTGGAGGATGCAGGTGGGAGAATATCACTGCTGTCCTTGCTCTCTGCATCTCTGACAGCTGCTCACAGCTTTTAGCAAAACACTGTCTGCTGATGAACAAACCGGGGAGCTAGGTCAAGCACACAGAAGATCCCTGAAAGTGCAAATTTGTCCTTTTAGCAAAAAACGCGTGCTGGGAGTTGGCAATTTGAACTGGTTGTGGTGTGCGTGCGTTGTACCTTCTCCACAGACTGCAAGGCACCTCCCCGAGGCATGGTGATGAATGCCTTCTGGCCTTCTCACTGTCACGACATATTTGTGTGCCTATAGGAAGTTAAAAGAATAGGGAATAGCATTTAAGTATCCATATCCTCAAAGGGAATTGATCCCAAATTTGGCCCTTAGTCCTGAACATTAGAAGAATCCTCAGATGGCAAATTCTGGAGTTGAGACAGTCCTGAATGAAACCTGGTGCTCCGAACACTAGACATTTCTCTGCTCTAAATTAAATGTTTTCTCCAAAGCTATTTATTTGATTTTCTATATGCAGCATGTCCAGATGCCGCGTGTGTTTTTGAGAGCAGATTCTTGCTTTTAAATTCCATATGTGGAATGAATGTTTATTAACATATCAAATTGGACAGGATTTTAACTCAGAGGGAAAAATAAGGTTTTCAAGAGGCAATTGTTCAACACACACTTTTTTTGCTGCTTTAGCCTTCTCCGGACTCGCTTCTCAGCAGAGCTCAAGAGCTGCAGTGAAGAGTGGCACCACCAGCAGCCCTGTCCTTCTCCCAGTCCCACGGCGCTGACGTTACCCTGTGAATGGTATGCTGGATCAACAGCTCTAGTGATTCAAGGGCCGTCCCTGGGGCTTTGTCCTTTCCCCTTCACCATTACTCCCTCACACGGTTCCCATGTGCTGTGCGGAGGCTCAGAAACCTGCCTGCTTAGCAGGCTTGAAAGCTCAGCACCAAGCAATCCACCCGCCACAGTAATCAGTCTCTACAACTGTTTCGCTTTATAAGGCAGAGGAATGGCCGCATTTACCTTATAGGTCTGTATTTACCTACAGATAAAACGATGTGGTTCCATTATGTACTACTGTGTAGCAGAGATATTTTATACGTGTGTGGGAGTGAATCAAGATTCCTTTTCAAGTACGAGCACCACACCTTTTATGCTCTTTTTTACCCCCATAACCAAGCTCCCAAGTTGCAAAGATTCTGCTTTGCTCAGAGGGACTTGTGGTCAAACAGAAAAGGAAAAAAAATAAAATCACACCATACTTCTTAGTAAGTTCTCTTGGCTCTTTCAACTAGCCAACATAAAAACCTTTTCTCCTGGCTTGTACAATCTTTTAAAGTACTAACAAGTGTTCTGCGGTTTCTAAGAGATTCTTTTTTTTTTTTCTTTCATAGCTCCAGGGTTACCACCCTAGTAGGTGTGGAAAATCTTTGTTCACTTCATTATAAGACACTTTTGTGTACCATCTAACTGGATTCAGCCAGCAAAGGAGAGCAGATATGTCATATGCCAAATGCTTTTTTTCCCTGTCCCTAACATCCTAGGATATTGCACACTTTCATGTTCTAATGGAGGTTTCTTTTACCAATGACCAACATTTTCTTCTACTCTCTAACGCTCCTACAAGTTTCTGACCTGTTATAATTTCTCTACCTGCAGTGCAGTTTCAGCCAGCCTTCCTCTTGAGTACTGAGGAAATTAATATGCTGCCTAGAAAAATTGCCTTCAGATTTAGAAAAATCTGTATGCCAGAGGATGTTAACTTGTGTATACCAACATCTCCAGTGCTCTCCATTATATCTGTGGGAGGACTGCAGTCAAAATCAGCGAAAAGGGGCAAATCAATTCACATAATGGATTTCACTGCAAGCTTTCTCACAAACCTCTGCCCACTGCCACCGAGCAGCACCTTAACCCTGCCAGTGGTAGATGGAGATAAGAAGCACTCCAGAACAGTGAAAATGAATCTATACATTGAAAACATCGCATATACTATTTGTGTGTGATGATGAAAAAAAAACCCAAGCACGTTTCAAACATGCATTTACTCAGTAACGTATTCTTATTACCCAGTTCTGTATCTGGGCTATTTTCAGAAATTGAAAGCGCTGCTTCTCTTTTAAAGCTGGCCACTTCCTTTTTGACCGTCTTCCTACTCTGAACATAAAACAGGTGCATCAGCGATATTTGGCATGTTCATAGCAAAAGAAGTTCTGTCTTTAATACCAGGCATTTCATGTAGTTTGCCTTATCTCAGTCATCAGCACTGATTCAAAGCTTTTGAGTATCACAGCACTGACTGCAAGCCAAGTTCGAGGAGAGTCGTCTGGGATTACAGCTGTGGGAGGACCTACAGGAGGAGGTAATAGCTGCCCCTGGGAGCCAAGAGATGCCAGTTATAATACTTCCTTCATATTTCTCATTTGCTAAAACTCAGTTTTCTTTGTTCTTTTCATGAAAGGTGACCGGACTTATTAAGATTTCCAGATGCAAACAGGCAACTCATCTGACATCACTGGCAAGGAAAACAAAATGGAACCTAGTTCATAGTGAAAAGATTAATACAAATGTATTTGGAAGAGTTCTAAACAGTTGAAAACAAGGTCTTACACTGCAGAGGCTTGCTACCTGCAGCAAATGAGGCATCTGACACAGGCAGTAGATGCTGCCTGTTAAAGGAAGGTAGCATCAGATGATACGGTCCTCTGCAAATCATCTTTTAAAATGCCAAGGCACCCATGCTTTACATTGTGTTAGAGAACAAAGACAAGAAAAAAGTGATGTTAGAAAATATAATCTGTCAAATGTTATTGTAAAATAAAACTCCTGCCCAATTTCAGGTCAGAGCAAGCTGAAGGAGGAACTGTCATGAGATGAACTTTTGAAAACAGATGCTAGGCCCCAGGCCCCTGGGGGTCTAGGGCAAAGGTTCACAAATTGGTGACTTGCAGTGTCATGGGCTGCAAGCAAAGCAGAATAATTTGTGATGAAGTATAAAAGCCCAGAACTGGTGACTCCTCCCATTACCCTGTCACAGGCTGAATGTTCACTCCGGTAATAACCATTTCGTTTTCCCCTCTTTTTACCCCTTACGGTGCCTTTCCCTTCCCTGTTTGCCATCAGGACAGTAAATCGTAACTGGTTTGGTGGGCTGTAGTTACACTGCCCTGTTACCTGCAATATGCAAAGCAAACATGTTCTGAGCTGAATAAACACTTCAAAGGTATTTTTTGCTTACCCCCCCCGCCCCCAAACAATAATGTAAAGAGTTATAGATAGTCTGTGCCATCACCATCCTGCATCACCATCACCTCAGAGTAATTCCACACTCATCTTCTTACTCCAAAACTAGAGGTCCTGAACACAGGAGCTGGAGGAGATGTAGCATTAAGTTCATACATTAGGAGACACACATGAGGTTTAGGATATGTAATTGCTAATTGTGATTTTGGTTGCGTCTGTTTGCCATCATCTGGTGCCTATCTACAGAGATAGATGCAAAAGTGAGATTCCTATAGACTTACTGCTCACCTTCAGGGTCCTGGTCCTATGTCGGTGGCATCGCTGTGAAGATGTCTATGCTATTCCACACTGCATTAGTCTGCCTCTGACAATGCTCATCATTCATCGATACCTGCTTAAAATGCAAGCTACTGTGCTTCAAAATGGGGATTACATTGTCCAGAGAAGGCTACAAATGGGAAGAGGCTTTTTCAGACACTTGTTGGCTTGCACAACATGAATTTAAACCATCTCATTCACTACAGTTTTCAGTGCAAGATGTTGACCATTGCCTTGGCTATTCCACACCACTTATGAAAGAACGAATTATGTTCTGAAGCTGATCAGGATACTGCACCTCCAAATCATATGCCAATAAATATCAATCCTTCATATATTTCCAAGTAAATAGGTAATTCCTATCGCATTTAAGACCATGGATGAGTTTAGTATGGTGGCCCATACAAGCCTGTTGGTCTTCCCAACATATTTGATTCAGTTGTATCAACAGTGTTTCTACCCCTCTACTCAAGTGCATCAAGGGATTACTAATTATTACTCTTTTAAAGCATAAAGGAAAATTATATTGTACAAATGAAAGAGGTATGATTAAATAAGAATTACTCAGGGCTAATTTCAACTCCCACATTTATTGATTTTCCCTCTTCATCCTCCCAGCACAGGATTTTTTTTTTTTTACTTAGCAACAGCTCCTGGAAGATTCCTTTGGCAAGTGAAATGTGGGAACTATGTTGGTGTTGCCAGAACTAATACTGTTTTATATTTTAAATAAAAACTTCTACAAATTTTAGGTCTTCCTATTTTAAAGGCCCTGAACTCATAAGTCGTGTGATAACAGCAATTCTTTTTTTTATAAACTAAATAGCAATTTTTATTTGTTTGCAAATTTTTCAGGGCAGAATAGTTGGATATAAAACCTTAAAAATTCAAAGCTCAGAAATGAATATGCAACAAAAAGGCTGTCAAATACCTTCATAATTTGTGGAAATAGATAACAAACCATTTAAAAATGCTGTCAGGGTGGTGTTGGGACATTAGGAAAATTTGACATCCTTTGGACCCCCAAGACTATAGGTGGGAGAGAGAGGTCATATATGTGTGTGCCCCTGGAGAAAATCTTCATGACGAATTCACACCTTAAGCATGGAAATAAGTCAAAGAGGATACACAAATGATTCAGTGTCTTCAGTTTTAGTACTGTTCGAACCATTTATTGAACCCTTATGGTTAGAGACACAAGTAACTTAAAATAAGAACTGAAACAATCTCTAGGATGGTCACCTTGGAGAGGAAAACGCCAGTAACTGGGCAACTTTTCCATGGGAATTTTATCAGTATGTAGGAAAGACCCCCACTCTCTTGCATTGCTTTACTGCCTCATCCAGGAGATGAGTAATAGACAGACACGGGTTTTGCTCAGTGTGGGTCAGCAGTAAATTAGGATGGTGCAGGTATTTCGCATTAGCATACTACAGGGCTCTTTCTTTTCATAATATTATTTCCTTTTGTAACATTAATTGTAATATTAATTGAATCCAATTGCTGCCTGCATGCCTTTTGGGCCTTAATTCTCTCTTTTTTGTCCACACACCCCTTCAAATATGCCCTGCAGAGAGATTAGTGTCCACATCATGTTGGAAAATGGAATCATTATGTATCTTTATCCAATTCAGAGACCCACTTGTGAGAACATGAACCCCGAGGGGGGGATTCGCTTAGCTCTTATTTTGCCTTTTTTAAAGCCTAACTGTTTAAATAAGAGACCCTTTCCTAATGTGGCTGCTTTCTCAGCTATCTCCTCTTTATATGGCTCTTTTTCCCTCTAGCTTTGATTTGTACATGTGGAATGTTTTTGATCAGATAACACCCACTGGATATGTTGCTGTCTTTGTTCAGGACATTGGTTTTGTAAGCTGCAAAGCTGATAAACACTTATATGTGCCTTGTTTCCTTTTCTGCATAAAGATTCTATTGAGACATCAGCACATCTGGGAAAAACATGGGTTTTTAATATTATAGTTGTTGTTATTCATTTTAAATTCAGCACTATCATATTTGATGTCTGCATCTTTAAAAAATGCAAAATGATGCCTTGTTGGCAATAATGAATATGAGTCTAACAGAGAGGCAGAAAGGGAACCTGCCTTAAGGTTCCTTTGTTATAAAATTCTTATCTGAAAAAAAGGACCTTTAAGGATATTAAAACTTGACTCTTTTTCTGTTAGCCTCATGAAAGATAGAGCTCTTGTTAAACTTGCGTTGCTTTGTTGTCTCTACAGTTCTGATGCCTTACACAGCAGTTTTTCCTGTAAAATAAATCCTTCGGACAGAAGATAAAACAAATGCCATGCTCTTGTGACTGGCATATACCAACTAGAGGCATATTCACATGAGAAAACTGCTTGACAAATATTTCATCTATCTGAGATATTTTCCAGCTGAGTTGCCTTGCTATTCTGTTCCCACCACATTCTCTGCCTTGCACAGTGGAAAAGCAAAGACATTTAACTTCTGCACTGGACTGGGAACTTCAGATGCTAAAAAACAGGTCAATTTTTTTTTTTTTTTTTTTTCAACG
>VYZV01007871.1:0-29980 GCA_013401275.1 Pandion haliaetus | reverse complement strand
TTTTTTTTTTGTTCAAGGTCTTCTTTTTTTCAGTTGGCACTGAATAATGGAAACAAACTTAATATCGGCTCTTTTCTCTGAACACATCTGTATAAAAAGAGCAAATCTGGGAGGGGTTAGCTATATGACTCAAAAGCCCCTGCATACAATAGCTAAAAATTCTCATGAACTAAGACTATTTATATATTCATTACAAAATTATGAAAAACTCACAATACTAACTTTCTTGTCATTAATATAAGAATTTAACTTGTTTAACTATACAAAAGTACAACTGATAGAAAATAAAGAAACCATTCAGAAAAATCTTGGATTCCAAATCAGGAGGAAATTGAAATATTTTTATGGAGGTCAATTTATTGGAAATCATTGTTGCAATTAGCTGAGCAGGTAATTTTTTTAACGTAACTTTATAATGAAAGTTCTTGTCTAGTGCCAGCCATAAGGGCCATACATTAGTGTGGTCTGTGCCATACGTTCCTTCATCCTTATGGTAAACAAGAAAAAAACTATTAGCTGCATAAGAACGCTAAAAATAAATTACTTATTTCAATAAGGATAAGGAATATTTTAGAACACATTGAGTCGTTCACTCTTCAGAGCAAAAACTAAAATAACTCCTAGGAAAATTAATTTCTCTGTACCTCATGGAGTTAGAAAATCAGTAATGCACTCAGCAAAAACCAGGAAAATGGTGGAGAGTGGTACAACTTGCTCCTGATCCTTCACAGAGAAAATAAGGCTAAAATTCCTAGTTAATCGAAGGCAATTAAACAAAATCACCTTTCAGAAGTCAGTCATCTAATATGCCTGCAGAGCTATCTGTGTGCAGCCATGGAGTAACCAAACAACTGTGCAGCGTGTATTTGATAAATTTGAATAGAAGTTCACTTGAAAAATCACTATTTGCTTGCAGAGTAGGAAAAAACGCTAAATTTGTTGTGTTAATTATTTACCACAAGTTTTTCACTCAGCTCTGGCTGTGAGTAAGATGGGAAATGAGTCAAAAGGCACCGTATAAGGCAAAAGCTTCAGCAGTCAGATGCTGGCTTTCTACCTTTAACACACTGCCTACATCTACTTGGAAATCCCAGGTAAAAACAAGGCTGATTTCAGCCCAATGTGTGCTATACTGGTATTGCAAAGACTCGTTGCGTGGTTTCGGCACGGGCCAAAGCTCTGACCCTGGATCACGTTAACATAGCAGACACCATCTCAGTGTCCTTCGGAGCTTGATCATGTTGTAAATTCTCATTAATTCCATGCTACAATAAACGGTAGACTTCAGTTTCCAGTGTTGCCAGCTCTTTAATCTTCCTAAGGACAAAAAGTTCATTCAAGACAAATTGAACTGATGGTTACTCACAGTACTCAAACTGGATTAGGCTTGGATTTTTTTCTATTCTAGGCAGCTGAGGCAAATTGAGTATAAGTTGTACAGTACCACGCATAACACCAGCATTTCTGGGCAGGCAGCAGCAGTTGTGTCTCAGTTTTAGAGTGTTACTCTTGTTTGGACTACGATATTCCTACTTATTTGGGAATTTATGAAAGTAAGTGGAGTAACAGAGAGCTGAGAACACTGTATTTATTTCCTTATACCACCACTGCAGGAAAAATAAAAACCATAAGAAAAAATTACATTTTTAAGTATAGTATCTCTGTGAATATCTAATGTAAAATTTTTCAAGGACAGGAGTTCTTTTGCTCCTAAATCCCTGTTAGATTCTTAAGTAAATGCTTGATTTTTAACAGTGCTGATCACCCAGCACACCAGTCAGGGTCCCATGAGAAAGCAGTTTTATAAACAGTGAAAATATATCTGAAATGTTTTCTAGCTGACTTCCTTTGCTTGAGTTCAGTCAGAGCTTCACATGAGCTTTGCTTTTGAAAATCAGACTACTTATTTTGATGCCAAAATTAGGAAAACTTGCCCCACAGTTACATTTGTACCTGTGTAGGTCCATTCATTCTCCTTGGAGAGAAGAAAGACATAATGGCAAAAAAAAAAAAAAAAAAAAAAAAAAAAAATTAAGCCCCTTCATTAACGCAGCCAGAAATTTTCAAGAAAAAAACAGACTGAGGTAAGGATCATGATATTTCACCAGACCTCAGTCTAGGCAAAATTCTGAACTTCTGATTGTTAGTCTTTTGATAAAACCTGTCAGTATCTCCTTAATTAAACAGAGCTTTTCTTCAGTAAAACTTTTCATGTCAGAATTATACAGACTTCCAATTCTGACATTCAAACTACTTCTTGGAGGGTGTTAATGAGGTACCTTAGTTTGTTTTAATGAGGTACAATGCACAGCTTCATTTATACATGAGAAGAGAAACGGGAAGATTTTTGAACAGGTTTTTCTCTGTAATCCAAGAAAAATGTACAGACTCTGCTACTCACCATTAATAGGATGACATAAAGAGTTGGCAGCATTTTTCTGCCGAATACCCTAATCTCATGTGGCTACATTTGAAAAGTGGAAAATCATTGTTATCTCATATAGATCCTTACAATGCACCGTATGTATCCAGTGAATGAGCATCAAACTGACCCTGTGGATGTACGCTGCACATCCTGCCAGTCCATTGATTTTGGGACTACACTGAAAACAAAAGGCTGGCTTTGAGAAAGGGCCATGAACTCACATTTAGGGGTATAATTTTGCACAAGTCAGAAGAGAGGAGAGACAAAACTGTCCTCCAGACAATAGGCTTCAGTATGGGGAATGCTAATTATAATGTTGGAGAGCTACAGGGTCACGCTCTTTCCACTATTCCGTAATTATGCTCCAGGAAGCGCGGCACACAAGAGGTTAACTTCTTTGGTTCACTTTTTATTATGTTTGGGAATTTCATGCAGATGCAAGGCATAATTCCATAAGAATTATATTGTTGGTTATCATTAATGGCTGCTTGTTATGAAGTGCAATATTCCTACCTTTTAAAATTCAGCAGGATTCTAGACAGGCCTTTCCTCTGTTAGGATCTTGGCCAATAAATTACTCAATAGGGTGCATACAGTGGCTGGAGCAATATAATAGCATCACCCTTGGAAACTGTGTGGAACAGTATTGGTAACCACAGGAGCAAAGGGGCACTTCTTCACAAGGATGTCTTTCACTGGTGCAGACGGTCAACCAGAGGGCAAAACACAATGTTTCAGGCTAGATATAGATTTCAAATGGGGCAGATATTTGGCAGACGGGAATCATATACATAAAGCTGACTTTGAAAAAATGTCATGCAAAAAAGAAAGATCCACTGTTACCACAGGAATCTGAATATATTATATAGTGCTTTATTAGCTGGGTCTTGTTCGAGGAGGAAAAACAAGTTGAACGGACCCAAACTGCAGCCTGTGGGAGCAGAAGGATGTCGCTTCTGTGCTGGCTTGTTCTCGTTTACCATTTAGTTTCTGCTGGCTACATTTCTGGCATCATTTCCTAGATGAAGAAGTTCTCCCTCAATAGCTGGTTAATATCAGACCTCATCCCGGTTCAACCTCTCTGAGGCATTTTAGGTAACTCTGTATATCACATGTTGCTGGAATTCTCCATACTGCTTTTATGGCTAATCCTATACGCTCCATCTACCTGCCAGGTCACGGGAGAAAAACATTTATTATTTATTGTTGGGGCCAGTTCTGTGAAGGGAGGGAGTTTGCCTGGGGAGCCCTGTTTCTGGGTGAGCCCTGATGTGCACCGTGAATTTGCCGTGAGAGCAAACCAAGCCTCTCGCAGGTAGGAGAAACATCCCCTCTCGCATAGACGTATTCTGGAATAGATTTTCCCACGAGATGTTCTCGTGTTGTAAATATGCCTCCTGTAACATGTAAGAACATATTAAAACAAAGCCTCACCTGAGGCTGGTGCCCTAGGACAGTTTCTGAAGTCTCCTTAAAGGAGGGGCATAAAGAAGGCCACAAAACGCTCACAGCTGTGTGCTTTTTGCTTTCTAACCTAAATGACCCCTAACTCTTTGCAGCCGGGATGATAAGATGTGAAGGCTGGCTTCAGGCTGAGTCTGGGGCATGGCTTGAATTAGCGTTCCTGGATCTGCAGCAAGATGCCTTAAAGGCTGTCTGCACCAGCTTTGCTATACGATGCATCGCCTCTATATTACCACTTATGTACATTTCCAAAGATCTCTGACAGTGTCTCAGCTACCAATTCAATATATATCTGCCTGACAGAAGAAGCAGTCCTGAATAACCATGGATAACCTTCATGTGGTCCATAGACTCATTTATAGATGTATGCCTATGTAATATTTACATCCTTAATATACCTCATTATAGTCAAGGGCAACTTATATGCAGTTAAAAGTAAAATTGCTGCTATCAAATGAGAAGTGCAGTCACTCCTTAAAAACTGAGAAGATTATCTCTGAAAAGCCTTTTCAAAAACTCTCTACTCTGTTATTAACACCCTAAGAAAAGATCTCAAGAAAGATGGGATAATTTTCCAAATGTAAAGGACAATATAAAAAGATGTTGTTTATGAAAGTTTTAGACTAATCCAGGTCCTCTATTATTAAGCAACAGCTCATGTTGCGTGCTAGAGACTCTACATGCTTTTACAGCACTTCTACATATTAATTGTCCAATTTTATCAAAGTTGGTAATAATTTACTTATTACCAGCATTGGGGTCTGAATAATATTTTCCTTTCCATTAAGTTTCTTTCTCAGGATTTTTTGACAGTTATATCCTCTCATCATTAATGTTACTTCTCATCACAGACTGAACTGAATATTCACATGAAAGATCAAATCATTGTTATTTTGACTTGTTACTATTTTTTCATCTAGATTGTTAAGCCATCATTTTTATGGCATTTTACAGTAGTTGCTACATTTATAGCATACCTGCTAGTCCAATTCATTATACAGACTAACATTTTGGAGGAGAATTTTAAAAGAAAACCTCTTTAGGAACTCACACATATTAATGTGAGTCTGTCTCCCATTTCTTTTCCTTTAGTGCTTCCTGATATCCTAAGAGTATTTCCTTGCTTTCTTATTGAAATTTTTTCTGGGTTTTATTTTCCAGGCATAAAAGAGCTTTGAGAAGCCTTACTGCAGCTAGTGCCAGATTTAAGTATCACAGAGGAAGGGACCGTGATCTTACAACTGAAGTCCGGAATTCGTGAGATGAGAAAATTAAGCTCTGTTCTTGATGGGCTTTTTCTATGGAGCTCACTCCCATTAACAGGGGGCCTCATGAGCGTGAGAGGATGACTACTGATAGTCCTTTGAGAAGGTAAAGATCTTTTTCTTCTTTCTTTTTTTCCTGTATAGATGGAAAAACTAAGGTATAGAGAGCTTATGGGCTTTGGCTGAAGACTTGACAAATGTTCCTAAAGCAATATTCTTTTTTTTCTCCTAAGGCACCTCATTCTCAAAGAGCCCATTGTGACCTTGCGACAAACCTATCAGACCTAGTCCATCTCACACTGCCGCAGCGGAAATCATATGAAAACTGTGATTATTACTTGTATTACGTTGGCATCTGGAAGTATTAAGACCATTAGAAACAGCAAGAGGCCAAGGAATTGTTAAGGAACTAAATAGATGGGAGAGAAAAAAAAGTTTTTAATGCCACTTTGAAAGATGGGAAGCAGAGTCAGGGAGAAATGAAATTAATTCCCAAGAGTACACAAGGAATTTTTGGCAAAGTTGAGAATTTAACTTAGATGTCCTCTTTTTAAGCTCAGTCTGTTGCCCTTTTAAAAGAAAGAAAGAAACAAACAAATGCTAAATTTCTTGATTTTTCGTACCCAGCTATCTTATATGTAAAGTCAATCTAGGATATCTTTCAGACATTGTTGTTCAGATGTTGTAAAATTAAATTAACTGATATAACAAATTGAACTGCACTCATCTGTAGGCTGAGCATGAAGACTTAAATTCTGCTCTAAATAAGATGGGATGGGGTTGGGGTGGGGAAAAGAAAAACACGAATAATAAAAAATTACATAGACTATAAATTTTTTTGGTGTCGTGATTGACTTCTGCACATGTTGGGCCCAGTACAAAAGAACTCTGGCTCAAGCATTTTGCAAGTAGGTGTAAGGATGTTTGTGGTGATGGTGTAGTTTTACAAAACTGAAAGGAAGCCCTGGATACTCATAATTTCCATGCATGTCAGTAAGGTGAGATCAGGTGACTGAAGCCCCACTTTTAAAAATTAAGGTTTATCCAGTTACGAGAGTTGAGTGGCCACATGTTCTTGGTCTGCTCCTGCCATAAGAAATCAATGGATTTTGCCTGTGATGCTAAATAGAGCAGAACTGAACCCCGTGTCTTCATACTGAAATATTGCAATTACCTTTGCAAATTGGGTAATTGTACTCGTGACTGGCCAGATGCTTAATTTTGAAGATCAGTTTCCAAAATGCTGAAAAACACAAATGCCAAATTATCATGTGCAGCTGATTCCAACCACAAAATTGTAGGTGCAGATACAAGAGGCTGTGTGTATGGCTTTTAATCTATAAATGTTTGATTTGGAGCAAAATTTTTATTTAGCTTTAAAGAAACCAACTTTCCAAGTAATTAAACAGACCAGTGAAGATTCTAAAAATATAGCAAATTC
Organism: Pandion haliaetus; assembly: GCA_013401275.1. Classification (NCBI taxonomy): domain Eukaryota; kingdom Metazoa; phylum Chordata; class Aves; order Accipitriformes; family Pandionidae; genus Pandion; species Pandion haliaetus. The sequence goes on along the minus strand of VYZV01007871.1, from coordinate 23,385 downwards.
TGTAAAAATGCTATAAAAATGATGGGTTAACAGTCCATCTGAAAAAAAAATAGCAACAAGCCAATTAACAGTGATTTGATCTACACGTGAATATTCAGTTCTGCCTCTGAGGAGAAGTAAGAAACAAACTTAATAGAAAGAAAAAATGTTTTTCAGAAACTCGTTGCTGATAATTAATAAATTTTTACCACCTCTAATGAAATATGGTGGTGATCTTGCAGATCCCTGACATATCATTAAACAATAGACCTAAATTCCTGCTGAAAGAGGAAGATGCTGTCTGAGCCATCCAAAGGTGCAGAGAAATCAAGAAGTTGTCCAGCTCCCAGGGACCCTCTGAGAAAAATCTCATTAATATTAACAAGCCATAACTTGTGCATGTGTGTTTCATTGGCATGTTGCAGTCAAGCTGTCATTTGTCTTAGTGAAATGCTGGTCCAAATACCACTAAGGAAACAGTTTAGAAGTTAAAAAAAATAAGGTTGAGGTCTTTGTTCAGCATCTGTACACCTTTTCCCATGGCTCTTTCTCAGGAAAGCTCACAGGCTGGCCTGAAATATAACTGAATAAGGCCTGAGGAAGAACTTAATGGGTGGATTTACGGAGGAGATGCTGATTGTAAAATCCTGCCTTTGGTCTGTGGTTGTGAGGGCAGTTAGGCTGGCAGATGCTCGATGCTTCTAAGCACCTCAGTTTCTCCCCTATCCTCAGCAACAAGCCATAAGGGCAGTTCTGGAAGTGGTGGTGGAAACACCACTTCTGTAGTCGTGTCCTACCATGTGCCTAATCTGAGAGCACCATGCTTCTAAGAGGTCATTGCTGACTGTGGGTGGGGAGCCTCTGAGCTCAGAGCAGTCTTTGCTGTGGAGATTGTGCCAGCCCCAAGCAGGCTATGGGAAGTCTTCGGTGTGTTGCCCAACCCCACGCTACCACGATAAGCCATAGTTTCTAGACCACTTATTAAACAAACGAGATATTCCAGTGCTGCTGCAGTGCAGGACCCCTCCTCCTCTCAGGTGCAAGTATTGCTGTGGTGAACTGAAAGGATTTAGGGTAGCTGCTGGTCCCTACAGTGCCATGGCTGCCCGGCATGGCTGTGCCACCAGGACGCCCCCTGAAAATCTGATTATCCAGCTCCTTGGCCCAAAGATTTTGGCTCTGCTTTTGCCCATGGCTCCCCATGTCAGATATCAGGATGATCGCAGGTGATAAGGAGGACAACGCCTGCCTCTGAGTCTTATACTGATGCTAAAACAATCAGGAGATCTTCTTTCAGTAATTACTGTGACTTCCAGAAGCTGTAACACACTGTCCTGCTGACCCCTCCTGTGCATGCTGCCTGCCTGGAGCGCTGCTTACCAAGTTATTTATTGTCTTTCTATGTGTCTAAAAATCCACAGTAAAGTCAAGTTTATGGCCTCCTGCTCTCCTCGCACCACATTCTGCACTTCTGGGCATGACTCTTTCAAGCTGTAAAGCAACCTACCGGCGGGGCCGTAGCTGCAAAGATTGATTACAACAGCGTATTTTATTGTTGCTGGACTAAAATCTTCAGGAGTGGGAGCTTCAGTGCAGGCGCCATTTCCTAACGCCTGCCCAGCATGCCCGTGAGGTTGTATTTCATGTGCACTGCCGTCTGCTCGTCCACAATCCAGCATTTTGCTTCTCTTCTCCATGGAAGTGGAGAATCCTGGAACAACCCTCCAAAACGCACATCTAAACGTACCCTCTCGGAGCAGGGTTTGTTCATCGGACAAGAGCTGTACCCCTACCCGCTGCAGATGTGCAAGCTGCTTTTTCTGCAACAGCACAGGGCTTTGGTGGAGTGACTTCCCAATTTATTTCCCCATGGGTGCACTAACAGGGCCCCCCCTGCCTCCTGCACCTTCTGGGTGCCAGCTTTATACAATCCGGGAACTATCTCTGTGTTTGATTTCCCAGCAGTTGAGGAATACAGCTATTTGAACTGGTTATGTAAAGAAAAAAAAAAAAAAAAGAAAAGAGAAGGATTTTCTTCTGAATTATTTTCCTCCCAGCCCCTAGTGAGAACTCAGTTTCTTGCATGCCACGCTTCTGAGCTTCACTCCTACAGTCATAATATACATGTTCAGCAGTCCCCGAGCGACAGCTTAAAAAATGTGAATTCCTGGTTCTGGTGTTGCCTTCGAGGCACAGATAACCTTTGCAACATTTCCTTCTTTGTCAGCCACAAGTGGGATGCTTGCGCAAGTCCGTCCAGGAGCTGGGCTTTAACTCGCTGCAGCTGGTGCTCAGTATTTCATGTTGATGCAGAAGGAGTGTTTTGGGGTTCTGGTAGGTCGGCACAAACAAGTTAGTCTCTTGTGCAGACCCTGTAAACCCTGCAGCTTGTGCTAATAATCAGACAGCAATGAAAGACACTGCCAGTTGTCTGGTTTGGTGTTCACTGAGCAGAAAAGTAAAAAAAAAAAAAAAATAGACCAAGAGGAAAACCAGCAATTATCTCATACACAGGATTTCTGTGAATTAAGAAACTTTGTAAAGCCGATACTGAGGTAATAAAGCAATTGGTAGTAGAAGAACCTTGTTTTACAGAGCTGTTTGTGCATACTCTATTGCCTTTTCTGCTCATAGTGCCTCAGTCGAGTCACGCAGTTAGCTTATGAAATGCAAACTCTGAAAGCCCAAACCTGTTAAAAATGTTTCCCATTGCCAAACAAAGCAAAAATCTTTCCACTTTGGAATGAGCAACTTTCTGTGATCAACTAAATCTGTTCTCTGATGAAAATAAATGTAGAATTCAGATCAATGAAGCGTGTGTGTGAAAGGGAAAGAAAGAGAGAGTGGGCGACTGGAAGTGAGAAGTGGAAGGAGCTGGGTATCCTTCAGTTTCCATATCTGCAAATTATAGCTAATAAAAAAATATATAATAGCTTGTAGTATTTCCAGCAGAAATGGGAAGCTGTGACTGTACAGTCTGCAGCGAGCTTGAACGTACAAACCAAATGGAATATCCTGTAGATTTTCTATAGATCTGCTCTGCGCACACTTTCAAATAACCTTTAACAAAGGCAATGAATCGCTGCTGCTGTTGTAAAAATCTCAGTGTGCTGTACTAACGTGATACTAATGAAAAGTATCTTTAAGAACAGAAGTTCAGATTACAGGAACTTCAGTAAAGAAATCTGATTGTTCACCTGTATCATTTTACCATGATATTTTTTCATTGATTTTTAAAGAGAAGCAGGTGTAGGGTAGTAGTGACTAATTCACGCTGCAAAACCAAAAAGTTGTGTGGTTTGCTGCTTCTGTGATCTCTCTTCCCCCCCTCTGAACTCTGCCATATTTTGGCAAAGATTCAGCCCCTATATGAGATAGCTAATATAGGTCCTATATTAGATAGATGATTAAGTAAGGTGAGAAGACAAAAAAGCAGGGACAGTAACTCCCCGCAGAGTTCCATTACTGAACCATTCCCAGGAACTCCATTAGCTTGGGAAGAAAAGAGCAAAAAAGTAATGATCCAGACAGGCTGCTAAATGCTCAGTACACAGGGCAGCCAGTAAGCACTACCTGCAAGGATGTCCACTTAACCCATGCGACTCATTGCTGCATTATATTTTGCCCATGAGGTACTTTCTCTCTGCTAACTCACGTGTATCGGGAGAAACTCGTCCTGGGTGTAGCTCAGGGAATGATTAGTCTTGTTTCAGGTCATAGCATGCTCGCTCCAGCTTCATCCAGCTGAGATGCTTGTTGGCACCCTGCTAGGAAATTATTAGAGGCTTGTGTAAGCGCAAAGGTAGATTGTGCTTAACATGTTATTGTCGTGAACTTACCGCTGCGGTCCAAGCATATGCATATCAGAAGTACACAATGCAGAACTCCTTTAATGGCATGTACATAAAAAGAAATGGTTTTTGTCATTTTTTCTTATCCTGGGCTGGAGGGAAGACTGACATCCCATTAACCTGAGATTATTAAAACATGACCTGCAATCTCAAGAGAGTCTTTTATCCATCTACTTTTTGTTTAAGAGTAAGCAGCCATTTTCTGGCCATTGGCCCCCAGGACCTCGCCTGAGGAAGGATGAGGGAAGCTGCAGAAACTATGATGCTCTGATCAAATAGGAGAGACATTTCATACCTAGATCATACTTGGAGCTTGTCCTTTGGGCTTTCCAGAGTATTTGCTGTGGACCTCATGCATTGGGCAGTAAATTTCCCATTGACTTTGCAAGGCTGCTAGCAATGGTTGTTTTGAAACATGTCTCGTGCATACCTGTGAGCAGGAATTAATCACAAATGTCTCCTGCTTGAATTGGTGGCTGCAATCCCCGCTCTGGAAGTAGTCTTTCTCTTTACAGAACCAGCTACAATGCTGTCAGTACACGTCTACATAGTCTACCTCTCCTTAAACAGCTATGGCTTTCCTCTCTTCTGTCCAACATTTTCTTTTTCCTGAGAACATATTTCATTTTCCCACACCCATGCTGGCAATGGTAGAAACTCTGAAGGGGACACTGCTTTTTATATTTCAGAAGCTTTCACATTGTGCAGATATTGAAGAGTCCCGAACTATTAAAGTTATATATAAGGGAAATTCTGGTAACATTATTAATGCCTGTCATTTTAAAGATAAAAGCATTTCCTCAGTCTCCTTGTGATCTGATGGATTTACTGGCATATAAAATTAGTACCTTTCAGTCTTTGAAACCAAGTTACGTCTTAGTGACCTGATTCTCCCCAGATCAACAGACAGCCCCATGCAGGTGTGGATGCTTTACAGGGACCTGATTCTGCCTTGGTGGGACTCGGTGTGCCTTGCATGTGTGGAGAGAAAAAAGAAGAGTCTTGAGGATAATGGCTACATTTTTAGTGCAATGTAGGGAAGATGCAAATTGCCACTCTCTAACTTTAAGTATTCACATAACTTCTATTACAAATGATACAGTATCTTGCTGATGCTTCTTTTTTCAATCTGCAGTGTGTATTGTAAGCACAGAGTATATCTGAATGCCCCTGTCTAATTATGGATGAGATACCCACTATTACTAAAAGTATTACCATGAGGAAACCATTATTAATACATAATATCATTGTACTATCACTACTATTGTTATGATTCTTTTATTTTTCAACCCCTATTTTCACTGGCTTTCATAGTAAAATTACCTTTGAGGTTAAACTTTGACATTTCTTCTCCTCAAACCAGAGCAAACAAAAAAAATAAACAGCTGAATAAAATCCACGCAGTCATTTCAGAACAATGAAGCTGAGGAAATATTATGGTTTTTTTNTTTTTTTTTTTTTTTTTTTTTTTTTCCATTACAGACTCTCAAACAGAGTTTGAATGTAAAGCTCCAAACTTGGCATGTACACAGTTTTCAATGAAGATCACATGCTTTTGCAAGTTTGGAAAAAATGGTTAAGCAGCACATTACATGCACAGTATATATTATTTTTCCATGCTGCTTCATCCAGCTCAATCCTATGGGACATGGAGACTGCCTGAGAAATGGGCAATGCCGTCGATTCCCAATGAAACCACTATGAACAGAGAACTTCTAAGCCCCTGGGGACATGGATGCGCAAACTTTATGTCCCTCCCACCTTTACCATGGCTGCAAAGCTTTAAGCTTGCCTGCTATGTGAAAGCTAGGGCTTCCCTTCAGCTGAATTCACAGAAATGTACTTTGGCTGCCTTTAATAATGCAGACTACGGCCTTAACTCGGCGCTTCCCAAGCTGTTTTCTCTAGCTCTTTCTTCCTCTGTGAAGTCTCTCCCTCTCTCTAATTACTCAGGCCAGACCCATGGTGTCCTGGTTATTCTGCTTCCAGCCCAGAAGCCAGCTCACGTCCTCTCCTCTCTGCTGTCCTGAGACGATCTTGCAGCCCCCTTCACTCCCACTGCGGTGGGGACATGCCCTACAGCTCGGGAATAGCTGCCATAATTAAACTGTTTAAAATCGAGGAGCCTGCAGGGTTTGATTTATGAGGAAAAGCCATAAACTAAATATAGCTTTGCTAAACGATGAATAAGTTGGGATTAATAGTTTTGCAGAAATGAATGGCATGCATGTTCACCAGAACAAAGAAAATTATTAAACAGGAGTGTGGAGTGAGAAGTGAGGAGGTGAAACTAAACTGAGCAAATCCCAATTGTAGCCCATGATCTTCTCTTCGAGATGACACCGGACAAGAAATCTTCATCTGTTCCTTCCCTTGCTGCCTGGCCCCTACCTTCCTTTTCCCATCTTTTCCACCATTTCTTCATGCCTCTACCTCCTCTCCTCCTTGCTCCAGCCCCCCTTCTCCTCCGCACGTTGCCTCCAGCTCAGCCAAGGCGAGGATGCTCCAGCCGGGTGGTTGTGGGCAGGGATGTGCACGAGCCCCTCATGCCTGCCTGCTCCATCTAATGCTGGAGTGCCTCGTCAGGCTCTCTTGTAAGCTGGCAGCCATCCTGATGCTGGCTTCTCGATGGTCATTATGGGATGGCAAATCCGCAATGCTCTGTTGATAGCTCTAACAGGCTAGAGATTGCTTGAGGCAGGTGTTGTTGTGAGGCCTAATTTTGCTGGCATTAAATGCCAATTCATTTATTTTTTTTGCAGGAGCACTAAATTGCGCTGTTTTAAAACAGGAAGTCTATGTTAAAAAGCTGTGTAAAACCATTATGTTGTAGCCAACACTCCAGGCTTTTCTAATTAGGTCATTTGGAAAAAAGATGACCTTTTAGTTTCTGTGCTGCTTTTCTAGGGTCACATGTTTCTAATTATCATTTGTATTTTACTTTGCTAAAGCTGTTGACAAGCTGTGACTCTGTGTGTGCGTGTGTGTGTGTGTGTCTGTGTTTTGGTTTCTGTGAGAGAGAGGAAAAGAGGGCAAAAAGAGAGAGATGGTACACGTGCTTTATAAGGTTGCTGTCTGCAAGCGTTCAGCCAACAGAAGACGACAGAAACAATGTGTGCACTAATTTTAAGCCAGTCCAACTGAGAGCCGCTGAATTTATGGGACGAAGAAATGCAAAGGAGTTTTCCAGTGTTTGTGTCCCTTTCAGCCAGCTTCCCTAGAACTTGTCCAAAGTCCCTTCACAAATGTTTCTGCTCTCGTGGGCTGAGCATCATGTAAAACAGACCACGAGGAAAGAGTGAGTGGCTTTTAGTCTTCTTTACAAATGCTAGCCAGAAAGTCAATGAAGAGATGACTCTACAACTGGGGTCAATACAGAAAAAAAAAATTAAAAAGAGGAAGAAAATTTGCATTTTCTAAGATGCATTTTTAGTATAGGAAATCTGCTATCAGAAGCAGAGAGAGGTTACAATTGTTTGATTCATACTGGGTCTTACACTCAGCCCTTATAGTGAGCACAACTGTAGACCAACTTGCACTTCTTGCAGAACAGTAAGAAAGTATAAGAAAGGGCCTTGACCTCTGCATGCATTCGTCCCTTCATGGCTAACAGCACAGAGACAGTTATGGGCAGCACGTGGCAAGGTCAGCAATTCAGGTCCTAGGCACTGAGCCTGTATGAACACGAAACTGCAGGCATGCAGTTGGGTGCAGATGGAAATGGGTGCTGTGCTCGGGCGAGCTGTGAGAGCCTCTCTGGAGCAGCAGAGCTATGGCCACAACTTTCTGCTGAGGCTTGCAGGTACTGACTGGTGCTCAAGGGTGGGTGGGCTGGCTCCTTCACGAGGAGTGTTTGCTGTGGGGCAGCAGAGAAATGTACAGCTCTTCTCCAGGCCTCCGACAGAGTCACAGTGTTGTTGGGGTGAAAAACTAGGGGAAGAGACATTCCGGAGATTTTGTCGAAGAAGACAACATGTATAATGTATACTTTAAGTGACACTCGATATTCCAATCTCTTGCACTAGAACTGAACTTCTGACTCCATCCATTGGTTCTGCTGCTTGAAAATTAAAGGTGTTGCTATGCTAAACCACAGACCCGTGCACGAACTTTGGAATTAGACTAGCAGCTTTTCTAAAAGAGAGTGTTTTCACTGTCTCTGCTTCAGCTGAGAGTTTAGTCCTTAATTAGTAGCTAATCTATCGTACATCCCTGTTTAAACTGTGGTAGGTAGTAGTAAATTTTGTGGTGCAATGAACTGTTAATAATTTAGGAGACCTTCTGACCCAGCGTAGTTGTTCACTGGGCACTCACGATTATTTAATTTGTACAGTAACTGGAAAATGAAAACAAGATCCTCGAGATCTGACACGAGGTTGTACTCACAGTTCCTGGAATGAATTTCATCTCATCATTTCTTATAGGAAAAATCTGTTTACAAAGAAGACTGAAAAGGGGAAAGAGTTCCCATCTGTGAGTACTGCTTTATGAAGATTATGCTATAGTTTCATGTGAAAGAGAGCAAGCATATTTTATTTCGGCAAAGTTCATAAGGCAATTCATAATGAGAATGTAGTTTGGTCAATTTTTATTGAGAATCCATCCCATGAGGTAAAAATTGGTCATGCAGTAAGATCATGGGCAAATGACTATTATTGTGAATGGTCCTGATTCAGAAAAGCACTGAACAGGTGCTTGATGTTAAACTTGAATTTTTGGATGTCAGTTTTGAAACAAGGCACCAATATTGCACAGGCTTCCCAACTGCAATCTGAAATGTTGCTATGACAGTTTTCAAGGTTTCTTTAGTTCTTGGCTATCTGTAGGTGGTTTCCAGGAAGAGGCACAAATCAGCATTTGCAGAAAGCCAAGTTACCTATAAATTGATGTTAAAAATCTAGTTGGCATTTACTTATTTTTTTATATGTGCGAGTATCTCTGTGTACACAGACAGAGGCACAGACACACACACATGTGAATCACTAACTTTCTCTTGAATTTGGTGTCTCATGGTGCTAGACCTACCATCAGCACTGTGTAGGTCTAGGAAAGCATTTCATGCACAGCATGGGTATGTAGCACAGGTGTCCAAATGCAGTGGCACTTACCTTGTTGATCATCATTTGCAGCACTTCTTATGCTGCTGTGCTTGCATTCGGAGTTGTGTACCATCTTCTGCACTCCTTGCATCTGGCTGCTTGAGCAGCCACCTTGATTTCAAAGCAAAAAAGGACAGACCTGTAACCGTGAAAAGATTGTACTTAGTATGTTAGAACAGCAGAACCAAGCTGAAAACCAACCAACCGTATCACAAACACCAAAAAAGTTGCTTTTAACCTTGGTCTGAAAAACATTTTTCAAAATTGCTTAAAAAGGAAGTTTAGTTACAGATCTCCGGCTTGGAACAATGGTACAGTTCTACATTGTCAATGTAAAAGCTCTAGTTTTTTAAGAAAAATAAACTCATTAGGCAAATCACACATAATTTGCTTTCTTATCTTTGAGACTACAAGCAAAATTTTGGTGGCAATCAAGGGGTGGGGACACTACCCAATCAGTGTTTTGAGGATTTCTGTTATGAACAAGATAACAAACTGCTCATGAGGTCGACTCATGCTATGTGTCAGACTGCACAGTCATCATGTGAAATCAGTGCAGTCCAAATCTCTGTGGGGTTGTTTTGAAGGCATCTGAACTTCACCAGGACCACCTGCATGCTTAAAGAGAATCACACATTCGACACTTAGTGTCACGGTTACTTGCGTAAGGTCACACTTGGATCCAAATCAGCTGCCTTCCAAGCAAAGCAAAAGCAAGCCACCACATGAAGCATCTGTAAGGGTGAGAGTCCACTCTTGGTGGACAGGTCCCTATGCAACCTGACCGATCTTGACCCTGAGGTCCTTTCCAACCCAAACCATTCTGTGATTTTCCATGTATCCACTGGTTTGTACCTTCATGCACAAGCAAGGTGTGTGGGCCTTGCACTACTGCTGTCCTGGGTTTGCACGCGCATCTCCTGCACCGTCCCCCTTGCCAGGTCAGGCCAGCAGCAGCTTGGTTGCACTCAGCATTGCCAGCACCACTAAACTGAGCTAATCATATGGGAGCTAGTGCCATGCAAAGGCAGGCAGAAAGACACGGGGCACAGGGGTTTTCTGTGTGGTACCAAAGTGAAGAGGTCTGAAAACAGGAGAAAGGCATTAACTATGTCTGTTTTCAAATATGTTGGCTGGGCTCTTTTGTAATGCCAGCCCAGCACCTAATTCCTGGGTTTTCATTTTCTTTTGCTCTTCTCTCCATTCCTACAGCCATATTATAAGTCTTGTCATCTCAAGATCTATATGAGGAGAGTTACAATTAACCAAACATTTTGATAACCTAAGAGCAGCAGGAGCAATAGTTCTGGTCTGTGCTTTAATTCTTGGGTCAGAGCCTTTCTGTCAGTGTTACTTATATGATGCATTGCCTTGAACAAATATAGTAAGTAATAAGAAGTTCCTGAGTTTATAGAGTTTGTTGAATATCTTCCAAGTCTTCTCTGCTCTGTTTCCTACAGGGAAGAAGCAAAATATACCCAGAGCATAAGACTAAAAAAACCACCAGAAAACCTAGAAAGAAATGGTTAAATTGACCTACATACTAGCAATTTTGCTGACCAGATTATTTAAAAGGCTAAAGGGCTGCAGATGTCAAATCCATATATGTATCAGTAAAATGATCATGATAATCACAGCTTATAAAATAGAGCTGAAATGCTTCATTAGGTACTGACAGTTCCTAAACCATGTTGTCACTTTCTGAAAATGTGTCATACAGGCATTTATTTTTTTTTCTAGATATGGAGAGAAAGAAACAGAGAATTGCACTGTGAAGCATGGATGAGCTGAAAGCAAATCAAAAAGGTCTCTTAAAGAGATCAGCATTCTCTTTCAGCAAAGCAGGACAATGTATTAAATAAAACTGCTCTTAACCTGTTGGGCACTTGAATCCCTTGGGTTTCCTGTAGTTATTCTATTGAAAAGAAGGCTTAAGAAGTACAGATTTCAACAGCTTTTCAATTGCCTATAGCTCCATGTAAGGAAAAGTAAAATTTAAAGGTAAAGTGAATTCAATGCTGCATTTGTATTACAGTAACTTGCACTTGAAATTGTTCCTGTTTAAAAACTGTTGGTTTGGGGGTTTTGGTTTTTTTTTTGTTTGTTTTTTTTTTTAACTTTTGTTCTGGAGAATTTGTTTTATGGTTTCTCCAATATGGTTTGCCTGTTAGTTTTAAGGATACAGAATGGTCTGTACTTCTTTCATGTACGGATCCAGTCCATCATTTTACAAGGGTAATTCCTGGAAGGAGAGGAATACTTCACTCAGAAATACGACGTGTAGTCAAAAGAAATGATATGCAACTAAGCCCCCCTTTCAAAATGTAACTTAGGCAATACTTTAATAGTGACTGTGCCTACTTCTGCATATCTTAACAGTGGTGCCTTTCACGGAAGCTCCTTAAAATAAAATAACATCCCCAGTTTGAGTCTACAGATATGCAGCACACATGAAAAGCCACTGAACTGATCTGTGAAGTCCCCCCTGCAGGGGATTTCCTAGCAAGAACAGCTTTTCAAGTGAGCCAGAAAGGCTGGTAGAAGTGGCCTAAGTAACCATTTTCCATCTATTGCATGTAACCACCAAAATAATTCACCTTATAGTATGGAGGAATCACGAGGCTGCTCTGGATTATATCCCTTTCATTTGTTTTGCAAGATTCATAAGGATTCCTCTTCCTTTTTACTTCTTCATGTACTTTGTGGTTATTGCAACATTACTCTGCCCCTAGCCCTGGGAAGCAAGCAGTGAGTTGGCATAAATGAGTTACAGATGTACCATACCAGGTCAATACTCCTCATCCAGATAAAGACGGTGGCAAGGAGACTGCAGCTACGCTTGTGCCAGAAAGAATTAGACTGGGTCCAATCCTAGCATTAAGGATAAGAATAAAAACAATTACCTGCGAGGTGGTCAGGGGTCATGTAAGAGCCAGGTGAGATCATCTTATATTTTAAACTATTAAATGAAAAAGAGGAGAACATTTACTTATTAAGATCATTTCCTAATCATTCTTATAAGATTTTAATGAGTGACAAACTGACTCTGGATACAAATTTATGATTTCCCAAAATAACAATTTGATTGGTTTGAGTGATGTCTTGCATCAAGTAATCACAGTTAATTTTGCTTCTGAAGCTATTTGACTTTGCTAGTCTCTCATATCTTCCATCTGCACAGCTGTATTTCCATGGCTGTATCTCTGCTCTTTGTCTGGTGTAACCCCCAGTGCCCAGGGAGAGTTTCTTCTCCAACCTTTCTTCCTGTCCTGCACATGGACCAGCTCACAGATACGTGTCTGCTCATCTAGCTATTTTCTTCTCTTTATCTGAACTTTCCTCATGCTACTACTGTCAACTTCCAGCCTCATTGAAACCTTGATGTCTTAGCAGGGTGGGAAAGTAGAAATAATTAAAATGAGAACAGTAATCAGCAGCAGCCTGTGCGATGGCTTTTTTCCCCACCACCATCTCTATTACATCAAACAAAGCTCAGAGAGGAGGAAATTGTCCCTAGCCACTTTCCTGATAGCATGGGCAGTAGAAAAGAGGGAAAGGACAGATATGCCACTCCTGGCTGAGTGAGGCTAATCTGAAAAATGGAGTTCTTCCATTTTCTTACAGTTCCTTATGCAATCACAGCCTGCCCAAGAAATAACATTAACATACAACTTGCGTTGTACCTAGAAGTACTGAAGCCACAGGTTTCCTCTTTGATGCCAAAGTCAGGCCTGTGAACTGGTGTTACACACCTAAATAAATATGGTTTGCCTTGAAGGGAACGGCCTTAGAAGGGAAAGGTATTTAGCATTTCAGATGAAGTACTGTATCAAGTTCTCCAATGCAAACGACTCCCTCTCTGATGCAATCGCCCTGAGTTTGACTGCATGGATTCATGTGTGGATGAAGCCTGTAGCAAGCAGGGAGGCAAAGATGAAAGAGTGACAGCAGTATTGCTGGCTGGAGGAATGAACCTATTACAAAGGGAAAGTTAAGTCATAAACCACTCTGCAACAATGGCAGAGGACTCGCTTAGAAATGTGGATGCTGTTGGCTGACTCGCAGCACAAAACCAGGCAACTGCTCACCAGATGTGTTCAGCTGTATGCGTGCTACCCTGGCTCTGTATGCAGCCCATAACATACCGCAACTGCATTGCTTGGGGTGGGCTGTGAGAAGCAGAAAGGAAGGCCAGAGCACAGTTGACATTTTTCCTTTTTACTGTTTGTTTTATATCCTCCCACTCCTCATTTTCCTCCTCCTACACCCTGGTGCTGCATACTGATGAGAAAATACTTGGTTCAGACCCAAGCAGTTATTTTTGGTTATTAAGGTTGGTGCTGGCTGCCCAGCCTACACTTTCTAACTTGCCAGAGTTGCATGGGGCTGTTGGTTTTGCACTGTCAGCATTTAAGGGCACATTTAAAAATTATTCTGAAAGCAAAACATGCACACACACACACACACACTCATATGTATGTGTATGTATCTAGGTACAGATGAAGGCACATACAGAGCTGAATAAAGTAAAAGAAACTGTCCTTTGTCAGGTTGCATAGATATCCTGTCCTTTCCAGCTCTTATGAGCAACACCTGTAAAAAGAAAGAAAAAATGACAAAGGAAGGTGTTGGATGATGAAATAAGAGAGCATGCTGTTAAGAGAAGAGTTTGCAACTGAAATGATACGGGCACAAGCGGTATCACAAGAGGATATATGTGTTTCTGTCCACTTAGAAAGTGAGGTGTTCTGTAAATTAATACAAAAAAAATGTTAGAAAAATGCCCTGGGATGGAGTGATCTGAACAGTGAGCTTCCTCCTCATTGTCTGTGGGACACAAGACAACAAAGAAAACTCCAGTCACTAAATGTGGCACTCAAGTCCCCTGCTAGACTTTTCATACAACTAAAAGCAAGTGATTTCCTAGACCTAGATCTGCTCAGCAAGCTTTCCCTTCCCCAGGTGAGTTCTGACTGAGGCGTTTTCACTAATGCCATCACAACAGGACTCACGCTCCAAGTGAGATTCAAGCTGAAGCATATTCTAGACTAATGCATGATAGAACGCTTCCCTGGTGGGGGTGAGAAGAGTGAGGAGAAGGTACACTATGGTGACACACCATATGGCCACGGTGCCTTGGTCTTTTTTTTCCCCCTGGATTTGTGCCACAGGTATTGGCTGGTTATGACCAATGAGACAAGAAGCGCAGCAGAGAGAGAGCTACGACAGCTTGTGACATTTTGCAGTTCACCAATCTTCCAGACTTTGAGATGATTTTCAGATAATTTTCCTGAAAGAATTTGGGCCAAAAGCTACCAGATTGTCAGGTCCTTTCATCTTTCTACTGGAGGTGATCACTGCAACAATCCTGGGCTCGGACGCAGAGCGTGTCAGCCTGCTGTATTCATGCTGGGAAGCTAACGAAGCTGGCCAGTAGCGAGCTCCAGCAAAAATATGTGCTAACCTGTTGCTGTAACTCATGCTGCGATTTGTTTTGTGTAAGCTGTCTCAGGAAAACCTCGTTGAGTGCTCACTGCTATTGCCAACTGCCTTCTACAGTCAAGGAACAACTGTGTGTTCCTTCTGAAATTGCAGTCTACATCGCAAGCCTGGATGCTGGCAGGAGCACTGCCTTTTAGATATCTTGCTTTAGGAAGTCCCGCGGTGGGCGACATGCTAGTGCTGGTGTTCGCTGTGCCCCCCAGACAAGGAGTGAGCTGCGGATGCCCATGTTGGCAGCTAAGTATTAAGGCTGTCCTGGTTTAGGCGTCTTGCTGGTCTTCCTTCACAATTTTCTGCGATACATACCCAAGGATCCTCTGCACCGGGGTGTGTCAGTCACTTCACATCATAGTGCATAAAGCAGAAGGCAGCTCTGTCCGCCCAGGAGCTGTAATGCATGACAGCTGTGATAGCAGCTGAGGCTCTGTCCTCCCGGCTGCAGGAAAAAGGCCTAGAAAGAGGTCAGCAAATCTGTACGGAGACATCATCGTGATGCTCATCCCTTCGTGTTTGGGCTCAACAGTTTAAAGCCGGAGTTTGGGCACATCTCACTCTGAAGAAAATCGCAGCTACCTTTTTTGCCCTGATGGTCAGTGTACCATGAGGGTCATGGACAGGGGAGCGATTAACCCCTTGGAAATTACCACCAGCTGGCAGAAAGGCTGGCCCTGAGCTGGGAACACATGTGCAGATGATGGGGCCGGTGCAATGAGTAAGGCAAGTGCACGGGTCAGATGCTTGGAGGTCTCCAAAGTCCCAGACTGTATGGTGGGTGGCTCTCCCTGCAAAGTGAATCGGTATTTCCCCCATTCTTCCCCGACCTGCAATAGTGTCTGCCTGCCCAGAGCAATCTCGACAACGCTCACATGCCTGTAAACACCAGCAAACCAAGTACACTAAATCTATGCATGGCTATTTTTGGTAAGCTAAAGGAAAAATAGCAGCCTGCATTGGGAAAGCCTGGGAGTCTGCCAAGGCCATGATGTAAAGCTTTCCAAGTGAATGCTATGGCTGAATCAGTAAAAGCATGTCTGAGTCAGGATATGTTGTAAGATCTTGCCTTCTGAAATTAAATCCCTCCTCTCTCACAGAGAGGTAATATTTCATGCTGTTAACCCTTTCTTCTCTGCAGAGGAGCGAGCATTAAAGCTGCATAATTCAAAAGCTTCATTTAATTTAGGAGGAAATGCTTTGTTTAGTATACAGCATTTGGCTGTTAATAACGAAGTCTGAATCTACTAACAAAGCCAGAAATTCCCAATGGAGAAATAATGAAAACCACTGGTATTTTCCTAGAGCCTTTTTATTTTTAAATCACATCAGTGAATTCTTGCACAACAGTCATATTCAAATAGAAGCTAGCTCGGAAAAGACAGCGACTTTGAAAAATATATTTCCATATTTCCCCTCTAAGTTTTCCTTTGTATCCATCCCCTTTCAACTAGGCTTATGGTTGATTTTCTTTTTCTGCGAGATATAGATAGGGTTGTTAACAAGGCTGTCCCCTAAAAGGAAAAGGATTCAGCAGAAAAATACTTTTCCATATTACTGGAACAGGAATGATTTCCCTGGGCCTCTCCCCAGCATCCTTGCAATAAAGGCAGTTCCAGGAATTTATCTGACTTTTGACAGGAGAGGTTTTAGGGAATAAAAAATAATATCCAAAATAAGAATTCCCTTTCATTTAGTGAAAGTGGTTTGCAGACCCACTCCTAGGACCTCCCTAGGACTAGGTTGATTAATGAAGGGATGTTTAGTAATAATAAACTATCTGAATTACACAGTAAGTCTGTTTGAGGAATATAAAACTCTCTTAGTGGACAACATGATACTGTTTGTCTGAACAGTAATACTAACTCTTTGCTTCAAACTCAGAATTATCTGGTTTTTGCACTGAAAGGGCTTGCAAAGCTCCCTGTTACCTGTGTTGGCCCCTTTTCACTTTCAGTATCAGTTGCTGCTCCCCACACCCCATCTGCATCTTTTCCAGGCTCTGTGCTCCTTTATTTCCTGCAGCGCTCACCGCTGCTCCCGCGTTTTCTTTCTCTGCTATTATCTCTGTCATCTTTTCTCTTTCCTCACATCTCCCTAATTTATGCTGTGCTCCTACTTTCACTTTAGTACAGGCCAGGATCTGGCAGGAACTAGCAGAAAAATCAAGCACACATCTGCGTACATTTGGGTCTGTGCTGAGAGGCAGAGGTTCATCAGAGTGCCATTGGGCTTGTGCATGGCCCTTCAGACATCTCGCTGCAAAGCTCAGCACGTTATGGAGGATATAGAGGGTACTTACAGATCGTGTTTTGAGGGAGGAGGGGTGAAAAACTGCACAAGAACCTCATTTTCCCTGTAAATAATGAGAGATTCTGGGGTAAAGCTAAAAAAAACGAGCTTGTAAATTTTATGCAACTGAACAGCATGTCTGACCGCAAGCAACATGCCTAACTCACCGGATAAATGAAAGCAAAAATGTTTTTTGAAATTATGATCTAGATGGGCTTCTTGATCCCAGTCCTAGGTGCTAATCACCTAGGAGCTA
This sequence comes from Pandion haliaetus, assembly GCA_013401275.1. Taxonomy (NCBI): domain Eukaryota; kingdom Metazoa; phylum Chordata; class Aves; order Accipitriformes; family Pandionidae; genus Pandion; species Pandion haliaetus. Next base: position 6,415 of record VYZV01007871.1, on the reverse strand, counting down.
ATTTACAATGTATCAAAAAAATGTGAGATGCAAATATTAATAATTTCAGAAAATAAGGAACCTTATGAAAGACTTTGCAGTTGTGTAACAGCAAACTCATATCTAAGCTGTCCACACCTGCTTCTGAGATGTTGTTGGAGTGCACTTCTCTCAAAACCTTTACGTAGCTCTGTAGCTCATGCACCGTAGGTTTTAACACAATTGAGTGCCCCATATCCCCAAACAGAGACATGGAGAGCTATGAAAAAGATTTCATAACTTTATTTGTGGAATGTTTTTTCTAGCTCAAGCTGACCAAACATTGCAGGCTTCATTGATGCAAGTGGTCTTCCACCGCCTCAAATTACTACTGTCATCACAAAACTGCTGTGTTACTTCAGCGATACATGTGAGATTTGCTAGGCAACTAGAAAAGCCTTTGAAATTCAGCGTCCTTTCTGGTGTTTCAGGCTGGCTAACTGGGATACCTCAGTGCTTTGAGCACTGTTTCTAATTTTGAACAAACCTAGATAATAACAATAATTTGAAATATTACAAAACATGAAGTTTTGTTTCGGGTGGCGGCAGCTTCCAAAACTGCTGCGAGAAGTGTCTGTGTTCCTCGCCTCCCTGCACGCCTGCCCGCTGTGGAGGTGGGCTGGCGGGGATGCAGTGCCTGCTCCCCATCTATTGCCTCCTGCAATTTGCCCTGTACTGTTGGCTGTCTTGGGGTGCTTAAGTCAGGGAAATGGTGTGGGCGATGGTTTGTATAAAAGATGCAAAGTGAAATAAAGTTGCATTGTACTGAATTACTACCTCCCATGGCAGCTGTTTATCCCGTTCAGCGGTCTTTCTGCCGCTTCTCTCGCAGAGGCCGTTTAAATCTTCAGGGCATTTTAACTTTCTTTTGCTTCTCTCAGCCACAGGAGAGCTCTCCTGTGGCTGCTTACCCTCCTGACTTTTTTGCATTCGAGGCTACATTTTTGGCCCAAGCTGTTCTTTGTGTGTTGCTCCTCCATGAATCTGCCTTATGGCTTTTCGCTGAGGGACTGGCACTGACACATATTTCCTTCCAGCAGCATCCTGTTCAATTAGTGCTCTATGACAGGTTGTGGTCCCTACTCAGCAGCAGCTGGGGAGTTGAAACATAAGCCTGTTTTTTGCTTGGTAGCCCTACAGAGGCTTCTCCATCAAGACTGGAATCTCTGGTGAACAACTGAATCTCATTCCCTGCTCATTTGCATTTTATGCCTAGCATCTTACTTTGCATTCATCTATATTTATGATACATCACAGTATACAGGCAACTCCTTTCAGAGCAATTTTCTTGATGTCATTAGCCTTGCTGGTAACTTGCTAAACGAACAGCGAAAGGGTTTAGGAGGATTCAAATAACAATTAGATAATTGTGTCTACAAGAACAAAATGACATTTTGTAGCTAGACAACGGAGCAGAACAATGGTGCCAGTGATATTAACAGAAGCAAGTTTTAGGAGAATAGCCAGAAGTTTAAGTGATTCTCTAAACCAGCTGAAGTCTCACAAGGTGCCGCATGCCCCTTATCTGCCCACAGGGTCCCAGCTCTCAGGAATTGCTATTCCTTGCCCTCAACCTTTCCCACTTTTCCAACCATTCAAGGCCCTCCAGGACATGTCTTCTACCACCATGCCCCAAAGCCACCCTCCTTTCTCAGCTAAACCCTCTGGCACACCCTCCTTCACATTTTGAGAGATGACAATGACTCAAATTGGTTGGAGGAGGCCACAGCTCCTTGCCACAGCTCCTTACCAAACTCAAAGGGAGCTACCTCAAACATGTTGCCTTATGCTTGTTGTGGGATTTACATGATACCCATTACTAGCTTGCTTAAGGCAAATTAAGTGGGAAGCAAGACAATAGGTCAGAGCTAGGCATGCATTTTAAGACCAAGTTTAAATGCCTTTACAAGGAGAGCAGAGCTGGTTGTAATGAAATAGTAGCAGTCTGCAGTGGAGTTGTACCTACAAACCTGTTTGTTTGTGAGAAACTCCTGAGCAAAGTCATAGAAACATAGAATCTTTTAGGTTGGAAGAGACTGGTAAGATTGTTGATCCAACCATTAACCCAGCACTTCCAAGTCCACCACTAAACCATGTCCCGAAGAGCCACGTCTACACGTCTTTTAAATACCTCCAGGGATGGTGACTCCACCACTTCCCCGGGCAGCCTGTTCCAATGTCTGAAAACCCTTTCGGTGAAGACATTTTTTCTAATATTCAATATAAACCTCCCCTGGCACAACTTGAGGCCATTTCCTCTTGTCCTATCACTAGTTACTTGACAGAAGAGACCAGCACGCACCGCACTACAACCTCCTTTTGGGTAGTTGTAGAGAGGGAGAAGGTCTCCCCTCAGCCTCCTGTTCTCCAGGCTAANACACAGGACTCAAGGTGTGGCCTCACCAGCGCCCAGTACAGGCGGACGATCACTTCCCTGCTCCTGCTGGCCATGCTTTTTCTGATACAGGCCAGGATGCTGTTGGCCTTCTTGGCCACCTGGGCACACTGCCGGCTCATATTCTGCCAACTGCCAACCAGCACCTCCAGGTCCTTTTCCACCGGGCAGCTTTCCAGCCACTCTTCCTCAAGCCTGTAGTGTTGTGTGGGGTTGTTGTGACCAAAGTGCAGGACCCGGCACTCAGGCTTGTTGAACCTCATACAAAGTCACAGCAAAGGGGTATAAAACATTAGCAGACATGACTGCTAGCACAGTCCACTGTGAAAATGAAAGGAAAGGAGGAGGAGTTTATCTGTGTTTAAAAGGCTGCCTTAAAAACATGCAAAATTGCTAGAGAAAAGTTACCCCCAAATCCAGTTGTGAAACCTTGGCGTAGTTCCCTGCTATATGGAAAGCTAATGCTTCAGAACATCTTGACTTGACAGGCATGAAGAGGGACCCATGCACTAATGTGCAGCAGCATCTTGGGGCAGAGGACCTGAAGATGAATTTCCCCAAATGGAATGTGCCTCAGCAGGGCACATTAGTCCTTGTCCATCCTTGCAACTTGGATGCTGGATCTGCAACTGGCTTTCTTCAGAAAGAAACAAAGCAGGTTATTCTTCAAGTGGGAGGTTACTGCAAACTGTAATTGGTTTTTAGAAATAGGTAGCTAAAGGGTATATGCTAGAATTCACTTTACCAAGGCTGTGAAGAAATCGAGTTTTCATATCATGGATGTCTGATGTCAAATTCCGAGTGTTCATCACACTGTGGTCAGAAAATCCATGAAAAGTTGTAAACTTAAGTTCATAACATAGTTGGAAGATATGTTTAAATGGATGAGCCTGTTTCCAAGCTTATCTGAATCCCCCAAGGAGACCTCTTCATCACCGACCTGGTCTCTGAATTCAATAGCATTTGCATGAAGTAATGAGGGTAAAGACAGCCTGTGCACTGTAGTACATGTGCATGCAATTGTGCAGGTAACAGCACCAACTTCACCAGGAATCCTCCCTAACTCAGCTTTGTGCACAGGAACATAACAATGAGGAACCAAACAGATACTAAAGTATCCACCTTTGGCACTGTCAACTAGCGGAGATCATGGACCTGATTTTTGTAGAGGTATTTAGTCAGTCAAGGTAGGAATGATTCCACAGTCAAAACTTCAGAACCACTTGACAAAGAGTTCTTGAGAACCTCCTGACATGTTTGACTTCATGTAAACATTCACAAATATTTAAAAATATGGTTTATATTGTTAAAGAAGTTAGCTCCCATTATTACAATTTGCCTGAGGTTGGACCAGAATAATCAATGGGAGATGGTCCTTTAAAGGTGGTCACTGGTTGCTCATCAGCTATGGTATAATGCCATGCAACAGAAAAAAGCTGCCAAGTCAGATTCCCCCTAGTTCAAGGGTAATTTGGAAGAAAACCTCTAAACTGTATGTGACCAGGAAGGAAAAGGGGATGAAAATAATACCGACACCTCCCCTCCCTTGTTGTTTTTAAGGGAAACTCAAGTAGGGACCAGATCCTTCTCCAGTAGATGGAATGAAACCAAATAAAATACACCTCTGCTTATAATATGGCGGACCATGTTGCTACAGAGAGGTAGAAGTATACCAGAAAAATTAGTACAACCTATCCAAGCTTTTCCTTCTGACTATTTAGCGCATCACATCGCACTGATTACTAAAATAATAGAATAAACCTGATTTTTTTTTTTTTTAAGCAGTTAAAAAGCTATTTAACCAAGTGTTCCTGTAGTTTAATCTGACTGCTACAGAACTCATCTGGCTATAGAATTTCATCTAGCAACAGTTCAGGACGAGTTTGTTACACAACAATGAGAATTAGAGGTTTACATCCTAAAGACATAAGAGAAACAATTGTTTTTGAGGTTACAGAGCTATTATATACTTCTTGCAGCTATTATGACACTTGGTACAACTGACCCCATTCTGGAGAAGTATCCCAAACTGAACAAATGAATAGTGATGAAGAAATGTTCCTTTTCTTAATTTTTGGCCAGAGAAAGGGAAACAAAAGGAGAATATGTGTGATTATGGCAGTATTAAGAATAAAATTCAGACCTCCTTTGTGCCTTTCAGGTCCTTTAAACTTTAAACTTACATTTATTTCATGATCTTCTGTTTAGATGTACAAGATCCTGCCAATGTATGTATGGCTGCTCCACTCAGTCTGAAATCTCACTAAATTACACCATGGTTTCTTGACAGAAGGTTCATATCTTCCACTATAATTTTGTGAAAAACAGAGTGTATTACTGCAGTGCTGCCAAAGTCACAAATCAAGCAATATGTAAGGTGCTCCAGAATTATGAAGTTGTTGTAATTATAGTAAGATGAAGGAGAAAAATGTCTGGGGCTAAGTTTCTTAAATGAGCGGGTTTGAACTTTCCATGTCCATTCAGGACATTTTCATAATTTTTTGTTCCATGGTGCATGCTAGAAAGATTTTTATGCTTAAAAAATTAATCATAAATTCTGACATATTTTCCTAACTCCAGAAGCTGCAGCCTTAAATAATACACCAAACAGTGCACTACGAACAACAACGTTGTAAGCTGCCAATGGTGGTGATGACACCCCAAACTTAATAAAAAATAATAGCATAGTTTAGATTTCTTGTAAAGAAGTGTCTTCCATCTGAGCAGCATTAGTTAAAGGTTAGACAGCTAAAAGTGTGATAAATATGTCCTTGTTATAGGCAGTTGCATCAAGAAAATCTCACAAAGGACTGAACGTCTGCAAGTGGTGTAGCAAATAGCATGCGTCTGATAGACCAACTAATTTACCACGGTTAGCGCAGGAAGGTTTTACATCCTGATAGCTGATGTTTCTGTATAAAATATAATTTACTGCCGAAATGCCCTAAGAGGAAACTTCACAATTCAGTTGTGCCTACTGAGTGTTTGCCAAATAGCTCAGGTCCTTAAATAAATGGGCCAAATTTCCAGCTGGTGTAAATTAACTCACCTCTACTGGTGTCAGTGGAACAATTTCAATTTACACCAGCAGAGAATATAAGCATCTGTGTTTATTCATGCAAAATAAATGATTTCATCGAATAATTGCAAAACAATTAAGCCTGCCATTTATTGGCATCATATAACCGCACGCCATTCAGTATACCTGCAAGTACATGCAGTAACATACAAGCTGAATATCGGGTTGAATTCATAATAGATAACTAAAGCAGCACTGACACCATTCCCTGTTGAAATGAAGTGGAGGATGATGGAGAGAAATAATTCTGCAATTTACCTTTCTCTGCTCTTAATTTAACCAGAAGCTGAATACTTTGTGCAAAGTTACACCTACTTAGTCAACTGATTATTTATCTTTCCACCTTTTTTCATTCATGGAGAACATGGCACGAGTTAATTCTTACAGATAGCCTGCTGTAGAATTGCTTTTAGACAAAGCAGACAGATGGACTCTCTCTTCCCTGAAGCCTTGTTAAACTAATAATCTATAACATTCATCCTTTAACTTTTAATTGCATTTCATCAGCTAGTGTCTCCTAGTTTACACTTCAAATGTAATGTAAAGGATTTTATTATATATGTGTACAGGACTCCTCCGTTGCAAATCTCAGTGGGTTTTGGCTCTTCATCTGTGTGGCTGTGATTCAGCATGGCAGGGGTTAGCTCTTAGATGCCACTGTACTCCAGGGAATTGGTAGTGATGATTAAGTTGAGAATCCCAGCCCTGATAATTAGCTCAGAGAGTCTGTATCTGGATATGTGCTGTGAAAAGGAAAAAAAAAAAGAAGAAGAAGAAGGAAAAGAAAAGAAGTGATTTTTAGAGCAGTTAGCCCTAAGGAGTTGGCTAACCAGCTGTCTCAGATTTTATACCTGCCAGCAGCTGGTTGGTCAAAATAGTTATTTACTATATGGAGTGGGCATGTTTACTGTCTCCTCCTTGAT
>VYZV01007868.1:3873-21793 GCA_013401275.1 Pandion haliaetus | reverse complement strand
AGCCGCCGGTGAGTGGCGCCGGGCGCCGCCGCTGGGCCGGGCGGGGCCTGGCGCAACCGGTGCCGCGCTTGCATCAGCCGCCGCCCGCACGTGGGGCCGGTGCGGGAGGCGGCCAGGACCTGCCAGGGCTTCCAGTCCCGCTCCCGCCGTCCCCGGGGCAGCGCCGGGTTCCCCGGCGGTTCGGAGCGTGGCTGGCAGCTCTCCGGGGCTGGAGATGCCCACCGGGGGGCTGGGGTAGGGGTCCGGAGCGGGGGCTGACGGCCGGCGGCTCCTTGCCCCAAGCCGCGGCGGGAGGCGGCGGGCAGCGAGAGTTGTCGCCCGACACGTCGATTCTCCTCTCGTCTGCCCGCCCGTAGCTCCCTGCGCGCTCTCCATCTCGGGTGACAGCGTGGCTGCCTGCGAGGCACCTCGCCGGCCATGGGCTGAGCCTCCCCGGAGCCAGCCGACCCGCCTTAGCAGCTTTCCCTAGGCCGGCTCCGACGGGTGCGGGTGAGGTCTGGGTATTTCTCGTGTTGCTTTCGCCGGGCACGGCGAATCCCAGCGCAGCAGGGCCCGCGGGGGCTGGGAAGAGGAGGCTGTCCTGCTCGGCGCGCTCGCGCTTTTTTCTCTGCGCTGCTCTGTGAATAAGGGCTGAGCACGTTGCTGCTGCCAGCCCCGTGCTTGCTGTTTGCAGAGCTCGCGTCGGGTGTCAGAAATCCTTGGAGCAATAGAGCAGCGCTGCAGAAGGCAGATAGAACTGTCCGGGCAGTGGCTGGGGAGGGTGCCAGTGCTGGGGCACTTGTTCCCTTGAAACCTGGCCCCGAGGCTGCCCTGGGCTGTGACGGCTTCATGGGCCAAGGCGAAATATGGCCTGTGCCAGCTCAGGAGGAGGTTTTGCCAGAAACGGGCTGGTTTGCTGGTTATAGTGAAGCAGCCGAGCTGGTGGCTACCACTGCAACCCTGGTAATCCCCCTCAGTGGAAAAGGGTCACAAAGTCATCCTCGTGTATACTTGCGCTGATCCATACAGCCTCGTGTTGGTGCTGCCCCAGGAGCCTGACTGGAGCATGTTTCATTTTCCATTGCAGCTGGCAGAGGGAAGGTGCTGGTGGGCGGGTGGTCCAGTGCTGGGCACAGGGAGCCAGCTGTGGCCATGGGCATTGAGAGCCGCTTTTCTTGGGGCTCCTCTCACCTTGTGCCGGCTGCCTGCTCCACAGGGTGCTGCCTCCCAGAGCTTTTATGGGATGGGTGGCTGCTGTGAGCAAGGGAAGTGAGTGTGTTGCACATTTAGGGCAATTGCAGTCTGCAGTTGCAGCGTGAGGGCTGCTTGGCAAGCACCGTCAGCATGCAAGGGATGTGCACCATGGGCCCATGCTGTGTGTCTGGCCATGCATCCCTGCCAAGGGTATAGTGCAGATGCTGGGAGCAAAGGAGGAATGGCCACGTCCCAGTGAGTCAGCTCAGCCTGCCAAATCCTCCACTGGAGGAATGCTTTGCCTTCCTGCCATTGCTGCTGTGCATGCCCATGCACCAGGCTGGAGGGATGCACCAGCAGTCAAGTTTGGGCTGAGGGATCTCCAGGCTGCCAAATCAGTGGGGATTTGCTGGGAGACAGTGGGCAAGCTCTGGGACATGCCCGGGGGCCCCATGGTGGAGACCACACAGGGCTTGTGCAATGAGCCTATTTCCCACCATGGACTTGCTGGGTTCATCCCCAGCTCGCTCTCCTGGGGTATGCACAGCCCTACAGTGCCGTGGAGGGAGCCGCCATGGTCTCTGTCCTACCAGCATGGCAGGGGCTTGGTGCCGATGGGTTGGCCAGGAGTAAGCACAGCTCCTGTGGGCATCGCTGCCTGCCCTGCTCCCTGCATTGTGGGTCTTGCTGCCTGCAGGACACTGAGCTTCATACTCCTGGGGTCCCTTCTCTTGCAGGGGTTTTGAGCACCACCCACAAGAGGACAAGATGTTCGGGGGAAAAATGACTAGTGTTGGGAGGAAGCTGATCCGCCGGCGCGTGGTGGATCTGAGCTCTGAGGACACGCGGTTTGCTCGCTGCCTCTCCACGCTGGACCTCATAGCCCTCGGGGTGGGCAGCACGCTGGGGGCTGGCGTGTATGTGCTGGCTGGGGAGGTGGCCAAGGAGATGGCTGGTCCCTCCATCGTCCTCTGCTTCCTGGTGGCTGCTCTCTCATCGGTACTGGCTGGACTTTGCTATGCAGAGTTTGGGGCCCGCGTCCCCAAGACCGGCTCTGCCTACCTCTACAGCTATGTCACCGTCGGTGAGATCTGGGCTTTCACAACTGGCTGGAACCTCATCCTCTCCTATGTGATAGGTAAGGGGCTGGGCAGGGTGCTGGCACATGTGCCCAGGCTCCTTTCAGCACCGCACTGGCAGCGTGGCGGGCTTGTGGGGGCAGCGTGTGGTGCTGTGGGAGCAAGGTGTGGGGTGGAATCAGCAGGGATGTGGGTGCTGGGTGAGGGTGGCCAGTGCCTCTCTGGCCTGGGCTTGGACTGATGCACAGATTTGCAATCGGCCAGGCACAGCCAGCGTGGCTCGAGCCTGGAGCGCGGCATTCGACAACATCATTGGCAACCACATCTCCACCTTCTTCATGAACAAGACCACACTGCACCTGCCAGGGGTGCTGGCCGAGCGCCCGGACTTCTTTGGCCTGATCCTGATTGGGCTGCTCACTGGTGAGTGTGTAGGAGCGGCTCTGTGGGTGGTGGCATGGGAGTCCGGTGGGTCCCCACTCACTCCTTTTGTCCCTGCAGCGCTGCTGGCCTTTGGTGTCAGTGAATCTGCCCTCGTGAACAAAATCTTCACAGCGGTGAACCTGGTGGTGCTCGGCTTTGTCATCATCGCCGGCTTCGTGAAGGGCAACATCAAGAACTGGCAGCTCTCGGAGGAGGACTACATCAACCACTCATACCTGGACACACTGGATGACATCAGGTGAAGAGAGCAACCATGCCAGGCCAGGGTATGGCACAGGACTGGCACCAGCCCTGCTGTCCATGCACCCCATGGCAGCTGCTCTCCTCCTTCCTTTCCAGCAAAAAAGCCTTCGGCTCTGGCGGGTTTGTCCCCTTTGGACTGGAAGGGATCCTGACCGGCGCTGCCACCTGTTTCTATGCCTTTGTAGGCTTTGACTGCATCGCCACCACAGGTACCGCCTTGGGCAAGGGTGGCATGGGCATTTCCCCAGCGCAGCTGGTGGCTGGCTGGGACCCACCGGGGAGGATGCTCCATGGCGTGGGAAACAGCCCATCCCTCTGCTCCTGGGAGGTTTCCCCATGGGGGCTCTGTCCCCAGCTGGGCCAGCACAAAAGGGCTCATAGCCTGCCCTGACCCAGGAAAAGGGGCTCCTCTCAATGCACAGTGGAAGCGGGGCTGCACCCTGCCTGCACAGGCAGCTCCTGGGACAGCAAGGAGCCTTTCCGCTGCCAAGTCGAGGCTGCAACAGTGCTGGGAATTGCTAGTACCTCCTGGTTATTTCCCAGCCTCATGCAACATTTTTCTAAATGACTGAGTTTGTGCAGAACTGCCGCTCTCTGGAGCGCAGGGAGCTCTCAATTTCCTCTCATTTCTCCAGGAATCTACTTAGTGGGTGGCTGGTACAGGCTGTTCTGCCTGACCTCCCTGCCTGTTCTTCCCCACCCCCAGGGGCTGCCCGGCAGCCACCTCCTTTCCTCCTCCTGTGGCTGCTAAGCCCCTTGCCGGGGAGTGTGGTGCAACGGAAGAGCATGCCTTTGTAGAGGCCAGGGGACAGAGGGCACAGTGTTGAATTGCTGTGCCCACATGCACAGAGGATCCACATTCAGCGGGCTCTGCGGGCAGTGGGAGCTGCTGGTAGAGGCAGAGGGCTGGCAAGGCCAGAGAGGCTGCGAGCCCAGCTGCTGGGCCGCCGCATGCCTGGAAGCTGGGGCTGCACCTACGTGGTTCTGCTCTCGGCAGTGCCGAAGCCTCTGCCAGCACAGCAGCATGGCTGGGGACCCCTCCTCTCCAACAGCCTCTGCCTGCTGCTGCCCAGCCCCACGCTGCCATGGAAAGTCCCTGCTGTGGCCGGTCCCCTGGGGCCAGCTGCCCGGTGCTGTGCCATGGAGCAGGGACGGATGCTGCCTCTTGTCTCTGCACAGGGGAGGAAGCCAGGAACCCACAGCGCTCGATCCCCATTGGCATCATTGTGTCCCTCCTCATCTGCTTTGTGGCTTATTTCGGGGTCTCTGCGGCCCTGACCCTCATGGTTCCCTACTTCCTCCTGAACAAGGAGAGCCCCCTGCCTGAGGCTTTCAAGGCAGTGGACTGGGAACCCGCCCGCTACGCCGTTGCCATTGGCTCGCTCTGTGCCCTCTCCACCAGGTAGGACTGGCTCCCATCCCTGGCACTGCCTGGCATGGCACAGGGACCAGCAGCATGCGTCCCGGCTGGGCTGGGGGTTTCCCCCATCTGGCTGCTGTCCTGCTCCTGGCATAGAGCTGGTCCCACCCCTGTCTGGGTGGTGGGTGTGGACAGCTTACCTGGCAGGCCCTGAGCTGTCTCTCCCCACAACAGCTTGCTGGGCTCCATGTTCCCTATGCCCCGTGTGATCTATGCCATGGCCGAGGACGGGCTGCTCTTCAAGTTCCTCTCCAGCATCAACAGCCGCACGAAGACCCCTCTGTCAGCAACCATCACCTCAGGGCTCCTTGCGGGTAAGGCTCCCGGCTGCCGCCTCACACTTGGCCCTGTGGCAGTCTGGAGCCGTGCTCATTCTGCATGTCCTCATTGCAGCGGTGATGGCCTTCCTGCTTGACCTGAAGGACCTGGTGGACCTCATGTCAATTGGCACACTGCTGGCCTACTCCCTGGTGGCAGTGTGCGTGCTCATCCTCCGGTGAGTGCTTCCTCTCATGTGGCGGTGCCTGGGGTTGATGTGCCTTGCACTGAGCCTGGGGCTTGTGGCCACAGTTTTTTCCCAGGGGGACACAGCCTGGGGAGATGGCCATCATGGGGCTGCTGCCAGAGCAGCATGTGGGGCTGGAGGAGCAGGAGGGAGGATATGAGGGTGCTGCCCACTGTCCCCCTGGGCTGGGAAGTTCCCGGGCTCTGCTGCAGCTTGTCACGTCTGCTCAGGTACCAGTCTGGGCAGCTGAACTCCCCGAAGGCCATGGAAATGCTGGAGCTGAATGGGAACGAGGAGAGGGTGATCATGAACCCAGCAGTCACCACTGCCAGCACCCAGCAGAAAGAGACACTGTCCCTGACAACACTCTTCAACCCACCTGCGGACACCCCCACCATGCTCTCGGGGCGCATTGTCTATGTCTGTGTCTCGGTCATTGGTGAGTGAGCAGGACCAGGTGGCCAATATCCCCTCCTGCCAGGGGCCAGAGCATTTTGGTGTGTCTCTACAGAGCTGGGAAGGGATAGTGGGCATGCTGGGCAGAGGAGAGGGGCCAGGCAGCACAGGCTGCCAGCTGCTGTTAGCAGTGCCAGCGGGTGCTGGACCTGCTCTGCCCTGAGCAGGGTACCAAGTGCAGGGTATGGCTGGGGTTTGGGGCGCATGGGGGCTGATGGAGGACGTGGGCACTAAGCCAGGCATGTGGTTATGGGTGGTCATGAGAGCTCCCTGTGATGAGCCTGGCCCAGGCTGGCCACCCAGTGAGGGTGGTCCTCAGCTCCCTGAGAGCGCTTGGATTTGGCCAGCAAGGTTTGATCCGTCCATCAATGGCTTCATTGTGCGGCCAGAATGGGGTGGCTCAGCCAGCTTTGTGTACGCATCAGAGCTGGGTTCAAGCCCAGCTGCGTGCAGGCTTCCCTCATCTTGCCAGGCTGGTGAGTTTCCCCAGCAAAGTGCTTTCCTGAGGCTTTGGGGGGGGGAGGGGGGGTTGGAGACAGCATGTGCTAGACCTATAACTGACCAAGAGGAGTGGGTGCCTCAGCCCAGCTGTTGGTGAGGCTCAGTGTCCCAGGGGGGACATGTGCCATGCAGCTCCCCAACTGCCCCCTCTCTTGCAGCCACACTGATCACGGTCATCTGCGTGGTCCTCACCCTCAAGGTGAAGGCACTGAAGGACGCCAGCATGGGCTGGATCTTGGCCCTGGTGCTGCTCCTCATGGGTCTGCTCATTCCCACCATCATCGTTTGGAGGCAGCCACAGAGCAACGCACGGTTGAACTTCAAAGTGAGTGCAGCCCCCAGCAGCTTGGCGTCTGCATCCCTGCAGCCCCACAGCAGGGTCTGGGCCATTGCAGGGTCTGCCAGGGCTCACTTCTGGGCAGTCACCATTCCAGGAAAGCTCAGGGCCCCAAGATGCGGCGGCTCTCCAAGTTGCAATCCCCAGTTCGGCAGTGCCCAGGTGCTCTCTAGGCTGTGGTGGGGTGGGATCCCTCTGTGGCCAGGAGCATCCTCAAGCCTGGCCGGGTCCCTCAAGGCACAGCTGACACGGCTACTCCTCTCCCTTGCAGGTACCTTTCCTCCCACTCCTGCCGATCTTCAGCATCTTCATTAACATCCTGCTGATGGTACAGCTGAGTGCTGGCACCTGGGTGCGGTTTGCCATCTGGATGACCGTGGGTAGGTGTCCTGTGGAGGGGACCACAGTGCCCGCAGGGTCTCCCCTGGGGGGCTGTTATGCTGGCAGCCCACTGCTGCACATTTCATTGCAGAAACTGTCCTGCAGGTTTTATGATTTACTTCGGCTACGGGATTCGGAACAGCGTGGAAGGGAAAAATGCAGAAGAACCCTGTGCCACAGTAGAAAAGCCTCTGCACCACCATGGACTGGACCTCGGCCCCAGGGCTGCTACGGTCTGAGGTGCCAGGCTTTGGCACTCCGTGGATCTCTGCTGTTATTCCTGCTCGGGAACAAGATCATGATCCGCATGGTACATCCATCCCCTCTCCCGCAGGGAGTGAGTCCCAAAATCAGGACCACAGAACTGGGTTGTGTGCTGCCCTCTCCCCTTGCAGAGCAAAGGTCACGGAGACGAGTTCCTGGGCCAGGTGGGAGTACTGGTGTCCCGGGGCTGGCCTCTGCCATCCCCCCAACCCTGCTGAGGGGCAGTGACACTGGTACGGCCCTCCTGCTCTAAGCTGCTGTCAGAAATGCTGCTTTCCCTGCACATGGGAGGCCCCATGTCATGGTGCAGCTGTATTAGTTCTGTCTGTCCATGTGGCTGTGGTCACCACCTCCTCTCTGTGCTTTCCAAGTGCCCAGCATGTACATAGCAGCTATGCGACAAGGCTTGGGGTGGCTTCTTCTGGTATTGCCAGCAGTCTGGTGCTCCCTGGCAGCACAGGGCTCAGCCGGCCAAAACCCTCTCTGTCCCTGGGATTTGCATCCCACACTGAGCCCGTGCTGCCCCAGCCATGCTGCTTGGTATGAGCATCTAGCTCGGGTGTCCATGAAGATGTCCACAGTATAGCTGTAGCAGTGTCCAACCTCATATGCCTTTGTATAATTGGTGTTTTAATGTCAACTTTTATACCTATTAAACTAAACGTTTTTTAAGTGCTTGGCTCTGTTGGTCCTGCCACATATCATGTTAATGCCTTGTGGTCATGGACCCCCAGGCAGGACCCCACATGCTACTGGGCTGGGTGCCAGGCTGGTGCCAGCACAGAGCAGGGGTTGGCCACAGCCAGCTGTGCTGGGTGACCTCCCTGCCCGAAACCTGCCAACGGGAGCCACTAGCCCTTGCACTCTGCCCTGGGACAGTGAGCCAGGAACCATGGAGCAGTGCTCCAGGCCAACTCAACCCAGCGCTGCTGGTACCTGTGGGCAGGACACCAGCCTGCTGTGGCCCCACTCTGCAGTTCCTGTGCTCTGTGGGACCGTGTCACCAGGTCCCAGGGCAGTGGCTGCAGTGAAGACCTTGGAAAATCTCCTGGAGGCTCCAGCAATGGCCTGCAGAGGAAGTGTAGCCAGGACCTGGGCTGTATCCATGTCAGAACATGATTTCCCAGATTCTGGTCTGGTCTCAATCAGACCTGACATTATTTTGCAAAATAAACTAATTTAGGGCAGGAAGATCTTGCATGGTTTTGGCATCTCTCCGTGTTTACTGGCAGTGGAGCAGGGTCACTGCATGACCAGTGGTGAGGGCCCCACACCATCAGCTCTGCTTGACCCCTGGGCTGGAGCTGTGAGCCCTGCCCCAGGGCTGTACCTGGAGTAAAAGGGTCTGTGGCACCTGCTCTGGCCCCATGATGGGCACTGCCTGCCCCACCGCCCCAGGCTGGGGTGCCCTGCTGGAGCCTCAGGCTCCAGCCCTCAGGCACATCTGACTCCTGGCACTGGCTCCTTGCAGGTCCTTCCAGCCCTCCTGGTCATGCCGGTGCCTCTGTGTGCCGTGCTGGGTCCCACCACCCCACCTGATGGGTATCTTCTGGCCAGGGGAAGCACATGGGGCTCTGCTGAGCCCGCAGTCCCCCTGGCACCCATACACCCGGGTTTGGGTGCTGTTGCCCAAGCCTAGCAGGCAATGGGCCTGTGATATGACTGCAGCCCTCACCCCCTGGCTCAGCACTGCTGCAGCCCCCCCATACCTTGTGTTTGTGTCCGTTTCCCCATGCACATGCCCACAAGCATGTCTGTGCCTGGCTCCAGGCCATCCCACTGAGCACCAGCATCCCATCCTGGGCACCCACTGGCAAAGCTCTGGGCATGGAGCAGGGTGCTGGGAGCCCTGGGCAGCTCCCACCATGGCAGCCCAGCAGGGAAGCAGCTGTCTGGCAGCCATCAGCCTGTGCTGGTGCAGTGCAGTGGGTCAGTGCCATCTCACCATGGGTACAGGTGCTGGCGGGAGCGCAGCAGCCCTGTCCACCCCCAGGCCCCATGCTGGACACCCTGCCCTTGGCTACCTGCCTGGGGGGGCTGCCCCAGCCCTGAGTGCACACTCTGGGAGGACCCTGCCTTCCTCTGCCTGCCAGCTCCTTCCACCTCACCCGGGCTGGCAGAGCTGCCAGGGATGGTACTGCATCCTTTGCTGGGCAGCGCCTCTGCCTTTCCCAGGCCCTGCTGGTGTTACTGTACATCTCAGTGCATCAGCTGTGAATAACACCCAGCCAGAGCCCTAGCATGTTGTCGGCACGGGCTGATCCCACTGCTTTAACTGCTGCTGTGGCAGCCTGCGTGTGGCCTGCTGAGATGTTCTGACTGCAACCTGGGGCTCCTTTGTCCAGAGACGGGCCGGGTGGCAAGGATATTCCTGGGTTGTCAGGTGTTGGGGGCTGCAGGGTGGGCCAGTCTGGAAGGGGCCATTTTCTGCTTTGAGAAAAACACAGCAAAAGGCAGAGCCTGGCTTTGCTGCTGAGAGGCCCAGTCCCAAGCCCTGCACACAGCTACCTGTGATTTGTACTGTCAGCTGGAGAGTTTCCACCCAGACTGGCAGCACTGGCTGTGTTCCTGCTTGCTGCCCAGCCGTGGGCCTTCGTGGAGCAGCTCCAGCCCCAGCAGAGCAGCTTGCAGAGCCCTGGAAGGAACCAAACAAGCCTGAAGCTGCTCCCCTGCCTGTGCCTCTAACACTGCATGGGTGGTGGGTGGACCAGGCACAAGTGTGGGCAGGAGCATGGGTAGGGGAGGCAGGGCTGGCTCCTGTTTCAGTGCTGTCTTACTGGTTGTAGTGCTGTGCTGGGGGTGCCACTCAGGCAGGTCCCCCTGGGAGCTACAGCCAGGGCTTGGTTTGTGATGTCCCTGTTGCTGTCCCCCCTGGATTTAAAGGGGAGCTGGAGGGTTGTGGCTCTGGCTGAGTTTGGCCCAAGCCATGCTGAGGGGTTAGGCAGTTGGGGCAGCATTGCAGCGGAGGTCTGGCTGTGGCCACTGGCTGATGGTGACCTGCTCTGGCAGTGGGCCATGTTGGGGATGCAGCACTGGTGGGTCAGGGTGCATAGAGAGCTGGTGGCTCTCCGCCTCCCTCCCCACCTGGCTCCACCCCATCCCCTGGGGCTTTCATAACTGCACACACTGCCCCGTGTCTGGTGCCTTTGGGCAACACAGGACTTTCCCAGCAGAAGCATTGGAGCTCTCTCTTGCACACCAGCTGCTTGCCAAGGAAGGGCCTGCGTGGGTATGCAGGTTTGGGGCAGGATGGAGACAGAGGGCTGTGCTGCTGACCCATTGGAGGGAGAGCTGGCACTGCAGAGCCTTCCCTCCGCAATGCTCCCCTGCCAGACCAGGGGTAGCCTTGTCTTGCTGGTAAATTTAAAATTTAATCTGCTGCTACATCTCCATGTTCTACAGATTAAATTCTAACTTGGGTACAATGATCCATCTGGGAGTTAAAATAGGCTGACTGGTCTGCACTGCTCTGTGACACCAAGTACTTCAACCTGAGGAGTTAATGACCTGCCTTCTTCCCTGTAGGACCAGTGAGCAGGTACTGTCAGATCCTTCTACCCACAGGTGACTGGCTGGTGGAGCAGAGCTGCGGCAGCTGCTGGGTGGGACGCATCCCTCAGCAGGGCATGAAGCTCTGGAAGCCACCCTCAGGCAGACAGGATTACTGGCATGACAGAGCAAACTCCTCAGCTCATGATATTTCTGGGTTGCGCTGCAGGGCCTCTCCATCCAGGAGATAGATCAAAGCTGGTGCCAGGTAAGATTCCTATCACTCCTTACTCACCCAGCTCCAGGCAGGTCCCAACCCTTCTGCTTTCTGTGGTAACAGCTTAAGCATGCATGACCCAGTAACTGGCATGAGGCTGAGTGCATCTGATAATCCTCCCAGCCCCAAGCCGTGGCAGGTGGCCAGCTCTCTAATCATGCAGGCTTAATGCTCTCCTTGCTTTGCCTTTGCAGGTCTGGCATGATGACTTGCTGCCAGGTGGTTGCTCTTCTCTTGCTCTTCTTTCTTCCCAGTGCTGCTGCCGATTCCTGCTCTTGTTCCCCAGTCCACACTCCAACTAGCCAAAGGTTCTTGTGACTGCCTGTCCCAGAGCTGACAACATGCTGTGACAATGCCTGTGCCCAGCGGGAGGCCACCCTGGCCCTTCAGGACTTCCAGGAGTACCTCTCTGACGAGTCAGTGTATCCCAACAGCACCCACACCACCACCACAGTGGAAAGCGAGCCCCTGTGTGAACGGTGCGGAGAGGAGATGGTGGAGGCAGCATGAGCGACTCAAGTGGCAGATTTATGGCACAGACAGGCGGTTTTCCATCAGTGGGAACCACTTCCTGATGAACTACCCCTTCTCTGCCGCTGTCAAGATCTCCATGGGCTGTGTGGGTGTGCTCATGTCCAAGTGGCATGTCCTCACTGCTGCCCACTGCATTCACAAGAGCAAAGACTGTGTGAAGGGGGCCAAGAAGATCAAGGTGGGTTTCCTGGCACCAGTGCAGGGTGCTGGCAATGTAACGGGGATGGGGAGGCTGGTGATGCACTGGGCTTGGGTGCAGCGCATGCAGATGCCCATGGGCTGGATCTGGGGCCCCAACTCAGTCAGCGTGAACTACAACTATGCCCTTTGGGAGCTGCGCAGGCCACACCGGTGCCTGCACATGAAACTGATGGCAGCTCCGGCAGTGGAGGAGATGGCTGGGAAGAAGATTCATTTCTTGGGGTTTGACAGTGACCAGCCAGGCAAGCTGGTCTACTGCTTCTGTGGGGTGGAGGACGAGACGGTCCACTTCATCTACCAGCAGTGCGATGCTAGGCCTGGTGCATCCAGCTCTTGGATGTATGGCAAAGTGTGGGACCCCGTATGACAAAAATGGGAGAGGAAGGTGGTCAGGGTCTTCTGAGGGCACCAGTGGCTGGAAGTGGCTGGGGAGCACTGTGACTAATATTGCCATTTGCCTCACTGCTCTAAAGTTTGCTCAGATTTGTTACTGGATCAAAGGGGACTAAAAACTGTCACACTGAATGAGAACCACAGCCTGCCTCTTCTCCTCCCCAGTGCAGATGGCTTTGAGTGTGGTGTTCCTGAGAGAGAGAGAGAGAGAGCGGCTAAGGAGCCTGAGGAAGAGCAGTGTTTCCTGGCAAAACTGCTCCACTTTGTTCTCTATCATGGAGGTTGAGGGCCTCCACAGATCACAAGGGATCCAGCAGAAACTCACTGGAGTCCCAAGTCCTGATTCCCTAGGAAGCCTGAAGTAGGGTTTAAGCTCCTTTGTTTGGTGTTGGCATGAACTCACCATCAGGGTTCTTTACAGAAAGAGCTTGGCCGTCAGCCAGGGAAAGTGGCCTCTACTTCCAGCACGTTAACTGCTCGTGACTTGGAGAGGCAGCCACATGCTTGCTACTAAGCTGTACCTGTCTTCTCTTGGGTCTCTCAGATCTGTCAGTCTGTTGGCAGCACTGCCCAGTTTGGCACCGCCCCAGCAATGTGAGGATAAAGGGGTTTCTCTCCTAACAGGACCTTTGCACACTGATGAACGGTGTCTGAAAGGCAGCCTGTGTCTTCTGGGCACAGAGTGTGCCAGGACCCTGGCAGTCACTGTGCTTGAGGATGCTCTTGGCAAGGATATCTCTTCTGACTGATGCAGCATGGTGCCATGTGGGTACCTACACATGGCAGCAGGGGCCAAGAGCTGGGACCACCTACTGACTTGTAAACTTTCTCATCTTCTTTGGTTCTGTCTGGGATTGCTGTAGAAGGAAGGGATCCTGACATTTACTGCAGCTGTAGTATTTGAGGTGGATTATTTTAGGCAAATACATGTATTTCAATAAAAGTCAGCATAAATCTCTTTGCAAAGGTTACGTTGGGAAGAGGAGCAGTGCATAGATTGCTAGCCCTGGTTTGGGACTTGCTGAAGAAGACACTTCCTCCAGACTGAAGTAAGTGGGATGGGGAGATCTGTGTAGAGCTGAAATCACTGTATCTTGCAAAAATAGGGGCTGATGCCTTCTGCAGTAATAAAATAGCCCAGGTAACTGACTGAACACATTTCTGTGTGTTCTGTCATATAGGACTGATGTGCCCAACACACCACATTGGGCTTTTCCACGAGCAAACTGAAAGATTATGTTTCCCTACCTCATACACAAGAGATTCCTTTGCTAATCCTAGAGTTTCATTGCTGATACCTCTTCCCATCTTCCTTAAGTTTTCCTATTCCCCTGCTGTGTTTGCCCAGGCAATTATTCCCTCTGTAATTCACATTCTCCACAAGGGACCTCATGCTGATGCTGCTTTGACAGGCTGGACAGATGACTGCTTGTATTTTTCACTCTTAAGTCAATGTCCTGCTCCTTTTCACTGCATCTCAGGGGCAGCCTGTATCACAGGCTTCTCAATGCTGTCATTGCTTAAACCTGCTGAAGACTAAACATGCAGTTCCTTCAAGACCCATGACAGTTGTACAGGCAGAGCAATCTGGCTTGAAAAACAAACAGGTAGGTGATGTTTCAACAAACTAAATGTAACAACCCCTCCAGCTCAGTTTTCAAGACTTCGGGGTAATGTCAGTGTTAAAGTCATATGCCCGGTCTGCAGATGGGTGTGCAACAGTTTCTATTATCTTGGATGAGATTAATGCATGAAAAATCATGATTACACATTTCTGGGCAGGGAGCAGCTGCTATTATTCACATGATACAAACCCAATTTACAGACAGAATTTAACTTGTTCAATGGAATTACCTGCCCTAGCTGAGAGGTTCTTGGGGACAGATCAGAAGGGGTTTTCATCTCTGCTGGTCCCTTGTTCGGACTGTAAGAACAGGTTAGTGTCAGCCATGCTCTTAAAAAGGAAAGAAAGCTTGTCACAAACACAGAGAAGGGAGTTCATGGTTCCTTTCCCTCTGAAGTGCACCCTGGGTCTTTGTTTTGCTTTATACGCTCCTCTGATTGTGGAACAGGTGACAGGATAAGGGAAAGTTCTCCTAGAACCTGCTGATGTGAAAGAGAAGGACTTGTCTTATTCAGAGCAGCTGTACACTTTATAAGCAACTTCCTTCCATCATCGGCCATCAGCTATTGCAAAACAGAAGAGGGAATGCCCCCTTTTAGTGTCCATCTTTGTGTTTGCAAGTGCCAGCAGCTTTAAGACACCAACAGGACATGTTCCCCCCAACTCCAGTTCATGTCATAGAGCGAGTGGTTTTGATGCACAATCTGCAACATGTGCAGGACTCACTGTTGTAGTGGGTTGACCTTGGCTGGATGCCAGGTGCCCACCAAGCTGCTCTGTCACTCCCCTCCTCAGCAGGACAGAGGGGAGGAAATAAGATGGAAAAGAACTCATGGGTCAAGATAAAGGCAGTTTAATAAAGCAAAAGCAAGGCCGTGTGTGGAAGCAAAGGATAACAAAAGATTTATTCTCTACTTCCCATCAGCAGGCAATGTCCAGCCACTTCCCAGGAAGTAGAACTTCAAGTAGGCATAGCAGTTGCTCCAGAAGACAAACATCATAACAATGAATACCCTCCCCACCCCCTCCTTTCTCTTAGCTTTTATGGCTGAGCAGACCTCATACGGTGTGAAAACTCCCTTTGGTCAGGGTGGGTCAGCTGTCCTGGCTCTGTCCCCTCCCGAGATCTTGCCCACTCCCAGCCTACTGGGTGAGGGGGGGAAACGTTGGAGCCTTGATGCTGTGGGAGCACTGCTCAGCAGTAGCCAAAACACTGGTGTGTTATCAACACATTTCTAACTACCAATACAAAGCACAGCACTATGAGGGCTGCTAGGGGAAAAATTAACTCCATCTCAGCCAGACACAATACAACTGTTTATTTAAAAAATTAAAAGAAACTTTTAACAAAATCACGTTGAACAGTGAGGATCTGAAAAGCCAGGCAGCACTGGGGGCATCATAAAAAGAAATGCTCTGCAGGCCCCGACCAACCCAAGGGCTAGATGTGCAGACAAGCACCTCCAAGTGGATGATAAAACCTTGTTCCACTTCTCTCATCCATACAGTGATACTGCTTTGTAAGCAGATGAGGTTGTAAATTGGAAACCTGAATCTCTTGTGCATCCCCACAAGGTGCCCAGGCACCTGGAGGGCTGCAATGATGGTGAGCTTTTAACAAGTTCCATCTGAGAGCAACCACGACTGCAGTCACAGCTTGGAGGAAGCCACCTGCTTAGCTGCAACGTGAAGAGTATGTCATAGCACAAGGTGTGTGTGACATGCTGCATTTCTTCTTACCCAGAATCCTGCAGAGCTGTCCATTTTTTTTTTCCCTTGTTGCCCTGTATCAGCACAGAACATCCTCTCTAGCCCAGAAGGAAGGGGGAATGAATACATGTACATCCACAGTCTAAGGAGGGTCACCTTTTGCTGGAACTTGGATCTCACTCCCTACCCCAATCCAAAATGCGAGAACAGGGCTAGCTCTGGAAGGACAGAGCCCTCTATGAGCTAGGACCCATGAGGCAATTAATAGATTGCAGGCTGATGATTTGCCTTCTGCATCTGAATGATCTTGCCAAAGCCACCTCTTCCCACATCATAGTCTGTCCGGTACTCATCTCGCACCTGGGGCACAGCAGTAACACTGATATTAGTACCCTGCACTGTCTGTCTCCTGTTAAGACTTCAGAATCATCATCTCCTCCTTGCTCAGTTGGTGGGGAACTGAAGTTCAGGTTAGAAGCATTTTGACTCATTTGAAATCTCTTCAAATAATCCACCAAAAAGGTGGTAGTGGTGGTGAAAAATGACAAATGAGGATATATCTGATGGCTGAAGTCTTTTTAGACAAGAAGCAAAGAAAATCGCAAAATATTTTAATTCAGCTTTGCAGTCCAGCTTTCTGAATTGCCAGGCTTGGCCTCCAGAATGTTGTCTCCCCTCCACCCTCAGAATCTGCAAAAGAACCTCACCTTCGCACTGGGGCAAGTGCTGCGTTATGAGATTGGCCTAGTAGCTATGCTGTCCCCCTCCACTCAAATTCTGCATCATTTTAAGAGTACTAGCTTGGATTAGGGAACATTCTGCTTGCATCGCAGGAAGTCTGGAGTCCTACACAGAAATGGCCTTAAGTTCTATTTCTAGCTTTTAACGCCAGGCATCAGTTACCAAAACGACTTGGGAGTGGCTAAAGTTCATTATCAGGTCTTTACACACTGTTCTGCATGAGACAAAACTAGCAAAGCAGTACACAGTCTTAAGGGGATCAAATTAAAGGTATGAACTGGTATTGCTGTTACCTGTCCTCCAGTCTTTCCTCTTCCATACTGTCGCCCCTCCTTAAACCCTGCATCCCAGTCAGTTCGAATGATGCGGTCATCTAGTCGTGTGCCATTGATAAATCGCATTGCGTGTTCAGCGTCTGCTCTTGTGTAATATCTGAACCGTATTATAAGGAGAACTGTATGTGCCATTTTGTTGGGCACAGGGAAATTGAAAAAGAGAACTATTTTATTTGAGAAGCAGAAAAACTCTGCCTTCCGGCCTTTTCTACTCTTCCTGCTTTTCTCCATGGGATCAAAAACTGCTCATATAAATCCCATCTAAAACAGCTCCCACTCAGAAAGGATTCTGAACTTTAATGTTAGTACCTGCACAGACAAGAAGTAGCTTTGGATCACTTATTTCACAAGTAGATGAAACAAACATGTTAAAGCCTTGCTCAGGGCAAGAAATCTGTAATATGCCTTTTTATACTACATGAAACTTGACTGAATTTGAACAAGAGGGGCAGGCCTCACAGGAGAGCTTTGCAAAGACAGCTCATGGTACAACTTGTACAAGCGTGTACCCTGTGCTTGGTAATACCGCCATGGCTTATTCTGCTACTTCATTGTTGTGGTTTAACCCCAGCCAGCAACCAAGCACCACGCAGCCGCTTACTCACTTCCCCCCCCATACAGTGGGATGGGGGAGAAAATCAGGAAAAGAAGTAAAACTCGTGAGTTGAGACAAGAATGGTCCAATAGAACAGAAAAGAAGAAATTAACAATGACAATAATAACACTAATGAAATGACAACAGTAATAATAAAAGGATTGGAATATACAAGTGATGCACAATGCAATTGCTCACCACCTGCTGACCGACTCCCCGTTAGTCCCCGAGCAGCGATCCCCCCCAGTTCATATATGTCACATGGCATGGAACACCCCGTTGGCCACTTTGGGTCAGGTGCCCTGACTGTGTTCCCTCCCAGCTTCTTATGCCCCTCCAGCTTTCTTGCTGGCTGGGCATCAGAAGCCGAAAAGCCTTGACTTTAGACTAAACATTACTCAACAACAAACAAAAACATCAGTGCATTATCAACATTCTTCTCATACCTAGCTCAAAAACATAGCACTATACCAGCTACTAGGAAGACAATTAACTCTATCCCAGCTGAAACCAGGACATTCATTCAGGGGTAAAGTTAAGGTAAGAAAGTGCACATGTGCTCTGGCTACGATTGTAACAGTTCTCATTTTGACCCTAAAATAATTAAAGAAATTAACAAATTAAAGGAGCCCTCTTCCACCTCCAGAAAGTACAGCAGTGGTACCACTTTTCACCTATGGCACTGCTGTACAGTCTGTCTCTCAATTAAGGTGGTGAGGAAGTAGCAAGGTTGGAAGGGAAGCGCCTGGTAGAAAGCACTCGACTATCACTCCTTTTCAGGTTTTCAACAGCGTTCTGTGCAAAGATGAACTAAAAGTGGCAACCGCATATGGGCTGACAGTGGCTGGGAACCAGAAAGGATACTCGACAAAGCAAAAGCCACAGGGGGTTTTCTTGATCTTGTCCAGCCCCATGACAATCCTCTTGACGTCTCCGCATTTGGAGAAGAGCTCCTGGATCTGCTCCTCGGTGGTGTAGAAGGACAGGTTGCCAACATACAGCGTAGAGGAAATTTTCAGAGATTTCTCTTGCAGCTGCCTGCTACCCTGAAGGCAGAGGGGAGCACGCAGGACGGTGAGCACGCCGGCCGCCCCGCTCCTGCCGCCAGGACCCGGCGAGCACCTCCCGCCGCCCCGGAGATGCGGTGCCCTCCCGCTCGCCGGCTCCTCGCAGGGCCTTGCCCCGGCAACAGCCCTCCTCCTCAGGCGCTGCTCCACC
>VYZV01007866.1:1355-14680 GCA_013401275.1 Pandion haliaetus | reverse complement strand
TCTTTCTTTTGCTATTCACTTTCTTTCTACATGCATCTGCTTTGTCAAAAAAGACATGCAACTTACTGACATATACCTAGAATGAGTCAAGACTAATTTATTTTTTCTTCATCAGGAAACACTTTTCTTCCCTCTGGTACTTCACTTTCCTTCCTCTTGTTTCACTTTGTCCTTCAATGCACTCAGTATCATCTGACACAGCAAACAGTACATAGAGTTCAAAAGGTGTTCGATGCCCACACACAATAAACCTAAACAATGTTTTTAATCTTCTTTTTTTGGTTAAGTTGACAACAAAAACCTTTCTCTCTATGTGATATTCATTCATGTCATTGCTGGGGGTTTGGGGTGCACTGTGTTTCTAGGCAGCAGTTACAGTGTGAAAATTCATGCACGGCTCTTGATTTTAGTCCTGGAATATTTGGGGGGCATGTAGTGTCATCTTTATGTGGAATTGCAAAATGAGATGTTGGCAATTCATTGCACCTCACTTAGATACCCAAAAGTTAATTGCCAAACTTTAACCTTTAGCTGTCTTTATAGCCAATGGTACGAAATGGAGGCCTCCAGAGGACAATTTCATCCTCAAAAAGATGCCTAAGATAGAAAAGATGAATCACCCTTTGAAGGTACCAATTTCTCTCCATTGACTATAAATGGATCCCTCGGGTGACTTACCTAGATTTAACTGTCTAAAAGTTAACTTTTAAATGTCTGGTTGCGAAAGAGCTTACATACATTCAAGAAGTATGCTAAAAATATGCAAGCAAGGATTTTGCTCAAATGAAGACTTGAAATGACACATTTTCTATAAGCTTTCAAATGCTATTATCAGGAGCAGGTCTTGGCTCAGCCAAGAAACCAGCAGTGCCACTCTGAAAAGTATGAATAGCAATAATAGCATTGCTATAGCATTTTGGGAGTGCGAGAAGGTGAAGAGGAAGAAATGTAGAGGGAAATATTTTCTTGAATAAACATGGAGGGCATTCCCTCTCCAAGTGTGCCAAACAAAAGAAGCCTAAATGATTTTAGCATCAGAACAAAGCCCCAGTCTTTACAGCTTCCACTTTCATAGAATTTAAGCTTTGGAATTTTTAGTTGCTGCATGCTTACAACATTCAATTTTATTTTATTTTAGAAAATTTCTGTTATATCCATTTATAGGTGGAATAAAAAGGCATGGTAAGTTAAGTCAGTTTCCCAAAAGTCACAGAGAAGGCCTTGAGCACAAGGGCTGGAACTCATGACAGTGAATCCCAGGACTCTTTGTCCTAAAAATAACCTCTTTATAGGAAAGAGGGTCTTTCCTGGGAAAAGGAAAGGGAAGGAAGAATCAGAAGTTACCAAAATGTGCTTGGTTTAACGCAATCATTATCTCCAGTATTCCAGGTTTTTTTGTTCCAGTATGTCTCAGAATTCTTCCTACCTTTTACACAAATCCAGTAGCTTTAGTTGAAATTGTTTCAGCCTGAAACAGTTCAGGCCATGTATTCTGTCTTGCTATAGAAAGCACAGCTGCTGAAGGGTATTGCATCAAACCTAACAACCCCATATGTTTTAAAGGATGTAAATTTTAGCCTCGAATTTCAACAACAATTTTTTTACTATCACTATGTCATAAGCTTGCAATTCCCAAAAATATTACAGTCATGGCACTTTTAGAAGAAAGAGAAAGCTCACTGAGTTTCTTAATTACACAGATCCTAACCTTCAAAGGTGTTAGATACTTAACGCCTACCTAATACTTAGCTCTCATTGATTTCAGTGGGAGTGAGGAACAGGAGTTAGTAGACAACACCTCTGCACTTTTGGGCCCTACTGATATTTGATCTAATAAAATCCTCAATTCTTTTTCCTCTAACTTCAAAATGCATTATTGAAATTCTAACTTCAGAAAAATGGTTATAGATTCTCTCTTAGGTGATTGACAAGTATAGACAAAACAGGTAACATAATCATTAACTTCTTGTTTCTCTCATTCTGGCAAAAAGATTCAGAGAGGTGAAAAACTTCTTGGCTTGTGGTCACAGCTATTTGGATTCAGTTGGACTTCCAGTGTTTTCTATATTAAACAAATTCATTATCTACAAATTTATCTAACTTTGAGAGATTATAGTGTCTGTAGTTTGATTTTATCAATGCTAGGCTGGGGCTTTTTTTGTTTAGCAAGACCTGGCATATGCACTCTTTCTTGAAGACAACATAAAGTTTTAGCATTCTTGAAATAATGTCTAGACAGCTTTTCTGACTTTAGCACTGAATGTTTCCTAGATGTAGTTGGACTGATGACAGTTTAAATGATGCTATGTAGAGATAAACCAAATACAAATAACTCATAAATTACTGAGCAGTGATCCCATGACACAGTCAGTGTCTATTACCTTTCATCATAACAGCTTATCAGTCCCCTCCATTCTGTTTAATTGTTAACAGAAAGTATTTAATTGCAGTGTTTTCTTTTCTCTGTTCTAATTATTTTCATGTGGATACTCTATATAGTGTAAAGTATGCATCTACACCAACTCCTGATGTTCATGTTAATTATGCTAAGGATCACTGTATATGGTACCAATTTATTAAAGGTTATTTGGGGAGAGAGAGAAAGGCTGAATATGTCTTTTCATTTTCTAATCTGCTTTTACAGTCCTTTTGCACTCCAATATGTAGCAATAACTGTAACAACCCATCATTTCCACAAAATAACCCATCATTTTCACTGTCCTAGGACTTAGTTCTCTGAGACTCGTCTTTCAATATTTCTAAACATAACATGTGGGATTATTTTTACCTGTTAAATGCACATGATAAATAATGGGAGGAAGTGGAGAAAATTCAATTCAATTTTCAATTTTTTCAATTCAATTTTCTTTTAATGTCAGGAAAGTCTTTGTGACTTCTTACTTAATGTGTAATGACAAAATTGTTAAAACTTAACCTTTAACTCCCTAATGACTTCAATCTTCTGAACAGAAAAATTAGAACAGCTTTCACAAGATATGGATTGAGCTAAAGAGGGATTTTGGAGCCTCAATGTAGTAAAAATCTCTGGAAAAGAATTCTCAGCAGATACATTGCTGTAAATGGATTTAACTGCACAGCTCTGTCGTGTGGCTAAGATACATTGCATACATTTCTGGTTGGGACCAATAGATTCAGTTGTAGGTTAAAACACCAAAAAAAACCCTCTCTACCCATGCCTCTCTTGCCTGCCTAATTTGTACTCTTGTTATGCACACTTGCATTCTGTGAGGTACAAACCCACAGGAAAAGAAAAAAATATCAAACAAATTCCCAGCTGTGACTTTAATTGGGTTTGGTGGTTGAGTGAAAACATACCGACTAACTGATGTTCACACAACCTCCGGGAATCTGCGCCAATGGAATCTCACACCTGTTCAGTTACCAAATCAAGCAGGGCTAGAAAAAGCATTTTCTGTTCAGAAACATCACTAAATAAATATCTGTATGTATTTGTGTATATATGTACTACACGTGTACACACATGCTCGTGCACGCACATATATATAGTATATATTATAAAGGTATAAGTGTATATAAATATATATAAGAATGCATCATCAAAAGCAAAGGATGAACTCAAATCTCTATAGATTAAAAATAGAAGACTATCAAGTTGCTGCTACTTTTTGCTTGGTGCCTTAAGAGGGACATTTAATCCTTCCCCCTACTCCATTCAAAAGATCATTTAGATTACCAGTCTGCATCCATCCTTCCTACACCTTCACTGTTAACTTCCTGGTCGTTGCTTTTAGCTTAATAGATGGATGGCCTCCCAGGGCTGTTAGGTTATTTATAATAGACTTGGTTTTGTTGTCTGTGTGTTGAAGGAGTATCTCTCAATAACATACTTTACACATAAGTTAGACACTATGTAGAGCTCCAATTTTATCTGTGATATTTTTAATGTATTTTAAACCCAAGTGGAACATGTAGATAGATTGGGCATTATCTATATAATCTCTGCTTTTCTTCTGCATCATAATAATAACTAGCTGATAACCAGTGTAACAGAATGGGAAAATTTAAAGGATTGTATTGCTACCGGTAATTACTGTATATACTGTAGCAGTGTTTCTCCTTAGGCAATATCAACTTCTTGGAAAATGAGTTTTACCGTATGTTGGGCAAATATCCATTTAATAAAGAGCCAGATCCTGAGTATAATTAAAAAACTGAAATATATGTTAGCTACTAGGCTAGACCTCCTTAAAAGCCTCATTTTATTATCCATTAATTCCATCTGCCACTGTCAAAAATTGAGTTCCAAATAGGTCATTAAGACCCTTTTTAAACTATTTTTTTCCATTTGATGTAACTTTGTTATCACTTGTAAGCCTTGTGGCTATATCTAGATTAGTAAATCAGACTCAACTGTTCTCTGAATGTAATTCCTTCTGTTGTAGACTGATCCGCAGCCATTACACTTCCTCAAGGTCAACATGGGCCAGCTACATCCCAGCTGTGTGCTGGGAGTGGTCCCTGGCCCTTGCTAACTCCTGAACTGAGCCAATGAATTGTTTGAGACATTGCTACTTGGTACAGGTCAAATGTGTCGGAGGCTATTCATAAAAATGTTGCAGCATATGTATGTCTGAATTCCAGAGCCCAGTAACATTCCCAGGCACCGTGTAATTTACTAATGTACATAAAACCATTGTGTTATGATGTGTTCCTTAGAAAGAGTGCCTATTTGGGGCACCTGCATTTCAATTCATTCCTTCCCCAAAATGAGGATTTACATTGTTCAAAACAGTTACACAGTCTCACCTCTTGATCCACAGCTATTCTTTCTTAATGAAAAACAGTTTGCTCATAGTTTTTCATGCACACGTACTAAAGGGAGAAAGCCTTCCTCAAAATAGTGACAGTCTAATGTCTGAAGATTAATGACTGATAACAAGGGAGAGGCTCATCTTTAACTTCAAGCAACTTACATGTCAAAAGTGGAAGCCTGGACTGAACAGAGGGACTTCATTAAGATTTCAGTCCTCTGAAAGCATATTTGGCAGTCTTACCCCATTCTGCCGATCTATGCCTTGTTCCAAGCTTCATGAAACATTTGATTTGAATTTACTTTTCATAACAAATGACTCCTCTGCAAAGAGCACACTTACTTTATATCAATTATTTCTACTATCATTATGGAAAGATGTGACAACTGGGCAGAATGAAATTTATCTGAAGATATCTTGCTGTGCTATTTGAGAGACACTGTAACAAAGTGTTGATGCTGTCGGATTGTAGGATTCCTGCTGTTCAGATAACCGGTATATGGATATGAGGAAGTGCACAGTCATAGGAACAGTGTTTCCACATATTGCTTTCTGTGGTGGCATTATTTCTCCCCATATGCAATTGGAATATTCAGCTGTCTACAATGCCTTTAGTTGTTTAATAATAATAATTTTAGAAGTATTTTCTTTTATCTCATAATTTTTTGATTTAGAAAGATACATTTAGGGGCTTTATCTATGTCAATTAAGGTCACTGCAGACAAATTGAACTGGGCAGATCAGGGAAAAAAGAAAACCCACATGATTTGCTGTTATCATAAGAAATCAATTTATCCTCAATGCTTGGACATGACATTTTTGACATATGTAGAAAGATGCTTCCTAGATTGAGAAAAGTAAGATAATTAAAGTTTGTCTTGTACTCCTTATCATGCAATATAAAAACTAAAATATTCATAAACCGAGTCAGAATTAATTTCTTCATGACAACTCAAGTGATTTAAACACCAATGACAGAAGTTTCACAGAGCTTGAGGACTGTAGCTTATTATCAATGAAGTATTCATGTTACCACCTAGTGTCTTAAACCTTCTACTTATCTTTGCAGCATATTTCTTTCCTTTCAGGCAGTGGAGGAAGCTACTCATGTCTTAACATGACACTTTTTCTCCTGGTGAGCACATTCCCATGAGCTTAAAGTCAAAACATTTCACCATTTCAGTTTCCATCAGATGTGATTTGTTGTCAGATAGCCGTTTACAATAGCATATATGGAGGAGGTATCTGTAGCACAACTGCTGGACAGATTAGGCATAGAAATGTATGCACGTTTTTGTGCTTGCAATTACGGCTTTTGGAGCAATCAAAACCTAATTAAAAAAAAAAAAACTAAGTCAAATGAACCTTTTTGGCTTATCTCATACTAGAAAAATAAAGTCTACATTTGAAATGAGAAGCAAATAAATATGCAGACACTAAATTTCAGTACTCTTCTGTGGCTGCATTTTTAAAGCAGCGAGATAACTGTACATCCAATAATAATAGTGGTAATCTGGATAATGACTTCTCATGATTCATGGAATAATCTGATTATCCACTGGGATCATTATAAACATCCTGCCTTCCTCTCATTTACATCATGGATATGTGTCCAACTGGCCACTGCTGGAGTCAAGATAGTAGACACCATTAATCCTAATGGTCTGATCTGCTGAGGCCAATTCCTCATTTCTATTTCTGAGTTCTCTGTGCTGCAGAAAACCACTTGTGCTTTATAACTTACAGAGGAGAGAAAAAGGAACAGAGAAGAAATCTGACTTAGGATATCCCCTTTAACATATTTCATCAAAAGAATGGATAAAATATTTATTCAGCTACTTTCCTTTGCATTCCCATCAAAGTGAATAGAGAGACATTTAATAACACATGGAAACATTAAAGAAGCTTTTTATCAGAGTGGATGGGAACCTGCTCAGAGCAAACATTCTGGCCTAAGGGAAAGTTTTTGATCTGTGAAGCTTAAGCTTTTGGTGCTTAAAACACTCTCATATTGGATCATGTGGTCAATTTGCATGAAATAAATTATTTGCTTAAAACTTGTAAAACTATAAAATAGAACTTGACAAGTCATTAGCAATAAGTGGTATTGCACTGGCATTATACTAACTAACACTGGTGCAATCCTCAGAAAACTGTGGCAACAGCAAAGAACACGGAAGGTGATGGGGCCAGCCTATACTTTGACCTAGAGGTGTTAGTTCATTGCCCCACACAGTAGATACCAAACTGCAGTCCAAATTATTAACTATCCTTCTTCATTACTGCTCTACTTAACATTCTGAATCACTGCCCTTTATCATCTTTCACATAGAACAATTAGTCCAAGTTATAAAATTTATCACTTTTTCTATCTAGGGATAGGTGATCTAGTTTAGGCAAAAACAAGGAAAAGAGAAAAAAAAAGGACTAAACTTTAGTCTAGCACTTTAATCAAAGCTAGCAGAAAGAATAAGATTATTTACCCGTTCTTCATTAATTTTTGTATAGTTTTTGTTTTCATTCTGAATGAGGAATTCAATTAATGCAGTTTCTGTATGTTGACACAGGTTATGGGTATAATATTTCTATTCTGGTTGGCAACAAATGGTATTCAGCATCTCATTAGCTCAATTTGCAATTTCAAGATTTTTTTTTTAAAACAAAAAATGTTTGGAAAATCATGGCTAAACATCTGGATTCCTGAAGTTTGCTTACAATTCATTTTAAGGCTAGAGTCATTCTCTGATGAGATTGGTAAATACCCACTTTTGATTATTGCTAAGACGGGAAATACATGTAAAACGTAAGATTTTTACCATTTGTTGCACAGCACCTTCAATGCATAGATTTTTGTCAATGTGTTGACATTTTGTCAGCGGCTCAGGCACGAGTCAAGTTTGAGTGGCTCCATATGTGATATTTTATACAAATTACTAGGTGAACTAAACTACATGCTTGCAAATTATTTGCCTGCAATCATACATATGCTGATGAGATGCAATAATATTAAGACCATGGTGCTCAAATCCCACTGCTGTCTTCAAGATGATGTTTTTCTCGTGCATTCCCCATGAGTATACACACCTTTGTAAAATGAGGGGTAAGTATGATACTGCAGTTTCCAAGGCTCATTAAGATCTTAATTTCTCTTCGGAGTCTATCACCAAGCATGAGGCATGGCTTTGAGTTTCTGATGTGGAGCTGGAGCTGAGATTTAACAGCCTGATTGCATGTGGACTCTGGTGCAGTGAATGCATGCTGGTTCATATGACTGAATTGATGTCATATTTAACTACTTAATTTGATTTCACAGGTCACAACAAATTGTGCTTTCCAAATGACAATGACACGATAGGTACTGAGCATAAATGTCAGCGAAAGAAATTAAAAGGAAATAAGGAGACTGCAAACAGGTGTTATAAAACAGAAAAGAAGCATAAGTTATATTAAGAGTGCAATAGATCTGTTTGTGAATCTTTGGGGAAATGAAGTGAAAAATATTTTGGATAAAGCACTGCATGTAGGCTAAGACAGTACAGAAAGTCTCAGTTCAATACTATGAGACAATACAGTTCAAACACTCTGAGGGAGTAGAAGTGTTTCAGTCAGCAGCTGGAATCAGAACCTCGTCAGCGTTTACAGTGCATGATCTGGTTGGTATTGGCTAATTAAGAATAACCCTTAAGGATGAGAAACATAATAAATTTTACTGGTGTTTCAAGAAGTTCATAATAAGTGGACTTGAGGGAACAACTGAAGATCATTTGTTTGACAGAAGAAAATAAGCTTTTACTGTAGAACAGGCATCATGAATATGTAACCTTATTATCACAGTATTATTCTTCATTTTTTTAGTTTAATGAAGAAAAATAGAACTGTAAGCATTTCAGTATATGCTTGAGTCACTTGGACTTCACTGATTTAAAATGTGTCTCTTAAAAATAAATTAGTTTATTTGTTGAGAAATACATTTCCTTCCTATGGTGTCTGGAATATAATAGCTTTTATGCACAGTGTAATATTTTAAACATGAACAATTCTGAAAGGAGCTCAGCCTCCCAGTGAATCTGCTCAGCCTGTTAGCGAATACATTTTCTATGCTTCTTAACCTGTATACTCATGTGCAGGACACAAGGAAATCATACCACCTCGTCTTCTTCTTGAACATAGTCCAAGAAGGAAACCAGCAGCTATTGAAGGCAAGTTTGAGGTTTTTTCTTCTTTATTGGCTTCTGCCCAACTTGAATCTCTGTTCTAATGGATTTTGTTTATAAATATAACCATGTCCTGGCTTCAGCTGGGATAGAGTTAATTTTCTTCTTAGTAGCTGGTACAGTGTGTTTTGGATTTAGTATGAGAATAATGTTGGTAACACACTGATGTTTTAGTTGTTAAGGACTTTTCATTTTCCCGTGCTCTGCCAGCAAGCAGGTGCACAAGAAGCTGGGAAGGAGCATGGCCAGGACTGCTGACCCAAACTAGCCAAAGGGATATTCCATACCATAGGATGTCATGCTCAGTACAGAAACTGGAGGGAGTTAGCCAGGAGGGGTGGATTGCTGCTTGGGAACCGTTCAGCAGGTGGTGAGCTATTGCATTGTGCATCACTTGTCTTTTCTTGGGTTTTATTTCTTTTTTTAATTATTCCTTTTAATTACTATTATTATTATTATATTTTATTATTATTGTTAGTACAATATTTTATTTTACTTTAGTTGTTAAATCACTCTTATCTCAACACATGAGTTACTTATTTTTCCTATTCTCCCCATTCCACTGGGAGCAGGGAGAATGAGTGAGCGGCTGCGTGGTGCCTAGTTGCTGGCTGGGGTTAAACCACAGCAAACCTGAATTACAAAACTGATCAAACAATTAGGCCTGGGACATGAATGCCACAATCATATTTCCATGACAAGACCTAAATATTCCTTACAGTAGTCCCACAGATGGCTCAGGGGATTTCCTGAGTGAAACAGATTACAGGATCAAGGCCCAATCTGTAAAATGCTTTGGATGGTGTTCAGCCATAAGTTGGCATCTAACTGTAAACATAATCAACATTATCCTCTTAATATACTTTGGATTACTCTTTCAGCTATTGTTATTCAGTAATGTTCCTGTGTATTATCTGTAATAATGAACATAATATTTCTGGCTCTGCATATATTAACCCCATTCCTATTGTTAAAACCACTGAAAGAAAAATACAATGTCAGATCTTACCTTCAGAAGATTAAAACATAACCCTGCAATTGAATTACATTGTTTGCAGTCTACTCATATCAATAAAATGGTTGAAATATACATTTGAATTTTAAAATGGACTATGTCCGATGACTTAAAACTACTACTGCAATATACATTCTTGGTCTGTACACCATACAATTTAATAGTACAGAACACGTGAGTTTTTTCATGTAATTATATAGCAGGTTTCATATAATACTTCAGAGTCATTCAGTCACACCATGGCACTTAGAAATCTCTCTCATAGATGTCTTAGTTCTATGTTACCCAGAAGGCAATTGCAATCTAAGAGAAAAACAGATGGGATGGCAGCAGAATAAGTAACAAGAGCTACAAGATTTGTTTGCATTTGGAAACAGAAAATGAGAGTTAGATTTTGGCAGAGCCTATGACTAAAACAAAGAGTTAGTTTAATTAGATATTTCTGTTACGTGATTATTGTGAATCAGAATGTTTGGATAAAAATAGTTAAGTGATTTCTTATCTCTTTCCCCAAAATCTTTTACCTCAAATGAATATTTCTTTATAAACACAGTTTAAAGGAGTATAAAACTGTGGTCATTGTGACAAAATATAGTACATAAATAGATTTGCAATCCTGCTTATTTTAGGGAAATATTTGAACCCTGCTTATCAGCAAAAAGAAGGCCCTGCAACATTAAACACTGTTTTCCACCAATTAACCATAATGGGAAAAAAAGCATAATAGAAAAAAGACTGCTGCATTTGCCAAGTGATAAATTTAATCTTTAAATATAACTGTTATACAACATGAACTAGCATCAAATTAACATTAAGTTCTTGACTTTCAAAATCATGAAGAGCATGCAATTACTGCAATTGCACATGGAAATGACTATTTATGACCAGTTACACATTTGTGTGTTTCATTAGCTCATTTATGCATGCAATTGAGGTAATTGTGAATGTAAATTAGACACCCATTTGGCAAACAAATTGGGGGGCAGATGATCTGCTCAGAATCATACAACTAAATTCCCTTTAAGGCTCAAGGCCAGTCACTAGGATACAATACTGTTCATGCAAGAGTTTTGGAGGAAATTAAGAAGGACAAATTACTTGCAAAACACTGCTGTGAAAAGCTGCTCTCTTGTGCTATTCTGTGTTCTCCATGTATGAGAAATATGCCACAGTGCCTTCAGGAACCCTAAACCCTGAAGCTTTATTTCAGCCCTGGGGAAAATAATTAAGTAATTTATGGGAATGTTTGGCACAGTGACAGAAGGGAAAAAGAGGAGTAGGCAGAGAAATTTCAATCTGTGAAATAGTTGAAGAGACATGTGTCTGTCACTTCTTAATGCTTACATACCTTTATGACTGGTACATCACTAAATATCACTGCTCAGGTGAAGGGACAGATTGAAACAAATGATTCTTCTTATCATAAATATAGTTGAAGATAGTATAATAAATTCTCAGAATAGGGAACAAGTACAAGCATTTGTTAATTGAAAAAGGTACTTTATGTAATAGAGAAGGACTGGCCCAGCCTTTGACAGAAGCAGCCAGCTCTGAAAAAAGGTAAAACGTAGGAAGTAACAGAATGGTTGTCACACAGAAAATTTATGAAACCAATCTATTTAGACCCTAGGCTTTCCAAGTCAGTGATATTCAGACACTCGATACAAAACCATGCAGCTGGTAAAGGCTGAAAAGAGTTTACTCTTTTTCTAGCTTGAGATGTTTTCACTATTGCCCTGTTTTGCCACTGCTGTCTTCTGGACCATTCCTGATTTCTCATAAGGTGAAAATAATGGCAGTATACATGCCAGATGTCTCTAACATTTTTAGATTATGTGATACTTTCAGATAGAAAGCTTCTCCTGGATAATAGCCAATGCCCAGTAGGAACTATGCTCTGCGGAATTCATGAGATCTTAGAAAAAGAGAATATTGTTATTACGTATTAAATCTCAACCTTTCTCTCCTTGTCATGGCCATTTTCTCTTCCTTCACCTCCACAGTAATTCTTTTGGAAAAGGGGTGATTATGTAAGACAATCCAAATTTGTACACTGTATTCTAGTAGTATGCCATAAATTGCATTGAAATTTGTGCATATGAATTGAACTTTTCTGATATCTCCTGGTTGTAAAACAAAATGTTTCATACTCATCTGGTCAGAAGGGAAAAGAACAGATCATTGCTCTCCTATTTCATGGTGGTTTGGCTCTTTTTGAAAAGAACTGCTGTCTTGAGATCCTACACTCAAAGTTCAATGAAGAGTTTGAAGTTTCAGGTAACCAACAGAAGAGAATAACAAAACAAAACAAAANAGATCCGGTAATGATAAACAAGAGAAAGAGGGAAAGGGAATTTGTAAAGGGAAAGACATTGATACATAACTTGTGTTCCAAGCTTGGAAGCCTTGTTTGGCAAACCATGAAGTAAAATAACTTATTTTAAATTCTTTATCTTATCTTTTTCTGGAGGTTTCACAAGGACTTGGAAGCAGCACTCTCAGCTTGGCTGACACTGATGTTGCCATCTAAGGAGTATGCTAGTTCTGGCTGTAATTTGAACAGATCTGTTCTCCATGGCTATCTGACTTCAGTATGCTTCTTCCTTGACTGTAGTCTTCTCCGCCACTTTTAACTCTAGCTTTCTTGTATTTTGTTATCCACTAACATCCTAAGACTGCTCTGCAGTGTACATTGATTCTCTGTGAATCTCTCTCTCTCTCTCTCAGGTCTTTGGTTTTGCTCAGCTCACATAGCTTTTCACTTCCTCCATTTCCCCAGACACCTGAGAAGGACACTCCTTTCTGATAGTGCTCCCATGTTATGCTCTCTGACGTGGCAGGGTAATCTCTCAGGAAGATGCTACAGTTGGACAAGAAATGTTGAAACTAAGCTCAGAGGCTTAGTTAGTTATTAGCAAAGCTTCATATTAATTGTTCCAGAGTAGTGTGTCTTTACTTTCTCACAAGATCACAGCACCTTTGTAAGAAACCTGTATCAAAATCATTCTCTCAGTGGAAGGCATCTTAATGCATATTACATATGATCTCAAATAGACAGTATGCTTTGTACCACTTTGAGGAGCACTGTATCACAAAAAAAACTCTGAACAACATTATAACTGAGTATGATTTTCCAAGTTATATTGTTCTAGAAATCTGTGCTTGTATCTTTGAGTGGGAGAGCATTTATCACAGAAGAGTCATCAACATAACCGTTCTGATCTGCTAATGTATTGTGATGAGCTCTGAAATATCCCCCTTCTTTGACTGAGGAATACTGGCTGTTCTTTGCCATCCTGTTGG